>QAOC01018787.1:0-107093 GCA_003255005.1 Begonia fuchsioides
TCCATAAATTTTCTATCCTGCATATCTTCCAATCTACCCTTGCTTTTCCCCTCAAACGACTTGCAATTTCTTCCTACTTCGTTGAAGTTTAGTTCTGCCAATTTCCACCCTCCCAGACTCCCTGCATTGGAAGTTGTGCAGAAGTCTCCCCAACACCCCTACACTGTTTCTTTCAGCTTTGTCTGTTTGTGCACCTAAAATTGCCTCTGTATATTTTATTGATCCGCACGTGTTTTTAAGCTGTAATTTTGGTCAAACTTAGCCCACTCTCAAAGGTTTAAGTCCTCCAATTTCTAGCTAAAGCCCCTGTATGCGTTTGGAGTTCTCCTTGCTCCAATCCCCTGTTGCTGCCTACCTTTCTTTCTCTCGGCAGATTGTTGCCATCTCCTCTCTTCCCGACACCTCCGCATCTTCGAGCGTGTCATTTGGTATCAGAGCACAGCTCTTCTTTCCCTTGCTTTCCCTTGTTGTTAACCCTTCTTCCAATTGTTTTCAATGGCGCACAAAAGTGGTGGTATGACTACTCGAAGTGGGGCTGTTTTGCAGCCAAGCCGAGACCACCCCTCCACGAGTGAACCTCCTCCACCTCCTATGCCCTCCCAAGAACATGACTCCAATTTCCAGAACCAAATTGATGGCATAAACCGGAGGTTGGACATGCTCCTACAGAGGATGGAGACCCCTAATCCCCCACGGCCACCACCTCCGACTACTCCCGGTAGAAGGGCCGGACATGCACGGGCTCGGTTATATGAAGTTGAAGATTCAGAAGATGAATTTGAACCAAGGGACCGAGCACCCCGTGAGGATGATCTAAGGAATATAAAGTTAAGTGTTCCCCCATTTAATGGTTCTTGTGATGGAGATGCATATTTGACTTGGGTAGATAAAGTAGACAAAGTCTTTGATTGTTACAATTACTCGGAGAAGTCTAAATTGCAGCTAGTAGCTTTGGAGCTCCACGGTTATGCAAGCTTATGGTGGGATAGTTTGAGAGCACAAAGGAGGCGTGACCGTGAAGAGGAGATCACCACTTGGAGGGCAATGAAATTGCATATGAAGAGGAGATTTGTCCCGAGTCATTATAGGCAAGAGTTGTTCTATCAACTCCAAAACTTGAAGCAAGAACACCTCTCGGTTGAGGAATACTTGATGGAGTTTGAGACCTTGCGGATCCGGTGTGATCTTGAAGAGCCGGAAGAACAAATATTGGCACGGTTCTTGAGAGGATTACACAAGGATATTGGTGAAGTTATGGAATTGCAGCTCGTTGAATCTTTAGATGCCGCTATCCAATTGGCCTTGCGGGTTGAAAGGCAACAAAAAAAGAAGGGCAAGAAAAGTGTTGTGAAGCCTACACCGACCTACAACACTCCTTACAAACCACCTCCGAGGCAAGACAACCGCCCTTATCAACCAAAACCGTGGACTCAAAAGAAAGATGCTTCCACTAAGCCAATTGAAGATACCAACAAGCCACGGTCAAGGGACATCAAATGTTTTAAGTGCCTCGGATTGGGACATATTGCTGCACAATGTCCTAATAAGAGGGTGATGGTACTCTTAGAGAGTAGTGGAGAAGTTGTTAGTGAAGATGAGCCGATGGAAGAGGAAGAAGAACAAGAGGCCGAGCCTTTAGAGGAAGTGTGCCGAGCACAAGAAGGCCCCCTCCTCATGGTGATCCGAAGGGCCCTCACTATCAATGGCCAACCCGAGGCTATCCAAAGGGAAAATATCTTCCATAGCCGTTGCCTCATCAAAGATAAAGTGTGCTCCCTAATCATTGATGGAGGGAGTTGCACTAATGTAGCATCCTCCGAACTAATTGAGAAACTTCAACTCCAAACCGAGGAGCATCCCCACCCTTATCGGCTCCGATGGCTAAGTGATGAAGGAGACCTAAAGGTGACCAAGCGTGCACGGATTGAGTTCTCCATTGGGGGATATAAGGATGCTGTGATGTGTGATGTGCTGCCAATGGATGCAAGCCACCTTCTCCTAGGGAGGCCGTGGCAATTTGACCGCCACACCATGCATGATGGATTAACCAATGAGTATTCATTCAAATGGGAGAACCGGAACATTAAATTAGCACCTTTGACACCCTCGGATGTAGCTAAAGATGAGAGGGCAAAAAGAGAAAACTCCTCCAAGAAGGTGCTATTCATCAACAAAAAGGAACTCTCTCGGGAATTATCACAAGTGGCTCCAATTGTGTTGATTCTTTTTCGAGAAAGAATGGAAGAGATAGGAGGGGCTCCGGAAGAAGTCTTAGCCCTCCTAGAAGAGTATGATGATGTCTTCCCCGAAGAGTTGCCAACCGGTCTACCACCAATCCGTGGGATAGAGCATCAGATTGATCTTCAACCCGGGGTGGTTCTACCAAATCGGCCAGCATATAGAATGAATCCCGAGGAGGCTAAAGAGCTCGACGATCAAGTGCAAGAGCTCTTGGAGAAAGGGTACATCCGAGAGTCATTAAGTCCTTGTGCGGTGCCAACCCTTTTGGTGCCAAAGAAGGATGGCTCCTCTCGGATGTGCATTGACAGCCGTGCAATCAACCAAATTACTATTAAGTACCGGTTTCCCATACCACGGCTGGAGGACTTATTGGATGAGCTAAGTGGTGCTGCCTACTTCTCAAAAATTGATCTAAAGAGCGGTTATCATCAAATAAGGATGCTAGAAGGAGATGAGTGGAAAACCGCCTTCAAAACCAAGTATGGACTTTATGAATGGTTAGTTATGCCATTTGGGCTATCTAATGCCCCTAGCACTTTTATGCGTTTAATGAACCATGTGCTGAAAGATTACTTGGGAAAGTTTGTGATAGTATACTTTGATGATATATTAGTCTATAGTGCACAATATCTGGATCACTTGGGACACCTTCGTATACTATTTGATGCACTTAGACAGGCTCATTTGTTTGGCAATTTGAAGAAATGCTCCTTTGTACAAGAAAGAGTGCATTTCCTCGGCTTCATTTTGTCCAAGAATGGAATAGAAGTTGATCAAAGCAAGATAGAAGCAATTCGGGAATGGCCGACCCCTAAGTGTGTTGCGGACATTAGGAGTTTCCATGGCCTTGCTTCATTCTACCGGAAGTTCATCAAGGGGTTTAGTAGCATTGTTGCTCCCCTCACGGATTGCACCAAAAAGGGGAAAGAATTTGAATGGACCCCGGTGTGCCAAGCTAGCTTTGACCGAATCAAGGAGGCTCTTTGCAATGCTCCTCTCTTAGTGCTCCCGGATTTTCATAAGGTCTTTGAAGTGGATTGTGATGCCTCGGCCCTCGGCATAGGAGCGGTTCTCATGCAAGAAGGGAGGCCCGTGGCCTACTTTAGTGAAAAGTTGAAGGGGGCAGCCTTGAATTACTCCACTTATGATAAGGAGATGTATGCTTTGATAAGAACCATTGAAGTTTGGCAGCATTATCTCCTTCCTAAGGAGTTCATTATACACACGGATCACCAAGCATTGAAGCACATTAAAAGCCAAGGGAAGCTCAGCAAGAGACATGCGAAATGGGTGGAGTTTCTTGAGAGATTTCCTTATATTATAAAGTACAAGAAGGGTGAAGTGAATGTGGTGGCCGATGCACTTTCAAGAAGAACCATGTTGCTTACCGAGCTCACTTCCCGAATCTTGGGATTTGAGTGGATCAAAACCTCTTATAAAGACGACCCCGACTTCAAGGAGTGTTTTGAAAGGTGTTTGAACAAGGAAGGAGGCGCCTATCACTTGACGGATGGCTACCTATTTAAAGGGGGACAACTTTGTATTCCTAAGTGCAACCTTCGAGAATCTCTAGTGAAAGAAGCTCACGGTGGAGGATTGGCCGGACACTTTGGGGAAAAAAAGACCCTAGAGGCATTGAAGGAACATTTCTTTTGGCCACACATGATCAAGGAGGTGCACAAGTACATAGAGAAGTGCATTGTTTGCAAAAAGGCTAAAAGCCGAGTGCTTCCTCAAGGATTGTATATGCCCTTGCCGGTACCCTCTCAACCGTGGATGGATGTGAGCATCGATTTTGTTTTGGGATTACCTCGGACTCCTAGAGGAAAAGAGGCCATCATGGTGGTTGTTGACCGCTTCTCCAAGATGGCTCACTTCATAGCTTGCAACAAAACCGATGATGCTAATCAAGTAGCCGAATTGTTCTTCAAAGAAATTGTTAGGCTTCATGGAGTTCCCACCACAATTGTCTCGGACCGGGACACCAAATTCTTGAGTTCTTTTTGGAAGACTTTGTGGAGAAAACTTGGAACTAAATTGTTGTTTAGCACTTCCTTCCACCCCCAAACAGATGGCCAAACGGAAGTGGTAAACCGCACATTGGGATCATTGCTAAGAAGCATCGTGGGAAAGAGACTCTCGGATTGGGATGCACAATTACCTTATGTGGAGTTTGCATACAACCGAAGTGTGCATAGTGCAACTCAAACATCTCCATTTGAAGTGGTTTATGGTTTCAACCCGTCCACTCCTTTGGACTTGATCCCATTGCCGAGCCAAGAACTAGCCAATCCGGATGGAGCACAAAAAGCTAAGCAAGTCCAAGCCATGCATGCTAAGGTGCAAAAGGCCATAGCCAAGAAAAATGAAGCCTATGCAAAGTATGCTAACCGTGGCCGAAGGGATGTGGAATTCAAAGTGGGCGATCTTGTGTGGCTACACTTAAGGAAAGAAAGATTTCCTAGCCAAAGAAAGTCCAAACTTCTCCCTAGGGCCGATGGTCCATTTGAAGTCACCGAGAAGATCAATAAGAATGCCTACAAGTTGAAGCTTCCCGGGGACTATGGAGTTTCGGCATCATTCAATGTACAAGATCTCTCACCATATTTGGGAGAAGTACCGGAGGAAGAGGAGGAGCAGCCCATGGATTTGAGGGCAAATCCTCAATCACCCGGAGGGGATGATGTGCTCGGGAACCAACAACCACCAAAGGGGGCGACAACCCGGAGCCGAGCAAGACAACTAGCTAACATGTTTGTTGATTTTGCAGGTTTCACTTTTTCTTCCTTGGATCTCTTAGGAGCTCCCTCACATCATGATCAAGAACTCCCCAAGCATTGCTTACAATGGGAGTATAAAGAAGAGGAGAAGTTGGCCGAGTTACAAGATTCTCCTTGCCGAAGCCTCCCACCCGAACCGTGACCACATCCGGCTCCATGCATTAAGATGGCCGAATGCCCCATCACCATTATGGGAGAGTAGTTCCTGCAAGAAGAGTCCATAAGGAGTGCTGAATATTTGTATATGTATTTGGGGTTATAAATCTTTTAAGTAGGGAAGTATGTTTTGTTGTAATCAAATTGGTTCGGTTTGAACCAATTTTGTTGGGGATTTTTGTTCGGTTTGGACCAACCCAAGCCCTTTTTGATGGAACTTAGGTCCAACCCTAAGTTTCTATTTTTCCCTCCTTTTTTGATATGCTTGGGACGTGGCTTTAGTTGAAAGTTCCATGTGGTTGGATAGGAGGCTTGGTGGGACCCAATTCTCACCTAACTCCTACTCTAGTCACTCATTGGTCCCTAATTTAGGTTTATTTTTTTTTTTTAATTCTTTTGTGTAATTTGGAGGGTATATGAAACCCTCTTCCACGTTGAATGAAAGGCAGAAAAGATATTGGTAAATTGAAGAAGCTTTGAAGCTCTCAAGCCCTTCCTTTTCTCACGGCATTTGGGAATCTAGGTGAGTAACATCCTTGATTCTTGTTTGTCTTGGTGTTGGTGATTAGCTAGGATCACTAAACCTTATTCCAACCTCCTTCCTCACTTGTTTAGGAACAAAAGCGAGCTTGGAAA
Source organism: Begonia fuchsioides (assembly GCA_003255005.1). Lineage (NCBI taxonomy): Eukaryota > Viridiplantae > Streptophyta > Magnoliopsida > Cucurbitales > Begoniaceae > Begonia > Begonia fuchsioides. The sequence continues at coordinate 5,814 of QAOC01018787.1, forward strand.
TCCCATAGCCTTCCTCCATTTGTTGTTTGCATTTGTGTTTGTCTTTGGTGTTGGTTGCTGTTTTTGGTGCTTACCCGAGTGAATTTGTGCAACAAAAGTCCAATTCGTGCCATTTCTGTTTTCCGTGAACAAAAGTCCCCAATTTTATGGCTGTGAGTTCCTCTTTCATGGCTTGAAATAACTGTTCTTTACGTTTAGCCACAGCCCCTCCCCATCAAGAGTTATGCATGCTTTTTCCACTGCCTTCTACCCGAACTTCTGAAATCGGGCAGCTCTATCCATAAATTTTCTATCCTGCATATCTTCCAATCTACCCGTGTTTTTCCCCTCAAACGACTTGCAATTTCTTCCTACTTCGTTGAAGTTTAGTTCTGCCAATTTCCACCCTCTTGACTCCCTGCATTGGAAGTTGTGCAGAAGTCTCCCCAACACCCCTACACTGTTTCTTTCAGCTTTGTCTGTTTGTGCACCTAAAATTGCCTCCGTATATTTTATTGATCCGCACGTGTTTTTAAGCTGTAATTTTGGTAAAACTTAGCCAACTCTCAAAGGTTTAAGTCCTCTAATTTATAGCTAAAGCCCCTGTATGTGTTTGGAGTTCTCCTTGCTCCAATCCCCTGTTGCTGCCTACCTTTCTTTCTCTTGGCAGATTGTTGCCATCTCCTCTCTTCCCGACACCTCCGCATCTTCGAGCGTTTCAGGCTGCATTCTTCTCAAAGATCGATCTAAAAAGTGGCTATCACCAAGTACGGATACATGAAGGAGATGAATGGAAGATGGCCTTCAAAACCAAGTATGGCCTATATGAATGGTTAGTTATGCCATTTGGGCTATCTAATGCCCCTAGTACCTTTATGCGTTTGATGAATCATGTGCTGAAAGAATATTTGGGTAAATTTGTGATAGTTTACTTTGATGATATATTGGTTTATAGTGGAAGTTATTTGGAACATTTGGTACACCTTCGATCACTATTTGAAACACTTAGAAGAGCACAATTGTTTGGCAATTTGAAGAAGTGCTCCTTTGTCCAAGAGAAGGTGCACTTCCTCAGATTCATACTTTCTAAGGAGGGAATGGAGGTAGACCAAAGCAAAATAGAAGCAATAAGGGAATGGAAAATTCCACAATGTGTTTTGGATATTAGAAGTTTCCATGGATTGGCTTCATTTTATAGGAAGTTTATAAAGGGGTTTAGTACCATTGTGGCCCCTCTCACGGATTGCACTAAAAAGGGGAAAGAGTTTGAATGGACCCCGGCTTGCCAACAAAGTTTCAATCGGATCAAGGAGGCTCTTTGCAATGCTCCCCTCCTCATGCTCCCGGATTTCAATAAGGTGTTTGAGATTGATTGTGATGCCTCGGGACTAGGCATAGGAGCTGTTCTAATGCAAGAGGGAAGACCCGTGGCTTATTTTAGTGAAAAGCTAAAAAGGGCAGCCTTGAATTACTCCACTTATGACAAAGAGATGTATGCTTTGATGAGAACAATTGAAGTGTGGCAGCACTACCTCCTCCCTAAAGAGTTTATTATACATACCGACCACCAAGCTTTGAAGCATATTAGAAGCCAAGGGAAACTCAGCAAGAGGCATGCAAAGTGGGTAGAATTTCTTGAGAGGTTTCCTTATATTATCAAGTACAAGAAAGGAGAAGTAAATATAGTGGCCGATGCCCTCTCAAGAAGGATTGTATTGCTCACCGAACTCAATTCCCGAATCTTGGGGTTTGAGTGGATCAAGACTTCCTACAAAGAAGACCCCGACTTCCAACAATGGTATGAAAAGTGTTTGAACAAAGAAAGTAGTGCCTATCATTTGGCGGATGGATATCTATTCAAAGGGGGACAACTTTGTATTCCTAAATTTAGTCTTCAGGAATCCTTAGTGAAAGAAGCTCACGGTGGAGGCTTAGCCAGTCACTTCGGGGAAAAGAAAACCTTAGAGATAGTTAAGGATCATTTCTTTTGGCCCATGATTAAAGATGTACACAAGTGGATTGAGAGGTGCATTGTGTGTAAGAAGGCTAAAAGCCGAGTGTTACCCCAAGGATTGTATATGCCATTGCCGGTGCCTTCTCAACCTTGGGTGGATGTGAGTGTGAATTTTGTTTTGGGACTTCCTCGGACCCCTAGAGGCAAAGAGGCAATTATGGTAGTTGTTGATCGTTTCTCCAAGATGGCACATTTTGTTGCTTGCCGCAAGACTGATGATGCCAACCAAGTGGCCTATTTGTTCTTCAAGGAAATTGTCCGACTACATGGTATTCCCACTACAATTGTCTCGGACCGGGATACAAAATTCCTAAGCTCTTTTTGGAAGACATTATGGAGGAAACTCGGAACTAAGTTGATGTTTAGCACCTCTTTTCATCCCCAAACAGATGGCCAAACGGAGGTTGTGAATCGAACATTGGGGGCCTTGCTAAGGAGTATTGTGGGAAAGAGGCTCTCGGATTGGGATGCACAATTACCTCATGTGGAGTTTGCATACAACCGAAGTGTGCATAGTGCAACTCAAGCTTCTCCTTTTGAGGTTGTTTACGGCTTCAACCCCTCAACGCCCTTGGATTTGATCCCCTTGTCGAGTCATGAATTAGTCAATCCCGATGGAGTACAAAAGGCTAAACAAATCCAAGCCATGCATACAAAGGTGCAAAGGGCCATAGCCAAGAAGAATGAAGCTTATGCTAAGTTTGCCAACCGTGGCCGTAAAGACGTGGAGTTCAAGGTTGGAGATCTTGTGTGGCTGCACCTAAGAAAGGAGAGGTTTCCTAACCAAATAAAATCCAAGCTCCTTCCTAGAGCCGATGGACCATTTGAAGTCACCGAGAAGATTAATAAAAATGCATACAAGTTGAAACTTCCGGGAGACTATGGAGTATCCGCCTCTTTCAATGTCCAAGACCTTTCCCCTTATTTGGGGGAGATTGAAGAGGGTGAAGGGGAGCAACCCCTGGATTTGAGGACAAATCCTCAACCACCCGGAGGGGATGACATGCCCGAGAGCCACCACCACCCGGAGGGCATGATAACACAAATCCTTTCATTGTGTCCCCTGTTTCCCCCCATTTAGGAGTTGTGCATTCATCTTTCCACTTTCTTTCACCCGAGTACCTGAAATCCATCCATTCTGTCGACTGATTTTTAAACTCTCATATCTTGTAACCTACTCGTGTTTTTTTTGTCTAACCACTTGCATTCTCTCCCTCTTTCATTGAAATTGATTTCTACCAATTTTTTCATTCCCAGACTCTCCGTATTGAAAGTTGTGCATAAGTCTTTCACTGCCTACTGTACTGCCAAGTCCTGTTTTGTCGGTTTGTGCATTAGAAACTAGTCCCGTGCCATTTTAAGTTTTACATGTGTTTTCAGTCTGAAAATTTGGTCAAAGTTGGTCCACTCCTTAAAGTTTAATTCCTCCAAAATCTTAGCCCAAGGGCCCGTATGCATTTGGAGCTCTAATGTGTTTACTCCCCTGTTTCTACCAGTCCTCCTTATTCTCGGAAGATTGTCTTGTCTTCCCATTTGTCCCCTTTTCTCCCGACACCTCCTAACCCCGAGCGTGTCATCTTCTCTCCCGCCCGGCCTCCCCCTCCACCTCTTCCTTCCTTTCATTTTTTCTATAAATTCTCCCCTCATTCTTCAACATTTTCCACCAATTATTCCCTCCTTATTCTCAATTATTACTTATAATCTAAATCACTCAATTTCTCAAATATTTAATTACGCTCGTTCTATTTGTTTACACGCAATTAATCAATGTATGTCACGATTATTTTTTTGTTAACATTTAAAATTAGTTTAAAGTAAATTGGTAACTAACGATTTTATTTTTTTGTAGGACTCGTATTGGTGGATTTGAACTCAATTTCAAAATTTTTACCACTTACTAGTAATTAGTGAACGGTATCAATTTATTAAATTTTTGTGTGCAAAGTTTAGAATTTTATCGATATGGATCCTAGATTATTTAATCTAGATACTTTTATCGATGATGATCTAGAAGAAATAATACCAACTAATCCTGCATTTTCAATTGGTCAATCATCGGCACAAGCATCCACTTGTTCACCTAAATCGAAAAAAGTAAAACGTCGGATGTTTGGAAACACTTCGAATTAAAACAAATTATTATAGGCAAAAAATTAGAAACTAAGGCACAATGTAAATATTGTCCCAAACACTACACTTACAATTCGACTACTAGCACCATCAGTAGACATTATAAAAAATGTCATTTTAATGAGCAACCGAGAGGTAGTTCACAAACAAAACTCCAAATAAATGCTAGTGGTAGTGGTAATTTTATATATTCACATGATATATTAAGAGAAGGTATTGCAAAATTTGTAGCACAACACGAGGTACCTCTATCAATGTTCGATAGCGAGGTCTACGAAAAATTTATTCAAGAATATATTAATCCTAATTTTAGACGAGTTCCTCGTAGTACACTAAGAGTTGACATTATTAAAATGTACGAAAATATGAAAGCTCAATTAATCAGTTTATTTGCAAATGCTATTACTATGTCCATTTACATAACTTCCAATTTATGGAGTGCACATAATTCACTAGGATATATAGTCGTCACTTCTCATTTTATTGATGAGAAATGACAACTAAATCAAAGAATATTAATGTAACAACCCTCGTATATGCTAAGAATTGTGATTTTAAAATGAAAGTGTTTAAGATTTCTCTTTATGAATGTTGGTTACGATTATGAATAATTAGAATAAGAATACTCTTTCTAGGGTGTATCACTCTGTGCACCGGCCCAAGTATTTGGGTTTGATTGGTGTTTGTTTAATTGTTGCTAGGTTTAAGTAAAGTAATGAAGTATGTTGGTTTAAATATACTAAAGGACTATCTTCATGTAGGTTTCGGTTGACCCCAGGGACGAGGGGTCGACACAATGAACACTTTCGATCGACCCCAGAATTTAGGAGGGGTCGACACAAGTGTATATTTTTGGTCGACCCCAGGAATTTGGAGGGGTCGACACAATCGTATGTTTCGGTCGACCCCATGATTGAAGAGGGGTCGACACAATACATAGTTTCAGTCGACCCCAGGACTTAGAAAGGGTCGACACAATTGATACTTTCGGTCGACTCCAAGACCGAGTGGTCGACACAAATCGCTCTCGAGAAATCCCTTGGGTCGACACAACAGACAACCGGTCGACATAAGTCAGTCTCGGGAATAGATTGGGTCAACACAAATGGACGAGCGGTCGACACATTCATACATGCCGTTGAAAAGTCAGCGAAAATGTGGGGAAATCCGATCGGTGGGCGTAAAGAGAAGGTTGATTTTGTTTAATTAAGGACGTAAGAGGGCATGGTCTGCCATTCCCCTACCAGCATGGTTCCTTCTCCTTATGTTCTACTCTAAGTTCTCATGATTGATCAAGAGAAGAGAGGGATTTAGAAAGAGAAGAAGTCCCGCGAGAGAAAAATAGTAAGAAAGTGAGATATCTCAGGGGAGAGGAGGAAACTCTAAGGCTCTCATGGAAACTGAAGTTCAAGGTAATATTTTCTATCCTCTTAAGTTCTTCTAAGTTCAGTAAGGATAACATGATAGTAGTATTTGAATTGATGGATAAAAATGAAGGATTTCATGTAGATTGTTAAAAAATGAGTAAGTATGGAAAAAGTTAGAGTCCTGGAGATTCAGTCGAGAAGTAGTAGGAATTAGAGTTTGTTTCCTTCATAAGAGTTAGAGGAGACTCTTAGAGTGATTTATAACCGTTAAAATCACTCAATTCAGAGCTATGCATGAAAATTTATGGACGTCGCAAGTCAGTGTACGGAAACTGGGAAGAGTTTGGGTCGCCCCTTGTAGTTTGGATCGACCGATAAGAACACAGTCTCTGTTTTATCGACATGGGTCGACCCCTGAAAGTTCATGTCGACCCAATCACTGTTCAAACAGTGAATGCCCTCTGTTTTGTCCAATTAGGTCGACATGCGTTAGTTTTCTGAAATTGGTGTCTTCTAAGAAGTTATAGTAGACTCTTTAAGGAATAATTTGACACCCGTAGCATCACAAATGGATCATTATCAAAGAAGTTATGGTTGTTTGAAGTTAATGAATTATGTTACTTGCGTTTTAGGTTTTCAAGTGCAGCAACATATTGATCAAGTTTTCAATAAAGCTAAGGACCTAAGGTAAGTTAATGTTGCATATGATTAGCCCTATGGGGACTACATTACAAAGATTAGGATTTATGATTTTGGAATATGCTGGATTGTTTGGGGTGTAATGCACAATACACCGACCTCAATTTATTTGAGGATATGCTTGTGTGCCTTGTTTGATGATTGATTGATTATTGGTGTTAGAATAAAGATGCATGTTTAGAATGCTTGCAATGTTTGAATTGTACATTTTATTGAATGTTTACATGTTCATGCATTTTAATTGTTCATGCATCATGGTTTTAAGAAAAATACGAAAATGATTTACATGCATGATTTTCTTGACAATATGCAACGGGTCGTTGAAGGAGGAGCTCGAGTTAGACTGCCTCGAGGGAGGCCAAATGGTGTCTACTCTCTCCCGTGGTACCTTCAACGATCAATGAATAAAATGTACGTAAATAGTTACATGTTGGGCAGGGTTGAGTTTGGTTGTCCCGAGAGGTTGGACTAAATGGTGCCTACTCTCCCCTAGACGGTATTACCCACATTAGCTGGACTGTTAAGTGAAAGAAAAGAAATTAAATGAACGATACCGAAATTGCATTGTTTTCATAAAGTAGCATATGTATGAATGTCTCATAATTGTTTTATTATTATGGATTAACTTACTGAGTGTTAGGCTCATTAGATAAGCTTTGTAATGTAGAGATAAATGCTTGAGGTGGTGAAGTACGTCCATTGCGGAAGTTTGCGGCTGTTAGTGCAATTTTGACCGGTGGGCGGCCCATGTAAATGGAAATGTTTTGTTTGAAAACTAATGTATAATATTATGTTTAGTTTATAACTGTTTTGTAATAACTTGGTTTCTAATGTTAAAGTATAGTATGATTTGGATTACTTACTACGAATATATTTGATTTTGATAAAGTTAAATAAAAGCCTTCCGCTGTATTTTATCTCAAGGATTTCAAATTGATAAGTTTTACCTTAAATTGTTTAAAGAGGGTACATGTGTAAAAAAAAAAAATTAATTAAGCAAAAGAAAAATCGGGCGTTACAATATGGTATCAGAGCGCACAAGGTTTTAAAATCGTTTCTGCAGACTGCCTAACAGCACAAACCTTCACATGGAGATACTTCATACACTGTAAGTTTATTAATGATTATATTATTGTTTGTATTTATGGGTTGTTAAATTGTTAAGGCTTAGTTCAATATGCCAAGAGGACAAGGAAGGGAAATGGAAGGCATACATGATGCAATTAAAAAGCTAACTGATATAGTGGATCATCAGTTTCAGCAATTAGAACGATATATGGCAAAGGAAGAACAAGGAGGTTTTCCTTCGAATGTTGCTGGAGAGTTGTGAAAGATTTCGACGACTTCATCCCCCAAACTTTGATGGACAGGCAACAGATCCAACTTGTGCTGAAGAGTGGATCCGAACAATTGAAGATATGTATGATTATGCCAAGATTGAAGAAGATGAGAAAGTTAATTGTGCAGTCTTTATGTTGTCAAAGGATGCACGTTACTGGTGGGACACTATTAAAGCAACCACAAATGTGAAAGAAATGTCATGGAACAAATTTAAGGAGATCTTTTATGACAAATATTTCAATCATGCAGTTCGAACAAGTAAGTTGGTGGAATTTTTCAATTACGCCAATTCGGATCCGTATCGGAGTACATACGAAAATTTGAAGCATTATCTCGTTTTGCTCCACACATGGTGGCCACTGACGAACTCAAGGTACATCAATTCATTCAAGGGCTGAAAGTCGAAATATATAGAGGAGTAAAGATCTCCGGAACGAAAAATGTGCCTTATTCAATGGTGGTGACAAAAGCCCTAGAAGTGGAAGAGGCTGAAATAAAATTCCAAAGGGAGAGGGAGTCTCCGAAGAAACTTTTTAAAGAAGTGCAACAACAACCAAATCAAGCATTCCAGCAATCAAAAGGCGCAAAACGACCCAATGAAAGAAAGATTGAGCAAGGGAAAGGAAAACGTGTACAAGGGTTTTATCAAGCTGAAGAATGTCCGAAGTGTCAGAGATGACATTTTAGAGAATGCATAGCTGGAACTGGTAGGTGTTTTAAATGCAAGGAGATAGGTCATATTGCAAGAGATTGTCCAAAAGTGAACAAAGATCAAATAAAGGTGGCACCAAGGGTTTTTGCACTTATCGAATGTGATAATAAAGAACAACCTGCGGTGGTGTCAGGTACTATTTTAGTTAATGGCGTTACTGCTTATACATTGATAGATTCTGGTGCCTCTCATTCATTCATGCCATCTATATTCATGGTTAAAATGAAATGTTCACCGGTGGTAGCTGAACGTGTTTACGATGTAATGTTGCCATCTGGAGAGGAATTACACCTAAATTATGTCATGCTGGATTGTGTTATTTCGGTAAATTACAGAAACTTACAAGCTGATTTTATAATTATGGATATCAAAGGGTATGATATTATATTGGGAATGGACTGGTTATTTCAGCATTATGCAACAATTAATTGTAAAGCCAGAACAATATGTTTCCAACCTCCAAATGCTGAATGGTATTCTTTTCAAGCAATGAAAAGTACCAACAGAACACCTATCATATCGTCTATTAAAGCCCAACAATTATTGGGAAGCGGGTGTTTTGGGTTCTTAGCAAGCATAATTGATACTCGAATGCAATGTGGTGCAAAGTTACAAGATATTCCGGCGGTGAAAGACTTCTCAAATGTATTTTTAGACGATTTACCAGGACTACCCCCAGATTGAGAAATTGAGTTTGTAATTGATATATATCCAGGAGCAGAACCAGTATCAAAGAATCCATATAGAATGGTGCCTGTAGAATTAAAAGAATTGAAGGCGCAATTGGAGGAATTAATACACAAATGCTTTATACGTCCAAGTTTCTCGTCATGGTGAGCTCCAGTGTTATTTGTTAAGAAGAAAGATGGATCATTGAGAATGTGTATTGACTACAGAGAATTAAATAAATTAACGATCAAGAACAAGTATCCACTTCCAAGGATTGATGATTTATTTGACCAACTCCAAGGTGCACAGGTGTTCTCGAAGATCGATTTAAGATCAAGATACTATCAACTAAAGGTCAAAGAGGAAGATGTCCCGAAAACAGCATTTAGGACTCGATATGGACATTATGAGTTTTTGGTGATGTCTTTTGGATTGACTAACGCTCCTGCTGCCTTTATGGATCTAATGAATCGTGTATTCCAAGAGTATCTAGATAAATTCATAATTGTGTTTATCGACGATATTCTCATATATTCTCAAACAGAGGAAGAACATATGGAACATCTAAAGGCAGTATTATCAACCTTAAGACGACATATCTGATATGCTAAGTTTTCTAAATGTGGATTCTGGCTTGATAGAGTTAACTTTCTTGGACATGTAGTATCCAAGGACGGTATTTCTGTTGATCCATCAAAAGTCCAAGCAGTGATGGACTGGCCACAGCCAAGGAATATTAATGAGGTACGTAGCTTTCTTGGGTTAGCTGGATATTATCGAAGATTCATTGAAGGATTTTCAAAGATAGCAATCCCTTTGACCCGATTAACGAAGAAAACCGTGAAGTTTTGGTGGTCAGGTGAATGTGATAGAAGTTTCCAGAACTTGAAACAAAAATTGACATCAGCCCCAATTTTGACAACTCCAACTGAGGATGGTAAATTCACAATTTATTGTGATGCTTCCAAAATTGGATTAGGTTGCGTATTGATGCAAGAAGGAAGAGTGATCGCTTACGCATTAAGGCAATTAAAAGGGTATGAGCAAAATTATCCTACTCATGATTTAGAATTAGCTGCAGTTGTTTTTGCTTTAAAAATTTGGAGGCATTATTTATATGGGCAACAATGCGAGATATTTTCAGACCATAAGAGTCTGAAGTATTTATTCACCCAAAAAGACCTGAATATGAGGCAACGAAGATGGCTCGAATTCGTAAAAGATTATGAGTTTGAAATCAAATACCACTCCGACAAAGCTAATGTGGTAGCTGATGTATTGAGTAGAAAGTTCATACCAGTCCAATCGGCAATGTCTATAACGCTTCAATCTGAAATTCAAAAGTCTGGCATAGAAGTAGTGTCAAATTCTAGTTGTATGCTTGGAGCATTATCTTTGAAGCCAACTCTTATGGACGAAATCAAAGAAGCTCAATTGGAAGATCCAAAATATAAACAATATAAATTGGGCAAAAAGCCAAATTCTTCTGACTATAAGTGTTCAAATGATGGTGTTCTGAAGTTTAAAGATAGATGGTATATTCCGAAAAAGCAAGAATTACAGAAGAAAATATTATCGGAAGCCCATTCTTCTACATTTACGGTGCATCCGGGAAGCACTAAAATGTATCGGGATTTAAAACAGCACTTTTGGTGGCCAAATATGAAGAAGGACGTAGCAAAACATGTGGAATTTTCTGTCACGTGTCAAGAAGTTAAAGCTGAACATCAAAGGCCTACAGGAACGCTTCAGTCTTTTCCCAACCCGGAATGGAAATGGGAGCATATAACGATGGACTTTGTTGTGGGATTACCGAAAACAACAAAGGGACATGATGCTATTTGGGTGATTGTTGATAGATTAACAAAGTCAGCCCATTTTTTACCGGTCAGAATGAATTTTTCTATGGATCAGTATGCTGAATTATATGTTCAAGAGATTATAAGACTGCATGGAAATCCAGCATCGATAGTATCAGACCGTGATCCAAGATTTACTTCAAAATTTTGGAAAAGTTTAGATAAGGCAATGAGGACTACATTGTCTTTTAGCACGGCTTTTCATCCCCAAACTGATGGCCAAACCGAAAGAACAATTCAAATATTAGAAGATATGTTACGAGCATGGTATTGGATTTTCAAACTACATGGAGTAAGATGTTACCATTAGTGGAGTTTGCATATAATAATAGCTACCAATCAACAATTGGTATGTCCCCGTATGAGGCATTGTATGGGCGAAAATGTCGATCTCCATTGTATTGGAATGAAGTTGGGGAAGCAAAGTTGTATGGACCAGAAATTTTACAACAAACCGCAGATCAAGTGAAAGTTATTCGAGAAAGAATCAAAATAGCTCAAAACCGACAGAAATATTATGCAGATCAAAGGCGAAGAGAGCTAGAATTTGAGGAAGCCGATGACGTATTCTTAAAGATTTTGCCTTTTAAGGGAGTAATGCGGTTTGGAAAAAGGGGAAAGCTTATTCCACGATTTATTGGACCTTTCCCTATTGTAAAGAAGTTAGGCAAAACAACTTACATGTTGAAATTTCCATCATCTATGGCTGGAATCCACAGCACTTTTCACATTTCAATGTTGAGGAAATGTGTGCGTGATATTACTCATGTGATTGAAGATAGAAATATTGACATCGAGCTTGCTTTGACATATGAAGAAAAACCGGCAAGGATCTTGGATTCGAAAACAAAAGAATTGAGAAATAAACACAATATAACCCTCCGGAATACTTCCGGTCGACCCCAGGATTGAGCGGTCGACGCAAATAACTATCGGGAATAGATTCGGTCGACACCTTAAGTAGCGGTCGACACCTTGTTGAATAGCGGTCGACACTTTCCCGATTTAAGTTGAAAAGTCAACAAAAACTTGGAGAAATCCTGATGGATGGACGTGAGAAAAACATCAATTTTTGTTTAATTAAGTAGACAAGAAGGTATGGTCTGCCATTTCCCTACCAGCATGACTCTTTCTCCCTATTTTACTTTAAGTTCTCACGTCTTGATCAAGGGAATAATGAGATTGAGAAAGAAAGAGATATTGTGAGAGAAAGAGAGTAAGAAAGCTGAAGTTCAAGGTAATCTTTCTAACCACTGAATTCTTTTTGGGTTCATTAAGGATAATATGATTGTATTGGTTGAATTGGTGGATAAATATGAATGATTTCATGTTAATTACTGTGAAATCGGTTAATTATGCACAAAGTTAGAGTTTTTGAGATTCGGTCGATATGTGTACGAATTGGAGTTTGTTTCCTTTATAAGAATTAAAGTACACTCTTTGAGTAATCTATAGCCGTTTGAATCACTCAATTCAGAGCTATGTAGACAAAGTTATGAATGTTGCAAGTTTGTAGACGAAAATTGGGAGAGGAATTCGGACGACCATTTTGTAAGTTAGGTCGTCCGTTTTGTAAGATAGGTCGACCGATAACGGTCGACCGGTTCCCAATTTCCACTCTCTATTTATGAACGGCGGTCGACACCTTGATTTAAGCGGTCGACCAGTTACTTCATGTTAAGTTAGTTTTCTGAATTTGGTGTCTTCTAAGAAGTTATAGTAGACTCTTTAAGGAACAATCTGACACCTTGAGCATCACAAATGGATCATTAACGAAGAAGTTATAGTTGTTTGAACTTGAGATAAAAAGTTAAGAGTTTATGCAATAAAACAGGTCATGATACTTGACTTTTGATCCTTGAATGATCTATATGTTTAGGTCATCAATTGGATTAAAAAAAGGGACTCAAGTGGACTAATTCAAGATAGCTGCTAAGGTAAGTTAGTATTAAGATTGTTTGGCCCTTAAGTGCGACTGCATTGCAAAGATTATGATGTATGTTTGATGTGTGTTGTGTGCTTGTTTTCATGTTATGTTTGATGTGATTTAAATAATGTTTCATAGTCACATGGTCATGCATCATAGTTTTACAAAATATGAACGAACTATTTTCATGCATGGTTTTACAACGTAATTGGAGGTAAACGAGATATGATTGGTGGTATGGGACGCCAATTATGTTTCGTCTCCGATGAGTTAAGATTATGAAAAGCCAAAAATGTAAATGACTGGTAGAACCACGAGGTGGAAAGTTCGGTCGCGAGGACTGGGTAGAACCACGAGGTGGAAAACTAGATCGATAAGCAAGAATAACGCAATAAAGAACGAAATGGAATTGTGCATTGTTTTAACAACATAGCATACTCATGCATTGCATTTTATAGTTATGCTACTTACTGAGCTTTAGGCTCATAGTTTAAGCTTTGCAATGTAGGGAATGTAATGGAGGAATGAGTGCAAATGACTGATCAAGGAGTTAGAGTAGAGGAGTGTCCAAATGATACAGTTTATTGAGTGATGACCGACGGGGAGTGATGCATGACACACACAAAGTTATATCACAAATGTTTTGAATGTTTTGAAGATGCAATTAAAATGTATATATTATTTTGGAGTGATGGATTACAAAGCTTTTGAAATGAATGTATTTTGAACTATATTCTTCCGCTGTAAGTTTACATTATTAAATGCTTATGTATTTTTGATAAAAGGTGGAATTCAAATCGTTGTTACAAAGAGTGTATGTATGTTTTAATTTGACGGTTTTCCTTGTAAACTATTTTATAAACTAAATATAGTTTTCAGAAATTAAGGTAACAAGTATTCCACTTTTGTAAGTAAGTAATTAAGTAAGAACCCAGTAACAGATCGGTTCTCGGGTCGCCAAGAGTAAGAAAGTAAGTAAGTAAGCAAGTAAGAAGAGCAGCGAGCGGCGGCTCGGGAATCGGGTCGTTACATTATGGTATCAGAGGAAAACACACACAAATAAATAAAGGAACAAAAGGGTGAGTGCACTGGGTTAAGTCGGTTCTCTAGAAAGTTCAATAACTGTTATCATTTGCATACTTCTGTGTTATAAAAGGATTAATGTTGAAAGACACTTATTTGGAGTACTAACGATCTGATTGGTAATTGAAGGACTGAGGGGAGGAAGAAGAAATATTCCAGAGGAGGTAACTAATGAGGCTGCTATTAACCAACTGTCAGAGTTGGTTAACCGCCAGTTTCAACAATTGGAGTGAATGATGAATAGAGAAGAGCAAGGAAATGGACAAAACAAGAATGCGGGGGAGCTAAGCTGTGAGAGATTTAGGAAAATGAATCCTCCATCGTTTAATGGATAGTCCACAGACCCTGTGTTGGCTGAAGAGTGGATTCATTCTTTGGAAAAGATATTTCAGTATGCTAAGATTGAGGAAGGAGAAAAAGTTAATTGTGCAACCTTCTTGCTGACTATGGATGCAAGGAATTGGTGGGATACCGTCGAGGTGACTACCAATGTGCAAGAACTACCATGGGCTCAATTCAAGAAAATTTTCTATGACAAGTATTTTAGTAGAGCCGATCAGAATAAAATGAAAATGGATTTTATGCAACTGAAACAGTGGGGATCAGTAGCTGAATATGTGCAAAAGTTTGAAGGCCTATCAAGGTTTGCTCCACAGCTGGTGGCAACCAATGAGGATAAAGTTGGTAGTTTGTGCAAGGATTGAAACCATAAATTTATAAAGGAATAAAGACTTGGGGATCAGAGGATGCTCAATATTCGAAGGTTGTTTCCAAGGCTCTAGACCTTGAGGAAGCAGAATCAAAGTTAGTGAAGCAACAATCGGGAACATCCCAAAGATGGTTCTTTCGAGAAGTCCAACCGCAATCGAGTAAACAATGGCAACCGGTGAGTGGGATGAAAATGGCAGGTGAAAATTCGAACGAGCACGGAAAAGGAAAGCAAGCTAAAATTTTGGGGCCAATATTGGAATGCCCAAAGTGCAATAAGAAGCATGCAGGAGAATGTATGGCTGGATCCGGAGGCTGTTTCAGATGTAAAGAGATGGGACATATGGCGCGAGATTGTTCGAAGGCACCTCCAAATAAACCAGAACAGAAAATGATAGCCGGTCATGTCTTTGCAATGATTGATGCTGAGCAAGCAGACCATCCGGCCGTGGTGGCAGGTGCATTATTAATAGATGGAATTAGTGCCTTTTCATTGATAGATTCAGGAGCTACACATTCATTTATGTCTGAAGAGTTTTCTAAGAAGTTGAACCAGATACCTGAGGTGGCAGAGCAGTTGTATGAAGTGATGTTACCCTCAGGTGACCGTCTACTGTTAGATAGAGTGATTATAGATTGTGGAGTTCAAATCAATGATCGTAGATTAGACGTTGAGTTCATTATAATGAAGATGAATGCATATGAAATTATTTTGGGGATGGACTGGCTGTTTCGACACTTTGCAACGATAAATTGCAGAACTAGAATAGTCAGTTTTCAACCTCCTACGTCACATGCCTTTTATTTTCAAGCGATAGGGAATAAAAAGCAATTACCGATTGTATCGGCAGTACGGGCTTGGAGATTATTAAAGGGTGGCTGTATGTGATTTCTTGCAAGCATTGTGGATTGTCGTAAGAAGCCCGATCTTAAGTTGCAAGAGATTCCAGTAGTTCAGGAGTTTTCATAAGTGTTTTTGGATGATTTACCCGGACTACCTCCTGATTGAGAAATCGAATTTGTGGTATACGTTTACCTCGAAGCGGAACCGGTATCAAAGAATCTGTATCGAATGGCTCCAGCCAAAATGAGGGAGTTGAAGGGGCAGTTAGAGGAGTTGTTGAGCAAGGGTTTTATACGCCCTAGTTTCTCCCCCTGGGGAGCCCCTGTTTTGTTTGTAAGGAAGAAGGACAGAACCCTAAGGATGTGCATCGACTATCATGAATTAAACAAATTGCAGTGAAGAATAAGTATCCGTTGCCTAGGATTGATGATCTGTTTGATCAATTGCAGGGTGCACGGGTATTTTCCAAGATTGACTTGCGGTCAGGATATTATCAGTTAAGAGTAAAGGAGGAAGATATTCCAAAGACCACATTCAGAACTCGATATGGACATTACGAGTTCCTGGTAATGTCGTTTGGTTTGACAAATGCTCCAGCGGCGTTTATGAATCTTATGAATAGAATATTCCATGAGTATCTCGATAAATTTGTCATCGTGTTCATCGATGATATTCTGGTGTATTCTAAGTCAGAAGAGGAACATAAGGAGCATTTATGGATGGTCTTAAGTATATTAAAGCAACATTAGTTATATGCCAAATTCTCTAAATGCGAATTTTGGTTAGATCGGGTAAATTTTCTGGGTCCGTTGATCCAGTAAAGGTGCAAGTTGTTCGTGAATGGCCACAACCAAAGAATGTAACTGAAGTGCGAAGTTTCCTTGGTTTAGCAGGGTACTATAGAAGATTTATTAAAGGATTTTCTAAGATTGCTACGCCATTGACGCAATTAACAAGGAAAAACATGAAGTTCTGGTGGTCAGAGGATTGTGAAAAGAGTTTTCAACTATTGAAGGACAAGTTAACTAGTGGTAATACTTCCAATAGAAGATGTAGATTTTAGCATATTTTGTGATGCGTCGTTGATGGGATTAGGATGTGTGCTGATGCAAGAAAGTAAGGTAATTGCTTATGCATCACGACAATTGAAAGATTATGAGAAGAACTATCCTACCCATGATCTAGAGTTGGCAGCAGTAGTCTTCGCCCTAAAGATCTGAAGACATTACTTATATGAACATCATTGTGATCAGGATATGAACTATCCTACCCATGATCTCAAGTATCTTTTCACACAAAAAGAGCTGAATTTAAGACAGCGGCGATGGCTGGAATTTGTTAAAGATTACGATTTTGAGATTAAATATCATCCAGGAATGCCTAATGTGGTAGCTGACGCATTGAGCAGGAAGTTAGTAGTAGTGCAGTTAGAGATGATGCAAATTTTGGTAGAAATTTGTAATGAGCTGCAAAGGGCAGACATTGAAGTTATATCAGATCTAACAGTGCAATTAGCTGCTCTACTGTGAGACCAAATTTGTTGGACAGAATTGGGCAAGCTCAAAAAGAGGATTTGAGGTATATGCAGTATATGGAAGGGCAGTTGCCTAATTCTTTTGAATTCCAGTGTTCAAAGGAGGGGATACTTAAATTCCGTAATCGATGGTACGTTCCACGTACCAGAGAATTGAGGAATGAGATATTGAGAGAAGCTCACTCTTCAAAATTTTTGGTTCACCCAGGAAATACAAAGATGTATCAGGATTTGAAACAGTGTTTTTGGTGGCCGGGAATGAAAAACGATATCGCAAAATATATTGAATCATGTGTTGTATGCCAACAGGTAAAGGCAGAACATCAGAGGACCACAGGAATGCTGAAGTCGTTGGTGATTCCAGGATGGAAGTGAGACCATATTTCTATGGATTTTGTAGTCGGATTGCCAACAACGATTAAAGGTCATGACAACATTTGGGTAATTATTGATCGTTTAACAAAATCTGCTCATTTTATTCAGGTAAGAACAAAATTTTCTATGGAAAGGTATGCTGAGTTATATGTGCAGGAAATTGTAAGATTACATGGAATTCCAGTTTTCATTGTGTCTGAGAGAGATCCAAAGTTTACTTAAGATTTTGGAAGAGTTTGAACAAAGCCATGGGAACAGAGTTGGCATTTAGCACGACATTTCATCCTCAAACAGATGGCCAGACTGAGAGGACTATACAAATCCTCGAGGATATGTTGCGTGCATGTGTTATGGATTTTCAGAAGTCATGGAGTATGTTATTACCACTAGTAGAATTCTCGTATAACAACAGTTACCAATCTTCTATTGGTATGGCCCCATTTGAAGCGTTGTATGGAAGGAGATGTAGGTCTCCATTATTTTGGAATGATGCCGGAGAAATTAAAATCTATGGACCCGAAATGATACAACAAACGGTAGAACAAGTGAAAACCATACGACAAAGGATGAAGGCAGCCCAAGATCATCAGAAGAGCTATGAATATCGGCGACAAAGAGCACTAGAATTTAAAGAGGGAGATGAAGTGTTTTTGAAAGTTTTGTCATTCAAAGGCATGATGAGGTTTGGGCAGAAAGGTAAATTGGCACCGAGATTCATTGGACCATTTAATATTTTGAAGAGAGTGGGAAACATGGCCTATATATGTTGCAATTGCCAGAATACTTGACAGGAGTTCACAATGTGTTTCATGTGCCAATGTTAAGAAAATGCATTTGTGATCCATCCCAAGTGATCGAAGCAGAGCAGATAGAAGTAGAACCAACTATGAGTTATGAGGAGCAGCCAATAAGGATACTTGATACGAAAATGAAGGAGTTGCGGAATAAGCAAATTCCATTGGTGAAAGTTCTATGGCGAAATCATAACGTGGAAGAAGCTACCTGGGAAAGGGAACAAGAAATGAAGGAAAAGTATCCAGAGATGTTTGAAGTCTAAATTTTGAAGACAAAATTTTATCAAGGAGGGTAGAATGTAACAACCATCATTTTTATTTTAGAATTTTGTGACTTTAAGATGAAAATGTTTAAGATTTGTTTTATGAATGTTGGGTAAATATTAAAGAATTAAAGTATTGTTGATTTTAGTAATTTAGTAGGTTGAAGTTAAATAAGAGAATATAGGTCAACCGGTCAACCGCTATGAACAGCGGTCGACACCTTGTAATCGGTCAATCTCCATGAATAAGCGGTCGACACCTTGTTATGGATCGACCGCCATGAATAACCGGTAGACACCTTGAGTTAAGCGGTCGACCCCAGGATAGAGGAGGGGTCGACACAATATAACCCTCCGGAATACTTCCAGTCGACCCCAGGATTTAGCGATCGACACAATAACTCTCGGGAATAGTTTCGGTCGACACCTTAAGTAGCAGTCGACACCTTAAGTATCGGTCGACACCTTGTTGAATAGCGGTCGACACTTTCCCGATTTAAGTTGAAAAGTCAACAAAAACTTGGAGAAATCCTGATGGATGGACGTGAGAGAAGCATCGATTTTTGTTTAATTAAGGAGACAAGAAGGCATGGTCTGCCATTTCCCTACCAGCATGTCTCCTTCTCCCTATTTTACTTTAAGTTCTCACGTCTTTATCAAGGGGAGAGGGAGATTGAGAAAGAAAGAGATATTGTGAGAGAAAAGAGTAAGGAAGCTGAAGTTCAAAGTAATCTTTCTATTCTCTAAATTCCTTTTAGGTTCAGTAAGGATAATATGATTGTATTGGTTGAATTGGTGGATAAATATGAATGATTTCATGTTAATTGTTGTGAAATCGGTTAATTATGCACAAAGTTAGAGTTTTTGAGATTCGGACGATATGTGTACGAATTGGAGTTTGTTTCCTTTATAAGAGTTAAAGTACACTCTTTGAGTAATCTATAGCCGTTTGAATCACTCAATTCAGAGCTATGTAGACAAAGTTATGAATGTTGCAAGTTTGTAGATGAAAACTGGGAGAGGAATTCGGACGACCGTTTTGTAAGTTAGGTCGTCCGTTTTGTAAGATAGGTTGTCCAGTTCCCAATTTTCACTCTCTGTTTATGAACAGCGGTCGACACCTTGATTTAAGCGGTCGACCGGTTACTTCATGTTAAGTTAGTTTTCTGAATTTGGTGTCTTCTAAGAAGTTATAGTGGACTCTTTAAGGAACAATCTGACACCTTGAGCATCACAAATGGATCATTAACGAAGAAGTTATAGTTGTTTGAAGTTGAGATAAAAAGTTAAGAGTTTATGCAATAAAACAGGTCATGTTACCTGACTTTTGATCCTCGAATGATCTATATGTTTAGGTCATCAATTGGATTAAAAAAAGGGACTCAAGTGGACTAATTCAAGATAGCTGCTAAGGTAAGTTAGTATTAAGATTGCTTGGCCCTTAAGTGCGACTGCATTGCAAAGATTAGGATGTATGTTTGATGTGTGCTGTGTTTTTGTTTTCATGTTATGTTTGATGTGATTTAAGTAATGTTTCATAGTCACATGGTCATGCATCATAGTTTTACAAAATATGAACGAACTATTTTCATGCATGGTTTTACAACGTAGTTGGAGGTAAACGAGATATGATTGGTGGTATGGGACACCAAATATGTTTTGTCTCCGATGAGTTAAGAACATGAAAAGCCGAAAATGTAAATGACTGGTTGAACCACGGGTGGAAAGCTCAGTCGCGAGGACTGGGTAGAACCACGAGGTGGAAAACTAGATCGATAAGCATGTATAACGCAATAAAGAACGAAATGGAATTGTGCATTGTTTTAACAACATAGCATACTCATGCATTGCATTTTATAGTTATGCTACTTACTGAGCTTTAAGCTCATAGTTTAGGCTTTGCAATGTAGGGAATGTAATGGAGGAATGGGTGTAAATGACTGATCAAGGAGTTAGAGTAGAAGAGTGTCCAAATGATACAGTTTATTGAGTGATGACCGACGGGGAGTGATGCATGACACACACAAAGTTATATCACAAATGTTTTGAATGTTTTGAAGATGTAATTAAAATGTATATATTATTTTGGAGTGATGGATTACAAAGCTTTTGAAATGAATATATTTTGAACTATATTCTTTCGTTGTAAGTTTACATTATTAAATGCTTATGTATTTTTGATAAAAGGTGAAATTCAAATCGTTGTTTACAAAGAGTGTATGTATGTTTTAATTCGACGGTTTTCCTTGTAAACTATTTTATAAACTAAATATAGTTTTTAGAAATTAAAGTAACAAGTATTCCACTTTTGTAAGTAAGTAATTAAGTAAGAACCCAGTAACGGATCGGTTCTCGGGTCGCCAAGAGTAAGAAAGTAAGTAAGTAAGAAAGTAAGAAGAGCAGCGAGCGGCAGCTCGGGAATCGGGTCGTTACTGCTTTACTGTTCTGATATTCAAGTTCTTAATTCATCGGAGACGAATTTGATCTCATTTACCTCCTACTACGTTGTAAAACCATGCATGAAAATATTTCGTTGACATTTTGTAAAACTATGATGCATGATTATGTGACTATGAAACATTACTTAAATAACATCAAACATAATATGAAAATAAGCATACAACACACATCAAACATACATCCTAATCTTTGTAATGTAGTCTCACTTAAGGGCCAAACAATCTTAATTCTACCTACCTTAGGTTTTTTGCTTCAATGAACCGAATTGATCAACCACCTTTCTCCAATTGACAACCCTAATAAAGAATTACCAAATCAGATTTTAGATATTCTGCCCTGATTTTACAGCCTAGTGTAAAGACCATAACTCACACGATACTGATCTAATGGACTCAAATTATGTGCTATAATCTTCTTTTAGGTGTCATTTGCATTTCATTAGAAGACATAAAAATTAATTGGTCACCCGTACATCATGCAACACGAAGAACTACAAAAACTGCTCCAAACATTCCACAATTTAAATCTTTATCTTTACAGCTACTTGTAAATTTCATAACTTCTTCTCTACATACTCCATTACAGTACTTAAAGTGGATATATCTTTATTAGGATGTCTGTTACATTTTGTCAGAAGACATACACTCCAATAGACCAACAGAACAATCCCAAAACAATGCAACTAAAAAACTGGGCAGAAGAACATTTTCGGATAACTGTTTCTGTTCAAAGAGTGACTTCCAAATTAGATAACTTAATCTGTACAACTCCAATTTTAGTAAATCGAACGGTATTATCTTTTCTTACTTGTCTACTACAACTTTGTAGAAGGCACCAAACTCAGGAAACCATCACAACAATTCGGAATTTCTAAAGTCCTAGAATCTGTCCAGATTCTCGTTTTTTTTTCCGAATAACTTTGCATAAGATTCAAAACAATACACAATTCCAAATCTTATTCTGCTACGAATTGAAATTACATCTTCTAGGGCTAAATTAAATACCTTAGGATTTGTAGAATTTTGGTAGAACCCTTTTCCTTGCTGGGTTTTTCTCTTCTTCTTTACCGATTACTGGAGATAGTGCACAAAACACTCATTTGTTTTGCACAAGTGCTGCCAATTTTTCCAATTCACCCCTTGAGCTCTTTGAATGAGAGAAACCAGAGGAGAAGAAGAGGGTTTCGTGGTCTCCTTACCAGGTAAAGCTCTCTTTCATAATAAACAAAAGAGAGAGAAAGAAGGTGGTGTTGTGAAGCTTAAAAAGCATGAGGTGTCATTTTCTATTAATTCCTAATTTATGTAACTTTTATCTTATTTCTCTAATTAAACTTGGAGACTTCATAAGAAAATCCAAATCACCTTTCATAAATTAAAATCGATTAGCGATTTTCCAATAACTTTCAAACAACACTAATTAACATAATGCATCACATTAAACAAACTTTACACCTTATTATCCTATAAACTTATACATAAAATGAGGGTTGTTACAACATACCTAATATTTTTCATTTGCATGTGTAATGCATTCCCGTTTGAAAATAGTAGGAATAACTTTAATGCTCGATACATTTTTTAGTAATTTAGGTCTCGGTACTCAATCAATTCCTAACCAATTAAAAATTGATCTTTCTATGTTATTTTTGACTTAAAGTAAATATTCTGATTTTACTTGTTCCTCTCATATCCCTTCAGGCTCTAGTCATAGTTCTTCTCATGCACATCGCCTACAATTCATGGAAAACATACATGCAAAAATAGATAGCGATGTTTTGTTTTATGGTTTAGAAAAAAATGAATTTGATGATTATTTAGAAATGCGACATAAAATTCCACCAGATGATGATTTTGATATATTGGTGTGGTGGAAAACCAATTTCCACTTCTTTCTAAGATGACACGAGATTTACTAACACCTCTTGTTTCTACTGTAGCTTCTGAATCTACTTTTAGTGAAGGTGGTCGTGTATATGATGATCGTCGAGGAAGTCTTGCATCGGATCTCGTGGAAGCTTTGATATGCATGAAGGATTGGTTCGATGCCACAAAGAGAGATCAACAACGCGAGGATGCCATCACCAAAGAATTTAAACATTTAGAGTTCGAGAACTAATTTTTTTTGTTTCAAAGTGTAATTTTTTGTAATTTATTTACACATGTAAATTTTTGATATTTTGCATATGATTGACAATTAGATAGGTGCCAACCTAGTTGAGATTTATCTAAGTTGTGGTGATGCAAATGTCAAAATTATTTGTATAGGTAGCTATGAAATTTTTTAAAGAATTTTTTTTAGATTTATTCCAATAAAATATTTACAATACATTTATACGTTTGTCGCATTTTCAATCTTATAACAACGAAAAAAACTTGTTAAAAAATATATACAAGATATATGTATTAAAAATTATTTGGCTCGTTTGGCTAGGCTCGAAAGGCTCGGCTCAGCTCGGGCTCGCGAGCCGGCTCAAGCCTAAAATTTTTGAAAAAAGCTCTACATACTCGGCTGAAAAAGCTTGACAGGATCGATGAGCCGGACAATTTCGAGCTCGGCTCGCTCGAATAGGCTCGAATCGCTCGAATAAGCTTGAATGCCACTTCTACTTCTTCCTAATCACATTTTGGGAGAGGCTGCCCATTTGGCTCAGTACCCTCTTACCATCGTATTTCCTTCCATTCTTTGCCATTCCTTGATCCAGAGTTGATTTCTTTTCACCTTATTTTTACTCTCCATTCAAGCACGGTTCCAGATGTTTTCATCCATCTGCTTGTCATTCCTTGATCATCAAGCCGAGCAATTGTGTCTTCTTGTTGTGTGTTATGTCGTCTGGAAAGTGGAAGTTCTTGGGAAGATGGCCCTAGATGCTAGAGAAGCTGGGCCAATGCCTATCCACGTGCCTGTGGATAGACAGATATTTGTTATTGGGCAGCTGGCAGCTTCCTTCCTTTTTAGTATGTCATTTTTCTGTGTTACTCAGTACGCCATTATCCTTAAAAAAAATTTACATAGCAGTCGTATGTCGGTCTGTCCGGCCCAGTCAAACCACCGGCCTTGTCAATTGGAATGGACCCAAAGATCGTCTAGTTTGACGTCTCAACTTTGACGCTCCCTCCGCTTACGCCCACGATGTGTGCACACCCAGCATTGCAGATACTTGAAATGAGACTTTCCTTTACAATTTACAATAATATAATAGTTATTTTTAAGTTTGAATTTTAAAAAAAAAAATTTTAAGACTTCTCAAACATTGCAAGAGGTCTCTATGTCCGTATTGGATGCACTTACTCTCTTTTAGACATTCAATGCGAACACAAGAACCTACATTCGAATGTCTAAACCCTCATAAAAATTATATATTCGCTTAGTTTGTTACTCGAAATTAGTGCCTTAAAAAATATTGACAAATTATGAGATACATAGATTAGAAATTTTTATATCTGCAATAATTGTCAGTAGCTCGAGTACCGTTGAACTAGAAGAAAATAAAGCAAATAGAGATTTGATATATGATCCAACATACGGAGGTTACGAGCTAACATGCAACAAGATGTTTATGGATGAAGATGAACTAATATATAAAAACCTTCAACGTTTGATAGTAAATATGATGTAAAGATTCAATCTTCATCAAACAGTGTAAATATGAGAGTTTGGCTGAGAAGAAAAGCAAGAACAATGGCAGAAGAAAAGCAAGAACAAAAGAAAGATAGAAGGGTATGAATTTGCAACAGGGTTGCTTCCCCAAAAGCTTCTCATCAAGTTCCGCAAATTTCTCTTTTTCCCCTCTTATTCTTTCTCTTTCCTTCGCCTAAATTTCATTTTCTAGTTATATCTAAAGAGAGAAATATGGAGGAGGAAGAGTTATACGTAGAGACTCCCATGTATTTTCTGTTGGGGCTCATGTGAGGCTGCCTCTGTCTTCGTCATGGGTGGTGGCATCAAGGATATATGATTTACA
This sequence comes from Begonia fuchsioides, assembly GCA_003255005.1. Taxonomy (NCBI): domain Eukaryota; kingdom Viridiplantae; phylum Streptophyta; class Magnoliopsida; order Cucurbitales; family Begoniaceae; genus Begonia; species Begonia fuchsioides. Next base: position 30,533 of record QAOC01018787.1, read on the forward strand.
TTCTTAATCTCTAATCCAATTCTATGAGGGTACCTATAACAATCTCGGTAGCTCTGAGTATCAATCTTTTTCATCTGTGTATTATTGTCGACTTTAGACTAATCCCCGGTTCTTAAATTTGATCTAAAAACATGTTGCATTATGTCACAATAATAATGATATTTTACCGTAGATTCTTGATTGATTTCTACAGTGCAATATTATCTACTATAAAATATTATCTACTATAATATTTTATCCAACTCAGACAATGATGATGCAAATGAAATATTAAGCTTAACTGCACTAGTTAAGAACAAGCTTTATCTCGGAAAAACATATAAATATGTTAAGGATTTAAAAGATGAAATTACTGAAAAAAATTTATCAAATAGATACGGAGTGACCTTCAAAAGAAGTGACCCTAAGCGACTAACAACAATGTGCGTAGAGAGATATCTATGATGCCTTCATGCTTAAAAATTGCACGATGAAGAAACGATTCAAATAAAAATATTTGTTGATAGTCATACTTGTTCTCGAGTATTATAAAATTGACTTGCATCGGTAAGATGAGTAGCCACTAACTATGCTGATAAGTTCAAGAGCCAGCTTACGTGTGACATCCCCTCTATCATCGAGACTGTAAAGAAGGATCACAATGTTATCATAATCACGTGTATTGCAATTAGATGTTGACTAGAAGCGCTAAGTTGAATGAAGGATTTAGCAAGAAGCAATTTCAATTTCTTTGGTAGTATGAGGAGAAGGTAATGTGATCTAACCCAGAAAGAAAAGTCGGCATCCAAGCCCGATTGTTGTACGACACAAGAAAAAGAACAATTTCTGACTTCGAACAAATATGTGTGCATGTACTCATGCATGCGAGCAAACGTTAAATTGGTCATACTAATTATATGTCTGGATGATTGTCATATCAAGGATGAATATTTGGGTCTTCTGTTGACGAAAATCGATATTGACTTTGATGATAGACTCTATCTTGTTGTATATGTAGTGGTAGAGATTTATGGAGTTGGTTACTTCCCCAACAAAGAAAATGCCTCAATAGTCCGAGTCGGGTTGGGTGGACTGTAATATCAAACAGACAGAAAGAGTTTGTGAATGCAGTTCATAAGAAGTTTGGTAATGTCCATCATATATTTTTTCTAAGACATCTATGGGCCAATTTTTAAAAAAAGCTTTCATGGCAAAATTGTAACATCCTTTTTTTTTACTTAAAATTTTCAATTTTTGGAAAGGTGTTTGCCTTCAAATTCTTTTCGTAAAACTCAGCGAAAGCGTTTGGATAAAATTGTGAAAAAACCATCATTTATTCAAGCCAAACATAACATCACACGAAAAGAAAACATATCATCATACATATAAAACATATTTACAAAACGTTTAGTAAATATGGGAGCTTTCAGATGTGCATGGATAGCCGAGCAATCAACCAAATCACCATCAAGTATAGGTTTCTAATTCCTAGACTTGAAGACATACTTGACGAATTAAGTGGGGCAACCTACTTCTCAAAGGTGGACTTGAAGAGTGGCTACCATCAAATTAGGATGAAGGAAGGCGATGAGTGGAAGACGACCTTCAAAACTAAATACGGCCTCTTTGAATGGTTAGTCATGCCTTTCGGTTTGTCTAATGCTCCTAGCATGTTTATGCGGCTTATGCACTTTGTCCTTAAGGAATTTTTGGGGAAGTTTATCGTGGTTTATTTTGATGACATCTTGGTGTATAGCTTGGATTATGCTACTCACCTAAATCACTTACGGTTGTTGTTCAATACCCTCCAAGAAGTCAAGTTGTTTGGAAACTTGAAGAAGTGCTCTTTTGTTCAAGAAAAAGTGAGCTTTCTCGGCTTTATTCTATCTAAAGATTGCATGGAGGTCGATGAAGACAAGATAGTGGCCATTCAGGATTGGCCTACTCCAAAGAATGTCTCGGAAGTTTGAAGCTTCCATGGATTAGCATCATTCTACCGCCGTTTCATCCAAGGCTTTAGTACTATTGTGGCCCCCTTAACCGATTGCACAAATAAGGGGAGGGAGTTTAATTGGACTCCAAGTTGTGAGGAAAGCTTCAAGGAAATCAAGGGGAAATTGTGCAATGCACTTGTATTGGTGCTTCCAAATTTTGGCAAAGTTTTTGAGGTGGAATGCGACGCCTCGGGTTTAGGCATCAAAGCAATCCTTATGCAAGAAGGAAGGCCCGTGGCCTATTTTAGTGAGAAACTAAAGGGAGCATTGCTCAACTACTCCACCTATGACAAAGAATTTTACACGGTGATCCGAGCCTTGGAGGTTTAGCAACATTACCTCCTTTCTAAGGAGTTCATCATCCACACGGACCACAAAGCTCTTAAACATCTCAAGAGCCAAGGCAAACTTAACTGAAGGCATGCCAAGTGGATGGAGTTCTTAGAAAGGTTTCTCAAATTCGAAAAGGGAGATACAAATGTGGTGGCCGACGCCCTCTCTTGAAGGTTTGTTCTCCTTACCGAGCTTACCACTAAATTCTTTGGTTTTGCTTAGATTAAGGACGCGTATAATGGAGATGAAGATTTTGGCTCTTATTATGAGCGGTGTTTGAAGAAAGAAGAGTGTGGCTATTACTTGATGGATGGCTATTTATTCAAGGGAGACAAGCTTTGCATCCCTCGTGGAAGCATCCGAGAGACATTAATCAAAGAAGCTCATGGAGGTGGCTTGGCTAGCCACTTCAGTGAAAAGAAGACATTGGAGGCCCTCCAAGAACACTTTTATTGGCCTCATTTACTCTGAAACGTGCACAAGATCTTGGAGCGGTGCATCATATGTAAAAAGGCCAAGAGTAGGGTCCTCCCCCAAGGTATGTATATGCCTTTACCCATTCTGAGCCATCCTTGGGTGAAAATTAGTATGGATTTTGTCCTAGGTCTCCCTCGGACTTGTAGGGAAAAAGATTCCATCATGGTGGTTGTGGATCGATTCTCAAAGATGACACATTTCCTAGCTTGTTCCAAAACCGATGAGGATAGTCATGTGGCCGAATTATTCTTCAAAGAAGTTGTTTGATTGCATGGTGTCCCGAAGTCTGTTGTTTCGGACCGAGACATCAAGTTTTTGAGTTCTTTTTGGAAGACATTGTGGAAGAGAGTGGGGACAAAGCTCCTTTTTAGCACATCCTTTCACCCTCAAACCGATGGCCAAACCGAGGTGGTCAATCAGACTTTGGGAAATTTGCTAAGGAGCATTGTGAACAAGAAGTTTACCGATTGGGATATCCAACTCCCATTTATCAAATTTGCATACAACATGAGAATTCATCATGCCTACTCAAATGACTCCATTCGAGGTAGTTTATGGTTTTAATCCACTAACACCTCTTCATTTATTACCTATTCCCAATCATGAAGTTGTCAATCCAAGCAGAGCCAAGAAGGCAGAAATGGTCAAGAAGATGCATGAGTCGGTTAGCAAAGCAATCCAAAAAGCCAACGAGTCCTATGCCAAGTATGCTAACAAAGGGAGAAAAGTAGCAAACTTTCAAGAAGAAGATTTGGTGTGGTTACACCTAAGGAAAGAAAGGTTTCCAAAGCAAAGGGGATCGAAGCTAGCACCAAGTGCCGATGGACCTTTCAAAATTGTGGAGAAGATAAACTCTAATGCATGCAAGTTGGAGTTGCCCGGTGAGTATGGGGTCTCAGCCACTTTCAATGTCCAAGACCTTTCCCCTTATGTTGAAGGAGCAATGGATGAAGGATTAGAGGAGGTTCCACCCCAAGATTTGAGGACAAATCCTTAATCACCCGGGAAGGATGACATGCCCGAGCTCGAGGATTTTCTAACAAGTTCGTTCTTCTTGTAGGTGATGAAGCATTCAATATTTTCATGGAGGAACCAGGTCCAAAGGATGAAGAACAACCTAATCACCTCATCAAATGGGAGGATAGCTCGGGAATTCAAGAAGGAAGCCGAGAAGCACAAGGAAGCGGGTATTGGTCGGGTTTAGGTCGGATCCGAGAACTTGGCACAAACCCGAGCCCAAATTGAAGATGACCGACTTTCTTCCCCCTTTTTATTGGCCCAATCCATTTATTTTCCTTTGCACAAACAATGATTTAAGGGCCCTTTGTTTGGGGCATGGTTTTTGCTTGGAGTTTGTGTGAATGGGTTAGTATTTTTGTGTTTCTATTTTTGTCAAAAGGTGATGTAAACCAATTCCACAAGCAACCAGCTGCAAGCACGGCCTTCTCACAATTAAATGGCTGCCCTTGGGAGGAGAAAATGCAGAGGAGCCACCCTAGAGAACCATCATCACCTGCCCATTGAAGGAGGTCATCATTTTTGCTTGTTCTTGTATGCAAAACCCAAATCGGGTAACTCAATTTTGAGCCATTGGATTGAGCTTTTTGATCNTCCCTAAGCATCGCTCCAAATCTCAGATGTTAACTCAGGATGCAACTCGAGATCCATCTCTCTAAAATTCACCCATTTTTGGTAACTATTCTATTTCTGTTTTATACCCGATTAGCTCAAATCGCTTCCCCCCATACTTGAAGCGTGTCAAAACCTCACACTTCTATCAAAAACTCTACTTTGTTCACATGAATTTGGAGAGGATTTTAGAGAGGAGAGAGAGCCGAGAGAGAGATCTGAGGGTCATGATGGCTAATAGCTGAAGACTCCAACAAATTTTATCTCATTGGAAGGTGAAGAGTCATGTGATTCAAGCATGAGGTGTCACCATCCAAGTTCATCACCTCTTCAAGCATGAGGTGTCACCATCCTTTTCACGTGGCACTTCCCTATTGGCCCATCCTTAATTAATCATGGATTAAATTATTTAAAATTTTATTAGAAGTCAACATTTCAGCAATAAATTGTCAACCCTTAATCAAACCCGAGAGTTCAAGGTGACTCCCCTTTATTCAGGGTGTTAATCTCCATTTAAACCTTTCATAACTTTTTCTCAACAACTCGGATTTTCCTAATTAAAAAACCCATCTTTTTCTCATTGAGTCGAGTTTAACTTTGTAGAAGACTTAAACTTCATATTAGGAGCTTATTATGCTCAACTATACGAAATACCAAACATCGCTCAAAAGTCCATAATTCTATAGTCCGGTTTTCCTTATCCAACTTCAAACGAGCATAACTTTCTCTCCAAAACTCCAATATAGTTGATATACCCATTAATCTTTTTATTTAGATGTCGACTACAACTTTTTAGAAAAAAAGCGTTGTCAATTAGGCTATTCTAAGGCATGATATGATTCAAACACAGAAACTACTCTGTTACCAAATTCCAACCCGACATTTGTTACCAACCATTGGGTTCTAAGATCCATAACTTTCTCTATACCTTTCCAATTCAAGAAATTCTTGTTGCTGTAGTTTCATATACTAGTCTATTAAATGTATTTAAAAGAAACCAAATTCATGTGAAGACCCTAAAACCTTGGAATTAGGTAATTACTAATATTGTTTCTGATTCATCAATTCATTACTTCTAAGGTGTAATTCCATCACCATATTCATCTTTTCATAGCACATTTCATACTTGAGTCATAACACACTACATTTATACAAATCTAATTTACATAAAAAAAAGTTATGTGTTACAATCCACCCCCTTAATTAAAATTTTGTCCTCAAAATTTACATGCTAAACAACTCGGGGTAATCCCTTTCTATGTCTTCTTGTTGTTCCCAAGTAGCTTCCTCCATCGAGTGGATCTTCCATAGTACCTTAACCAAAGGAATCTTTTTGTTTCTTAGTTCCTTGACCCTTGCATCTTAGTATCCTTATTGGTCTTTCATCATAGGTTAAGGTTGGCCTAATCTCAATGCTGCTCAGTTCAACCATTTGCTCGGGATCCCCTATGCACTTTCTCAACATGGATACATGGAATACTTTGTGGACTCCATGCATAGTAGGTGGAAATTCTAGCTCATAAGTTGTCTTTCCGATCTTCTTCACTATCGAGAAGGGTCCAATGAATCTCGGAGCAAGTTTCCCTTTCCTTCCATACTGCTTTACGCCTTTAAATGGTGAAACTTTGAGGAAAACTTCATCTCCCACTTCAAATTTTAGCTCTCTTCTTCTTTGGTCTGCATAGCTCTTTTGTCGACTTTGAGCTATCTCGATCTTTTCTCGAATCACCTTTACTTGATCCTTAGTTTGTTGTACGATCTTGGGACCATAAAACTGGCCTTCTCTCACTTCATCCCAATATAAAGGCGACCTGCACTTTCGGCCATACAAATATTCATAGGGCGCCATACTGATCGTGGATTGGTAGCTATTGTTGTACGTGAATTCCACTAAGGGTAGTAACTTACTCAACATCACTTGGAACTCCAATACACACGCCCTCAACATATCCTCCAGGATCTGAATCATCCTTTCTGTCTGACCATCAGTTTGGGGATGAAACATCGTGCTTAGGCTTAACTCGGTCCCAATTGCCTTCTGTAGGCTTCTCCAAAACTTGGAAGTAAACTTCGGATCTCTATCAGAAATTATGGATACTGGAACTCCGTGCAGCCTTACAATTTCTTGGATATACAACTCTGCATATTTGTCCATACCCGAGCTTAGTTTGATCAATAAGAAATAAGCTGACTTTGTAAGTCTGTCCACCACAACCCATATAGTATCATGACCTTTGGCTGTAGTGGGAAATCTCATCATGAAGTCCATCGCTATATGTTCCCATTTCCATTTTGGGATTGGTAAATTTTGCAACGTTCCACTTCCAGCAGGCCTCTGATGCTCAGCTTTGAATTGCTGGCATACAAGCATAATTCTACGTGCTTTGTCAAGTCCTTCTTTATGCCTGGCGACAAATAGTATTGCCTCAAATCATGATACATCTTAGTGCTTCCCGGATGCATCGAAAATATAGAAGAGTGAGCCTCATTTAAGATGCCCTTTCGTAGAGTCAAACTTTCAAGCACGTACCATCTATTCTTGTATTTTAGTGTGTCATCCTTCGAGTAGTGTAACTCGGAAGAAATTGACTCCTTGCCTAGAGCATACTTCTTGTACAGGATCATCTTGTTGGGTTTCTCTAATTCTCTCTAGAATATTAGGCTAAATCGTCAATGCCATATGTGTAGAAGTTAGGTCATTTACTATCTCAAGTTCAAACCCTTCCATTTCCTCTTGTAGTCATACCGACATTGCCATTATTGTGGGATGCATCGCCGTTGACTTCCTACTAAGGGTGTCGGCGACCACATTGGCCTTTCCAGGATGATATTTGATCTCAAAATTGTAATTTTTCACAAATTCAAGCCACCTCCTTTGCCTCATATTTAATTCTTTTTAGGAGAACAAACACTTCAAACTTTTATAGTTGGAGAAGATCTTGCAAGATTGGCCATAAAGATAATGTCTCCAAACCTTTAAAGCGAAAACTACCGCATCAAGCTCCAAATCGTGCATAGGGTAGTTTTGCTCATAACTCTTCAACTATCTTGAGGCATAAGCAATTACCTTCCCATCCTACATCAAGACGCATCCCAATCCAACTTTGGATGGGTCATAATATATGCTGTATTTTCTTTCTTCGGTCAGAAGAGTCAATATTGGGGCCGATGTCAATCTTTGTTTCAACTCTTGAAAGCTCTTTTTGCATTCATCGGGCCACCAAAATTTCATATTTTTCTTGGTCAAGCGGGTCAATGGAACTGCAATCTTAGAGAACCCTTCAATGAATCTTCTGTAGTAACTGGCTAAATCAAGGAAACTTCATACTTCACCAACGTTCTTTGGCTGCGACCCTTCTATAACGGCTTGCACCTTCGCTGGATCCACTAAAATTCCTTCCTTAGATATGACGGTCCAAGAAAGTTAACCCGATCTAACCAAAATTCACACTTGGAGAACTTTGCATACAATTTATGCATCTTCAAGGTAGGAAGAACCACCTCCAAGTGCTCGACATGTTCTTCTTCCAACTTCGAATACACCAAAATATCATCAATGAACACGATTAAAAATTTATCCAAGAGCTCTTTGAACACTCGATTCATCATGTCCATGAAAGCTGCCGCTGCATTAGTCAATCCGGAGGACATCACAAGGAACTCGTAATGTCCATATCTCGTTCGGAAAGCTATCTTCGAGATATACTCTTGTTTAATCTTCAACTGATAATAACCCGACCTCAAGTCAATTTTGGAGAACACTTGTGCACCTGTCAATTGATAAAAGAGATCGTCGATTCTTGGCAAGGGGTACTTGTTCTTCACAGTTAACTTGTTCAGCTCCCGATAGTCAATACACATTCTTAAGGATCCATCCTTCTTCTTAACAAAAAATAATACATGAGCTCCCCATGGCGAGAAACTAGGGTGTACAAAGCCCTTGCCGACGAAATCTTCTAATTGCAACTTTAATGCTTTCAATTCTGCTGGAGCCATTCTATAAGGATTTTTTTTACACTGGCTCGGCTCAGATACCTGTCAATGACAAATTCAATTTCCCGATCAGGAGGCAAACCTAGAAGATCATCCAAGAATACATCGGGAAATTTTTGAACCACCTGAATATCTTGCAATTTCAACTTAGGTTGTTCTTGGACATTGATTATACTCGCCAAATATCCCTAACATCCGGCTTTTAATAACTGTTGTGCCTTAATGCACGACACCATCGACATTCTCTGAACTTTCCTCATGGCTTGCAAGGAGTGCTCTTCCATGTCTGGAGGCTGAAAATTGACTATTCTAGTCTGGCAGTTGATAGTAGCAAAATGCCAATATAGTCAATCCATTCCCAATATTACGTCATAACCCTTCATATCCATAATAATTAAATCCGCATATAGGTCCCAATCGTTGACCATGACCATGCAATCCGATAATACCAAATTCAAACAAAATCGCTCGTCAGACGGTAACATCACATCATAGCAGTGCTCAGCCACCATCGGTGAACAATTCAATTTAATCATGAATGTAGATGACATGAATGAATGAGTGGCACCAGAATCAATCAAGGCATATGCATGTACATCATTAATCAGAAGTGTACCAGATACTACCGCTAGCTGCTCCATGTCTTCAGGCTCTATCATGGCAAACACCCGAGGTTTAACTTTGGGCTGCTCCTAGTTTTGGGGACGATCTCGCATAAGGTGTCTTGGTTCCTGGAGCCCGCCATGCATTCTCCAAGGTGCCATTTCCCACATTTTGGACACGAATTACTTTGAGAAGATCCCTCTACACGTTTTCCTTTGTTGTTGCCCGACTGATCTTCACCTGATCATTTCATTCCCCTTTGATGCTGCCAACCTTTACCTTGCTATTGAGGTTGCATTGGCTTCACAAAATTTTTCTGATATTCCCTATATCTTTGGAACTTTCTCGACTTCCTCAATTTCCAAGGCCTTGGCCACCACGTTGTTGTAACTAGTGCTCTCGGTGTTGGCCATCTTTACGCCTCGATAAATCCCCAGTCTAAGGCCTAGAGTGAATTAAATACCTTCAAATCATCATACGCTACAAGATGTGGGGCGAATCTTGAAAAAGCCTCAAGCCGTCGAATATACTCCCCCATGGTTCTGGTTTGGCGGAGGTGTACAAACTCTATCATTTTGGCAGTTCGAACAGTTCGACTGAAATATTTTATATTGAAAGCTTCCTTGAATTCATTCCACGTTATCTCACTTGTATCTTTGGACGGTTGACAGTGTCCCACAAAAATCTTGCATCACTCTCCATCATAAAAGTGGCGCAGATTACCTTATCTCTTCTTTCTACCTTTGCATATTCAAATAAATCTTCTAGCTTTCTGATCCGCTCTTCTGCTATAGCTGGATCAGTTGAATGACCATCGAAACTTGGGGAATGTAGGCGATTGAACCTCTCACAAGTGAGCTCACTGTGATTGTTCCTTCGTTCGCCTCCTTGACCTTCTCTTGCCCAGTACTCTTCTAGGTATTGTGATTGGTGCTCCACTAAGCCCACCAATCTGTCAATTGCAGTTTCATTCTCCTGGCTAGTGCCCTCATCCATGGATCCTGTAACTCTTGGCATTGCTTAGTTAATCCTAGCAATTAGTAAATAATACAAATAAACAATCACAATCAAACAAAGCAATTTCAAACATACTTACAGTGGATGAAGCGTCTCCATGCAAAAACTTGCATCGTTAAGTAGTCTACAGAATCAGTTTTAAAACCTGGTGGGCTCTGATACCATATCTGTAACATCCCTCTTTTTTTACATAAATTTTTTATTTTTTGGAAAGGCGTTTGGCTTCAAATTGTTTTTGTAAAACTCAGCAGAAGCGTTTGGATAAAATTATGAAAACCCCATCATTTATTCAAGCCAAACATAACATCACACGAAAAGCAAACATATCATCATACATATAAAACATATTTATAAAACGTTTAGTAAACATGTTTATAAACATTGTTTGAAACTAAACACTCCAAAATACATCAAAAAATCTCTTGACATCCCCACGGGTCGTCACTTAACGATTCAAGCTTCCCGCACCAGATTTGCCTCCTTCACGGCGTGATTATCACATCAAACAGGGAGGGCTAAGTCCCTCACCTTCATCTTCATCTTCATCACCTACATCACAAAGCATAACCTATGAGCCTAAAACTCAGTAAGAAATCTCATGAACTTACATGCCTAACATGCTCGTGCTTTTGTAAAAACATACCATTCATTTCGTTCTTTATCATTCTCGTTTACTTGACCTGGCTTTCCACCCCGTGACCGCCCTCACAACAGACCCCACTAGGTAGCCCCCAGGCCCTCTCGACCCGGAAAGCATAGGCCCTCTCGACTCGGAAAGCTCAGGCCCTCTCGACCCGACTTTCACTGGTGTGCCCTGATCAAAAGCTCCACTCTGTGGTTCCACCAAGGTTCATCACATTTTCGGGTACCACCCTGTGGCATCACCTAGCCCTCTCGACCAAGCTTACCACCCCGTGGCGTCATCCCATTGTTTCAGTTTTACATACATTAATGCATCAAATGCCGGAGACGTCTCATACCATCCCGACATTCGGTTGGGTGACATTTTGAAAACATGCATGGAAAACATTTTTGTTCTTTTTTAAAACATGATGCATGAGCATGATCATGAGCATACATATGCATGACATATTAAAAATAACTCAATCATATGCAAACGTACAATAAGCAAGCGTCTCTCAATAACATGAATGACATTCATTGACTTTCTTAGCATAATTATACTCATCAAGCAATTTACACATCAAACATCAAACAATGTCAACCATGCCCCATTCAAGCCCAAATTGTTTGGGTCGGTGTACGGCACCCCAACAGAATATTATCATTAATATACTTATAATCATTAATAAAAAAGATTACTCATACTTGAAGGATCGAGATTAACCAAAGTGAGGGGGGTGTGAATTAGGTTAACTAAACTTTTTCGAGAATAAGTCAAATTCGTACGAATTGTTTAGTTATTTCCAAACTCTAGTGCGGAATTATTAAACAAATAACTAAGAGATCAGAGTAAAGAGAACAACACCGGTTTGGTAACGCGGTTCGGCCAACCTTGCCTACGTTCGCGCTTCAAGGTACCTCCTTGAAGATCTTTCCCGCTCAAACCTTGAGCTTCACTACGATTGACTTACGAGTGTAAATCAAACCTTTGACTCTTTTCTTAAAGAAGCGTCACCCCTTTACAATGATCGTTCAAAAAGAAACGAATACAATTTGTACGGTTGTAAAAACCGACTCACTCAATCTCAAGAATGATATACAAGGGTTGTAGTAGGATTTGAGAGAGTAAAAAGCTGAGAAGAATTTGACAGTATTTCGGCGTAGTTTTTTTCTCGTAAAAAATTTTCTTCTCAAAATGAGCTTGCTTCATCTATTTATAGTTTGCTACTGATATGCCCAAATGGGTCGACACATTGCTGTTGGGGTCGACACAAGCACTATCCAATTAGACACAACGAAGATAGCCGTTGAGAATTTTTTTTCTTTTGGTGCTGATCGGTGGACATAACTATTTGTTGCGGTCGACATAAATTCTTCTCTGGAATCTTTGGGGACAACACAATGTTTGTGCAGTCGACATAACTCTGAAGAATGCATCTCTTAGAAAGTCTGGGGTCGACACATGTAGGTTGGGTCGACATATTTAGAACGATGGAGTCGACATGTAAAGTGCAGGCTCAGCTTTGAGGGGTCGACACATAGATTATGATAAGGTCGACACAATGACTTCTCTAGGGTCGACACAGACAGTTTGGATGGGTCGACAGATTTGTACGCTGCACTACATTTTGGGTCGACACAAGTTATATAGGTGGGTCGACATAATTTGGAAGACTCGGCCTCTGTTTTGAACAGGGGTTGACACAATACGCTGTGGGTCGACACAAAGCATTTTGGGTTAAGCTTTTGGATTTTACAAGGGTTGACAGAAGGTATTTTGGGTCGACACAAAACACTGTATATACTTGAAATTTCTGCAGCACTTAAACAAATTGTTAGACTTTAATTGTACCCTTCAAAGAGGGTATTTCTCATGAATGGTTAAGTCTAATTTAAACATTGTAAAGTAGTTTATTTTATCTTTCATGCTTATTTTACATAGTTATCATAAAAAAAAATTGATTGCTTTAAAATCACTTTTAAAGCCAACAATCTCCCCCTTTTTGATGCTGACAAAAACTTTTGAAAGATAAATTGCTCTCCCATAGACACAGCATGTATAAAAGATATTCAATGCTCCCCCATACAAAGACACTCATGCATGACAGATTAATATCACTTATGCATAACTTATGCATAGACAGATTATCACAAATTATCGTAACTTATGTATTAACATCATTTATATCATAACTTATGTATTAACATCATTTATTTTATCTCCCATTGACATTATAAAAAAGAATAAACATAAACATAAATATATAGAATAAAAAAGAAATTAAGAGTTCTCCTCAGACAAGAAAAAAGTTTTCCTCTACTACTCTACAGCTGGTGAAGAGATGGGAGAGTCAAGTACAATGGTGCCTGCAGCAGATGGAGGCCCAAATGTAGATGGAGTAGGTAGCACAACTGTGCCAGGAGAGGATAAGGGTATTGTAGCAACGGCAGGAGTAGTAATTTCCACCTCAATAGGAGCAACTGCCAGTGCAGTGGCTAAAGAGAGAGCTGGAGATTGAACAGGAGAGGGAAACAACGAAGGAATTGGCGAGGGATCTTGAGCATGATCAAAAGGTCCCGACATACTAGGCCTCAAGGTAGATCCATACCATTGATAGTACTACCTCTCAAGGTTGTCATGAAGAAAATCAACCTTATGATGAAGTGCAGAATTGGATGCGGCAAGGAAATCTACTGTCCTTTGAAGAGTATCATTATGGTGGACAAGAGACTCTACTGTGGAAGCTAAGCTTGAGATCTGTCCCGTGAGAAAATCAAAATGTTCTTCCATCAAGGAAGTATTGTGATGTGAGTGGGAAGAGGATCTATGCTCAGGATGTACATCAGCATCATCACCGGTCTGTGTAGGATCTTCACGAGCATGAGGATCAGCTATGGACACCTTGTATTGCCAGATCCCATTCTCGTCTTGAGCTAAGCCCATTCGAGCAAGTGTCAAAGGACTATACTTGTCAAATTTTCTAACCCGAGCGAGTGGCTCAGAAGAAGGAATCTCAACCCCGTTTTGTCAAAGAATTTCCATTATTAAGAGGCTTGAATTCCTTATCCATGACATCCATCATCCGTCGCATGATGATCTATCCTATGTCTATGCGATGTCTCCTAAAGAACATGAAAAGTACATACAGCTCCATGTTGCTGATGTAGTCTCTGTGGCCATCCTTGGGTAATAGATTATATGTGAGAAAGTGATGAACTAACCGAGCTACAATATTGAGATCACTGGCCTTAGGTCGATAAGGCACTGAATCGGGATCCTTCCCGATTTGTCTAAGAAAAGGCCAGTACTCTTCATCCTTCATGATTTTAGGTTCGGAGTGATGCTCATAATATGTATCAGTTCTTTCATCAGATGTACAACTCAATATGATATTCAGTTGATAACTCGTGAATTGTATCTTCTTTCCAAATACGTAGCTCTTAAGGATAAATGGTTTTTGGGTGTCATATAGATTTGCATAGAATAATCTCACCGCCTTTTTGGAATAGGGACCATAGAAGGATAAAAGTTCTGAAATTCCTAGAAACTCACAGCCTTCTTGGATATCTATTCCAAGAATAGAATTATGCTCATATATCCTACTTAAAATGAGAGGTTTGTTTTGAAAAATTGAATAAAACTTATCTTGGCTGCTTTGTTTTCGGAATATGAATTTTTCTATCTCGGAGGGTTGAATTTCTGTAGGCGGAGCAGAGGAGGAGGTTACAATATCATTTGATTTAATGGCTGCCCTCTTCCTTCTGACTGGAATTTTTGAGATGGAAGCCATTTGAGGAGAGGAAATCGGAGGCTGGAGGTTTGGGTCGACCGAAAGAGGATCGCGAAAATCGTTGGAACAGAGAGAGCCTACGAGAGAGATTTTGAAGAATGAAAATAGCGCTATAGGGTTTTAATTACTTCTCCCTTAAAAAAAATTGGGTCGACCAAAACAATTTCTTTGTGTCGACTCTTTTGGAGTATACCTGAGAGAAAATAAAATTGTAGAAAGCACAGACCGATCGACCGATTCACGATTGTGTCAACTGATCGAAGGCAGAAATGAAGGACCGATCGACATACCAGGGTTTATGTCGACCCCTTCTGCAACAGATTAATGGTCCGGTCGACATACTCTTCTTTATGTCGACCACTGTTTCAGGAGACAGCAGGAAGAGAATGATGTTTCTAAACACCATCAACTCGAATTACTCCTAATCGAATTCTTATTCCATTGAAGGTATTTTCATCCAAAGGCTTAGTAAATATATCAGCTAATTAATCACTTGACTTGACAAATTCCAAGATAATATCCCCTTTTTGGACATGATCTTTGATAAAATGATATCTTATTTCTATATGCTTAGTTCTAGAGTGAAGGATAGGATTTTTGCTGATATTTATTGCACTAGTGTTGTCACACATGATAGTATCTTAGAAAATGAGAGATTGTAGTCTTCTAAGGTATACTTCATCCAAAGCATTTATGCACAACAACTTCCAGCTGCGATATACTCGCTTTCGGCAGTTGAAAGTGCTACTGAGTTTTGTTTCTTAGAAAACCATGAAACTAATGATTCTCCTAGAAATTGACAAGAGCCACTAGTGCTCTTTCTATCCACAAGGCTCCCGGCATAATCCGAATCTGTATATCCAATTAAGTTAAGTGAGGTTCCCTTGGGATACCATAATCCTAAGTTTGTTGTACCACTCAAGTATTTGAAAATCCTTTTGACAGCATTTAAATGAGATTCCTTAGGGGAGGCTTGAAATCTAGCACAGAGACATACACTAAAGAGAATATCAGGTCTACTAGTGGTTAGATATAGAAGAGATCCAATCATACCACGATATTTCTTAATGTCCACAACTTGACCATTTTCATCTTTCTCCAATTTCGTTGTGGTACTCATGGGAGTTCTTGAGGATTTGCAAGAGTCCAATCCGAAAATCTTAAGCAATTCTTTGACGTATTTTTCTTGACAAATGAATGTTCCATCTAAGGATTGTCTAATTTGGAGTCCTAAAAAGAATTTAAGCTCGCTCATCATGCTCATCTCAAATTCATCTTGCATGAGAGATGCAAAGCTATCGCGAAGCTTTATGTTTGAGGCTCCAAAGATGATATCGTCCACATTAATCTGGACAAGGAGCAAATCATCACCATCATGTTTAGTGGAGAGGGTTGAATCAATTTTTCTCATTTTGAACTCTCTTTCCAAAAGAAAGTTCTTCAACCTATCATACCGAGCACGTGGAGCCTGTTTAAGACCATAAAGAGCTTTATGAAGCTTATAAACATGGTCTGCATTGTCAAAGGCTTCAAAGCCAATAGGTTGCTCCACATAAACTTCTTCCATTATATACTCATTTAGGAAGGAACTCTTAACGCCCAATTGAAATAGAGTGAAATTTTTCTGGCACGCATAAGCAAGTAGCATGCGAATTGACTCCATTCGTGCTACTGGTGCAAAGGTTTCTTCGAAATCTATCCCCTCTTCTTGATTGTATCCTTTTCCAACCAATCTTGCCTTGTTTCTAATGACAACACAATGTTCATCTAGTTTATTCTTGAATACCCATTTAGTTCCAATGATGGTGCGATCATTAGGTCTAGGAACTAACTCTCATACTTGCTTTCTATCAAATTAATTTAGTTCCTCTTCCATGGCCATTATCTAGTTTTTATCCAATATGGCCTCATCAAATTTCTTAGGCTCCACTTGAGAAATAAATGCTACATTAGCACACAAGTTCCTAAGGGTGGCTCTAGTTTTGATGCCCAATGAGGGATCACCAACCAAATCTTCTAATGGATGGTTTTTGGAGTATCTCCATTTGAGTTCTCTAATAGGGTCACCATTTGTACCCTCTTCTAGGTTGTTTAGAGGAGTTTCAAAGGGGGTACCCTCAAGAGAACCTTTCTCATTTTCTTCTAGAGATAAAGAATCTATGTCTCTTATAAGTTCCTCAACTTTGTTCATATTTCCTAACAAGATAGGAGATTCATCAGAAATGATATGCAGAGATTCTTCAACCACTAGAGTTCTTTTCTTGAAAACTCTATATGCTTTGCTAGACAAAGAGTATCCAAGGAAGATTCCAAAATCCGTCTTTGAATCAAATTTTCTTAGGTTGTCCTTGGTGTTTAAAATATAACATTTGCATCCAAAGGGCCTAAAATACTCAACACTAGGAGTTTTACCCGACCATAGTTCATAGGGGGTCTTTTCTAATATTGGACGGATTGATACTCGATTTATCGTATAGCATGCCGTAGCTACAACTTTTGCCCAAAAATACTTGGGAAGAGAATTTTCACTGAGCATAGTCCTAGCTAGCTCTTGAAGTGGTCTATTCTTTCTCTCAACAACTCCATTTTGTTGAGGAGTCCTAGGAGAGGAGAAATTATGTTTGATCCCATTATTAAGACATAGGAACTCAAATTTCTCATTTTCAAATTCTCCTCCATGATCACTATGGATAGCTACAATGGAGAGACCCTTTTCATTTTGAACTTTCTTCCTAAAGGAAGAGAAAATCTCAAAAGTCTCATCCTTAGATCTAAGAAAGTATACCCAAGTAAATCTTGAGAAATCATCAACAATTACAAGGGCATAATGCTTGCCACCTAGGCTAGCTACTTTAGAAGGGCCAAATAGATCTAAGTGGAGAAGCTGAAGAGGTTTAGAGGAAGACACAACATGTTTTGGGGAAAAAGAACTCTTTGTTTGCTTCCCCATTTGACATGCATCACACGATTTGTTCTTCTCAAAGGATAATTTTGGAAGACCTCTAACTAGATTTTTCTTTGAGATCCTAGCTAAGGTATCCTTGCTAACATGGCCTGATCTCTTATGCCATGCCCAACTATCTAGAGAGGATGTTGCACTAAAACATTTTTCATCAAGGCATGCAACAATATCCAAATTAATTGTATAAACATTATCGGATCGATAGCCAATGAATAAGATTTTACCATTTGAGCTATCTTCTATTAAGCAAGATTTGGATTCAAAGATTACCCTATATCCCTTATCACAAAGTTGACTAATGCTTAATAAATTATGCTTTAAACCGGCAACTAAAAAGGCATTTTCAATAATAGGGGAAGAGGAATTATCGATATTGTCAATATCAATTATCTTCTCTTTTTGATTTCCTCCAAAAGAGACATTCCCCTTCTTTTGCTTGATGGAAGAAAACTTTGAAGGGTCTCCAGTCATATGCCTCGAACAACCACTATCGAGGTACTAGAGATTCTTTGCAAGGGAGACTTCCACCTACAAAAGGAGAATTAGGTGTTCTTTTTAGGTACCCAAACTATTTTGGGTCCTAGAGGGTTAGCATTGGTTCCTTTGGGAACCCACTTTTGAACAAACCTTTGATTTTTGTCTCTTAATTTTGAAGGACAAACAAAGGAGGTATGACCTATTTTATTACATACATGGCAAGGTTTTGGTTTTTCAAAGAAGTTTTCATACTTCTTTTTCTTCTTGAAGGATTCATAACCTATGCCTGCTTTATCAAAGGTTATTCTTTGTTTACCGAGAAGCATGTTTAAATTTTTGCTTCCATTAGTAAACTTCAGAACTATGCCATTCAAATCATTATTTTCCCTCTTTAATCTACTTATTTCACTTTCCAAGGGATTAACTTTACTTTCGTGCTCTTTTGTTAACATGACATGTTCTTTTTTCAATTGCTTATACTTAGATTTCAAGATATTGAAATCGTTAAGTAAGTCATTGAAAGCATAAAAAAATTCATTATCCTCATCAGAATTTTCTAAATCACTAAAGGAGTCAAGTATCTTGTCCTCCTTGGCCATGAAGCACATGTTAGCTATCTCCTCGTCTTCAGATGAGGAGCTTGACGAATCACTGTCATCCCAAGTTGCTTTCATGGCTTTCTTCTTGTAAGCCTTGGGATGTCTCTTTGCTTGTGGACAGTCGGATTCGAAGTGACCTGGCTTTCCACACTCATAGCATTTAAGCTCTTTCTCCTCTTCCTTAGGATGCTTTTCTTTTCTTGGAAACTCCTTTCCTCTCATCCTTTATCTTTGAAGGAACCTCTTGAATTTCCTTGTAATGAGGGCAACATCTTCATCATCCTCTTCACCGCTCTTGGACTTGTCTTGATACTAGATGATGCCTTAAGAGCGATGTCTTTTCTCTTAGTTGGTTCCTTCTCCTTAATTGCCTCTTTCTCATTAGCTTTCATCGTGATCTCATGAGTCATTAGAGATCTGCTGAGTTCCTCAACTTTTAAAGTCTTGAGGTCTTTAGCCTCTTGGATGACAGTTACTTTTGGTTGCCATGCTCTTGGAAGAACTCGAAGAATTTTCCTAATACATTCTTCGTCTATATAAACTTTACCAAGCACTTTTAACCCATTAGTAATGTTAGTAAACATTGTAAACATGGAACTAACCAATTCATCACTTTCCATAGAAAACCATTCATATTCATGCACAAGCATACTTAATTTGTTTTCTTTTACTTGGTTAGTCCCTTCATGGGTTACTTCGAGTAATTGCCAAATTTCTCGAGCATTATCACAACCTTGTACTCTATTGAATTCATCACCATTTAAGGCACAGTACAAGGTGTTCATTGCTTTGGCATTTAGACTTAATTTCCTTAGGTCATTCTCATCATATTCATTACTCGGTTTGAGTAAATTAATGTCATTCTCAGTTTTGATTAGCATGTATGGACCATTTTCAATTATATTCCATACGCTATAGTCCATAGATTGGACAAAGATTCTCATCCTAGTTTTCCAATACACATAGTTATTTCCATCAAATAGTGGGGGTCTAGTAACAGATTGATCCTCTGTGTGTGAGTTTGTTCATACTAAAAGTCATAATTCAATTTACCCAAAAACAACAGCAAATATAGGTTAATCAATTTAAATCCCTACTCTGTACCAATTGAAGGATCGAGATTAACCTAAGTGTGGGGGGGGNAGAATTTGGCAGTATTTGGGAGGTGAATTAGGTTAACTAAACTTTTTCGAGACTAAGTCAAATTCGTACTAATTGTTTAGTTATTTCCAAACTCTAGTGCGGAATTCTTAAACAAATAACTAAGAGTTCAGAGTAAAGAGAACAACTCCGGTTTGGTAATGCGGTCCGGCCAACCTTGCCTACGTCTGCGCTTCAAGGTACCTCCTTGAAGATCTTTCCCGCTCAAACCTTGAGCTTCACTACGATTGACTTACGGGTGTCAATCAAACCTTTGACTCTTTTCTGGAAGGAGCGTCACCCCTTTTACATGATCGTTCAAAAAGAAACGAATACAATTTGTACGGTTGTAAAAACTGACTCACTCAATCTCAAGAATGATATACAAGGGTTGTAGTAGGATTTGAGAGAGTAAAAAGCTTAGAAGAATTTGGCAGTATTTCGGCGTAGTTTTTTTTTCTCGTGAAAAATCTTCTTCTCAAAATGAGCTTGCTTCATTATTTATAGTTTGCTGCTGATCTGGCCAAATGGGTCGACCATTGCTGTTGGGGTCGACACAAGCACTATCCGTTAGACACAGCGAAGATATAGCCGTTGAGAATTTTTTGTCTGTCGGTGCTGATCGGTTGACATAACTATTTGTCGCGGTCGACATAAATTCTTCTCTAGAATCTTTGGGGACGACACAATGTTTGTGCGGTCGACATAACTCTGAAGAATCCATCTTTTAGAAAGTCTTAGGTCGACTAAACTTTTTCGAGACAGTCAAATTCGTACTAATTGTTTAGTTATTTCCAAACTCTAGTGCAGAATTCTTAAACAAATAAGTAAGAGTTCAGAGTAAAGAGAACAACACCGGTTTGGTAACGCGGTTCGACCAACCTTGCCTACGTCCGCGCTTCAAGGTACCTCCTTGAAGATCTTTTCCGCTCAAACCTTGAGCATCACTACGATTGACTTACAGGTGTCAATCAAACCTTTGACTCTTTTCTTGAAGGAGCGTCACCCCTTTTACAATGATCGTTCAAAAAGAAACGAATACAATTTGTACGGTTGTAAAAACCGACTCACTCAATCTCAAGAATGATATACAAGGGTTGTAGTAGGATTTGAGAGAGTAAAAAGCTGACAAGAATTTGGCAGTATTTGGGAGGTGAATTAGGTTAACTAAACTTTTTCGAGACTAAGTCAAATTCGTATTAATTGTTTAGTTATTTCCAAACTCTAGTGCGGAATTCTTAAACAAATAACTAAGAGTTCAGAGTAAAGAGAACAACACCGGTTTGGTAATGCGGTTCAGCCAACCTTGCCTACGTCCGCGCTTCAAGGTACCTCCTTGAAGATCTTTCCCGCTCAAACCTTGAGCATCACTACGATTGACTTACGGGTGTCAATCAAACCTTTGACTCTTTTCTTGAAGGAGCGTCACCCCTTTTACAATGATCGTTCAAAAAGAAACGAATACAATTTGTACGGTTGTAAAAACCGACTCACTCAATCTCAAGAATAATATACAAGGGTTGTAGTAGGATTTGAGAGAGTAAAAATCTGAGAAGAATTTGACAGTATTTCGGCGTAGTTTTTTTTCTCGTGAAAAATATTCTTCTGAAAATGAGCTTGCTTCATCTATTTATAGTTTTTTGCTGATTTGCCCAAATGCGTCGACACATTGTTGTTGGGGTCGACACAAGCATTATCCGTTAGACATAGCGAAGATATAGCCGTTGAGAATTTTTTGTCCGTTGGTGCTGATCGGTCGACATAACTATTTGTTGCGGTCGACATAAATTCTTCTCTGGAATCTTTGGGGACGACACAATGTTTGTGCGGTCGACATAACTCTGAAGAATCCATCTTTTAGAAAGTCTGGGGTCGACTAAACTTTTTCGAGACTAAGTCAAATTCATACTAGTTGTTTAGTTATTTCCAAACTCTAGTGCAGAATTCTTAAACAAATAACTAAGAGTTTAGAGTAAAGAGAACAACACCGGTTTGGTAACGCGGTTCGACCAACCTTGCTTACGTCCTCGCTTCAAGGTACCTCCTTGAGGTACCTTGCTTTAAAAAACACTTTTAAAGCCAACAATACTAACAATGCAACCTTAACTCCATAATTTATGATGTAGTCCCTTAAGGGGCCAAAGACAGGCAAGAATTTACTTACTTGATCTCCTTAGCTTAGGCTTAGTATTCCGAGTCCTTAAGACTCCAATGAGCTTGCTTATATACCTTAACATCATAAAATAAAATAATATAAAGAAAATCCGTAATACCCTATTTTACTAGAAACTTTCGGCATTCATAACGTTTGCTACAAAACTCCGATCAAAAAATTTAAGATACCAATTTTATGCTTACGATGTCTAATATATTTATTTAGAAGACGTTGTGATCAGATTATCACTTAAAAGCCTTATAAATTCTACATCTTTAGAATCGGGTATAACATTTGCTACACTAATTAGATCAGAATGCATAAGGTACCACTATAAACCTTAGAATATTGGCTACACTTCATTATAAGAGATCATAACCAAATTGTAAAGTAAACACTTTGTAAAATTTACATTTCAGAACTTGGGTAACATGACTTATAAGGTGTAAACTCATAAACTACCTTCACAATTTCATGTATTCTTAACCATGTAACGTAAATTCCATCCCTTATAAATCATAACAGCACCAAAATAAACATATTAAAGGTATTTCTTTGATGTGCCACTGTTGGCACAAAATGAAGAGTACCCTAGAAGAATCATCACAAGGAGCCAGACTCGCAAATTGACTAACTTGTTTGCTAATTTTGTAGGTAAATATTTGGAGAATATAGGAGATAAAGAAGCTACCCCGAAGGACGAGGAATTTCCATACCATTTGATTACTTGGTAGCAAGATAATTGGTCCAGCCAAGCCATCGGAATATTGAGCACAATGGTGGTCAAACTAATCCGCCCTTGATGAACAACTCACACGTTTTTTTGTTGTCCACCATGTTTTAAGACCAAGCATGAGGTGGAGAGCTGCTTCTGGAGCCCCACAATCTCTTTTGCAGCCACTATTTTAGTGTTACCAAGTTACCTCCTTTTTTAGCCAATCAGATGGAAGCTTGCAAGTCTCCTTTTGTTCCCTTCTATCCAATCTGTTTATCACATTAAAAGTCAGTCATCCCTTGATAAGCTTTCAGCTTTTTATCACCTTTTCCTCATCCAATCAGATTTCAACAAAATCCCTGGAAGCTCATCATCTTTGCAGCCATTTAGTGAAAGGCTTTTATCTTCTTATCACCTCAACTCTTCCAATCACATGTGAGCATGCAACCTGCCAGCCCACAATGGGAAGAAACCATCTATGAGCATTCACACTACTTCTGAAAAATACTTCGCAGCATACTTTTTGTTAACATATTTTAACTAGAATTGATGCAAAAACGTGATGGCTATAATTCAGAGGCTATATAAGCCTTCCTTAGCTCATTTTGTGGTTGTTGAACATATAATATCCAGAGCATTTGCTGCTTTTAGTTTGTTGAATAATCCTACAAACAGCCTTTCATTTCACTCGGTGAGTAATATTCGTGTGTTTGTAAGTTTTATTATCTTGTTGCTAGTTGTGAAATTAGTAACTTGTTGCAATCATCCCCAATTCGTGCAAGAGGGATACAAGTGTAAGATTGTAGAGTTTGTTCTTCGTTTCATCAATTCCACACCGTTCGTGTTGTGTCGTCCGAACATGTTGGCACATTAGTTAGTATGAGAGCCATCCTCTTTCCGTAAACATCATTTGCTGCCCGATATCCATAGCATTTGCTGCTTTTAGTTTTTTGAGGAATCCTCCAAACAACCTTTCACTTCACCCGGTAAGTAATATTCGTGTGTTTGTAAGTTTTATTATCTTGTTGCTAGTTGTGAAATTAGTAACTTGTTGCAACCTTCCCCACTTTGTGCAAGAGGGATACAAGTGTAAGATTGTAGAGTTTGTTCTTCGTTTCATCAATTCCACACCGTTCGTGTTGTGTCGTTCGAACACGTTGGCACATCATTCTTGGTACCTTAGGGCTTAAGTTGTAGGCTTTTCCTTCTCTTGCACTTCTAGCTCTTAAACAACAAAATTTTGTGCACAAAACACTTAAACCTCACACTTTTGTCACAAACCCTACTTTTCTCACACGAATTTGGAGGGTATTTTAGAGAGGAGAGAGAGCTGAGAGAGATCTGAGGGTCGTGATGGCTAATAGCTGAAGATTCTAACAAATTTTGTCCCTTTGGAAGGTGAAGAGTCATATGGTTCTAGCATGAGGTGTCACCATCCAAACTCACCACCTCTTCAAGCATGAGGTGTCACCATCCTTTTCACGTGACACTTCCCTATTGGCCCATCCTTAATTAATCATGGATTAAATTCTTTAAAATTTTATTAGAAGTCAATATTTCAGCAATAAATTGTCAACCCTCAATCGAACCCGAGAGTTCAAGGTGTCTCCCCTTTATTCAGGGTGTTAACCGCCATTTAAACCTTTCATAACTTTTGCTCAACAACTCAGATTTTCCTAACTCGAAAACCCATCTTTTTCTCATTGAGTCTAGTTTAACTTTGTAGAAGACTTAAACTTCAAATTCGGAGCCTATCATGTTCAATTATACGTAATACTGAACATTCCTCAAAAGTCTATAATTCTATAGTCCAGTTTTCCTTATCCAACTTCAAACGAGCATAACTTTCTCTCCAAAACTCCAATATAGTTGATCTACCTATTCATATTCTTATCTAGATGTCGACTACAACTTTGCGGAAGATGCTTTGATTGCCAGATATGATATCCCAAAGAATAATGAAGATATAATAAATTGACAACGTTACTTTTAGCTCGAGACAAACCCATAATCACATGTTATTTTTGCTCTACATTGAATGCGAGCATCAATCGATAGCTACATTCATCGATTCTATCATCGGGATACATACCTAAGTATGTATTCATTATACATTTTACTGATTGCTGAACAAGACATCTTGCCCTGCAATGTTGCATGAGTTGGCCCTTTAATACCTCCAAAAATCAGACATAGAATTAGTCGACCGAAGAAGAAAAAGACCAAAGACTTGGATGAGCCCCAACGTAATAGCACTTCCATGAGCCAAAGAACCGGAATGATGCATTATGAGACATGTGGTAGGAGCAAGCATGACAAGATATCATGTCCCGAGAGAGCATCCACTTCAGCCACACGTCGATCACATGAGAGGAAGAGATGTTTATGAGAATCGATATTGCCACACAAGGGTCTCAAACTAACCAACCCGCTCCAATGCTAGAACTTGCCCAAAATCTAAAACCTCGCCGAAGGTGACCAGCATGACTGAGATGAGGATCCCAAATTGATGTTTGTAATGTTATAATTTTTACTTATTGTTAATTGAGTAGTGTTTGTAATGTTAATAGTTTAATTAAAAAAGTATAATCAATTAAAAAAAGTACAATCTATCTACTGAGTATGATAGTCACCCATCCTCAGCAGCTGCTAGATATGAAAAATGCTCATATGCCCAGCATGAATGCCACTGATGAATCATACATGGGAGACTCTAACAGCTCACTATAGGAAGGCCCCGCCATGTCAACATATAAAGAATTAGGCATGTGACCCAAATCCAGCTGGTCATCTTAACGTGGAAGATAAATGTCTGAATCTAAGCCCAAACTTCTGACTGCTACATCTCCCCTAAAAACCCTCATGTTGCCACACTCTACCAAACTCATCCTCTTAAGTTGAAAGTGTTCAAAGACATCTTGCAACCGGGCCCTCCTCATCTCCCCATCACAAAGAATCTCTTTGTAAGATCGAGATTAACCTAAGTGGGGGGGGGGGGATGTGAATTAGGTTAACTAAACTTTTTTGTTTACTAAGTCAAATTCGTGCGAATTATTTAGTTATTTCCAAACTCTAGTGCGGAATTCTTAAACAAATAAATAAGAGTTTAGAGTAAGAAAGTGACACTGGTTTGGTAACGCGGTTCGGCCAACCTTGCCTACGTCCACGCTTCAAGGTACCTCCTTGAAGATCTTTCCAGCTCAAACCTTGAGCTTCACTCCGATTGACTTACGGGTGTCAACCAAACCTTCTTTTCTTGAAGGAGCATCACCCCTTTTACAATGATCGTTCAAGGAAAACAAATTACAATTTGTACGGTTATAAAAACCGACTCACTCAATCTCAAGAAAAATATACAACTTTAGTACTAAGATTTGAGAGAGTAAAAAGTTCGAGAATAAATTTTGGCAGCAATTCGGCGTAGTTTTCTCTCGTCAAAAATCGTCATCTCAAAATGAGATCACTTCATCTATTTATAGATTGTTGCTGATCTGTCCAGTTGGGTCGACACAATTCCTATTGGGGTCGACACAAACACTAGCCGGTAGACACATAAAAAATATAGCCGTTGAGAATTTTCTAACCGTTGGTGTTGTTCTGCTGAATTAGGTCGACACATTTGCTGTTGGGGTCGACACAAACTGCATATCTATTTGAAATTTCTGCAGCACTTAAACAAATTGTTAGACTTTAATTGTACCCTTCAAAGAGGGTATTTCTCATGAATGGTTAAGTCTAATTTAAGCATTGTAAAGTAGTTTATTTTATCTATTTTATCTTTCATGCTCATCTTACATAATTATCATAAAAAACAATTGATTGCTTTAAAAACACTTTTAAAGCCAACACTCTTCACATATGCTCTCAATGAGTTTTGTTATCAAAAATTCATATGAGAGATTTTTCTTAGCCTCCTTATGTATCTTTGTCATGTGGTGTAAAGCTAAATATTTCAGGTTACATCGGGTTCTAGTATGAAGACAATACATAATATATAAATTCATATGCATTACCAGCTCACAATTGTGGATCACCCGAGAGGCCACGTTGAGCTCATTTGCCTTGGGGTTAGCCAAAGTCTCAATTCGCTATCGGACACCTAAATCGACCTAAAGAAATATGCTCTAGATCCATCCATGTATAATGTGTAACCTGACTTGAGTTAGAATACATCTTTTCCTCATCATTGCCTGAATCGTCTAGGTATCTGATCACGTGGTTGATGTGGTCTGATTTAAACATCCTCTCATGGCCACTCTGAACATCTACAACAAGGTTATCATAAAATATTCGCACTAGGCGCTCCGCAGATGGGCTATATAGCTCAAAAAATTGAACAATCCAATATCATCTACTATACGCCTAATTTTGAATCCCTCAAAAGATGCAAATATCATAGTCCGTAATGTGAATACATCCCAAAGTATCCTCTCCTGCATATATGATCAAAACTCTTCACGGTGAGCAGTCACAGGTGAATGTGGCACATGTGCATGGCCTCTAGTGTCCAAAGGCTAAGATGATCCCTCACTCTCATTACATTGTTGCCTAGCGACTCTAATATGCTTCCTATAAACAAAATACATTTTATGTTTAAAAATAAAAATTTAGCAGAATTTGTATCTAATCATTGTGGAAAAATTGAAGCAAAACTGAGCGACTATATAGGTTTTAGGGGAGTTCGAACATCCAAAGAGGGGTCCTTATCTGATGTAAAGACCCTATATGAGATGTCTGATTTAGATGCAGGGACCCCCCTTTAGACGTCTCAGGAGCTTTAAAATGGTTTTTTAAAACTCAGGCTTTTTTTGCCTATTCTCAAAACTCAAGCCCAAAAACAACTTTTACCATTTACGATACTGTCTCTTGATATTATCCAAAGAAAAGGGTTACAATTTTGGAGAGCATATAAGTGTTGATGGAGGACTAAAGGGAGTAGTTGAGAATTCCAAATATTTGGTTGAACTCTAAGTTATAATATCAACCTTAGTTGAGGCAATTTTGGTTTGACACAAACTTTTGGAATCGGAGAGCGACCCTGGTCTGCCAATTATAGATTGTGTTCATTTTTGTCTTCTGCCAAGTTCAAATTTTTATGCAGCTTTGTTTATTAAGAAACATAAAATGATAATTGTTTTGCCTTCATAAATGATAACAACATCACTATGAGAGGATGTGACGTAAAATAGCTTCTTCTCATGAGATTCTGTTCCCTCCGCTTTTGATATACTACTAAGGGGCGCCTAAATATTTTTAGGAAACTCTTTTGCTTAACTTATTGAATCCTTTGATAAGCAAAGAGATCTTTGAAAAATTAAAGTGCAAGCCTAAAAAGAAAGCCATGAAATTTGGGAGCATGGCAACTTTGAACAAGCACGGTCATTCAACTGCCTTTAGCATATCTTTAAGTGCAAGCCGACCCTTGGCCCAAGTTGTCTAATTAAAGAATGAGTGATGATGGAGACTAATATGGAAGTGATGGGGCAGCCCAAACCCTCCTTAATCCAGGAGTCAAGCCATGGCCCCAATGGCCTTTGAAGGTGAGGAAAATGTTCCTCTTGGTTGAAGCATGTTGTAACACTTTATTTTCCCAAACTTTCTTATCGTGTTAGGACTTTTGAGTGTTTTAGGGTATGAGTTTTTGTCGTGGGGTTTGAGTGGGTTTGTTATGAGTTTTCCATGAGGTTTCTCTTTTGTTAAGATGAGGGTGAAGACCATGCAAGAGGACCATATTTGGGTTTGGACACCAACTGACCTCCGAGGCCTGCACAACTATTTTTGACAACATTCTTGGCCTTAATTAAACACGAAGTTCTAATGAGAAAGGTAACCAACGTCTCAAGATTTCCATCAAGAGGTGGATCATCAAAATTGGACATCATTTTCTTAGTCAATGAATCTAATTATAGAAGAGCCAGAGGAAGGAACTACCCGGGAAACTAAGTTCATGAGTTTTGTGCGGGTTAGTGTGAGTTTCATGAGTTTTGCATGAGTTTTGATTTGTGCATGAGTTTCTCCTTTTTGGTTGTCTCAAAAGGAGAAGATAGGGGATGACCAAAGCTTGGGACCACATATCACTCCATTCATTGCATTTCCTCCATAAAAAAAAACACAAGGTGCAATAAACTCTAGGGTCGCTTAACGACTCAATCGTCCCATTGCGGACATCTACTTAACATTTAATTTTTTTAAAAAGTAAATGGTTTGTACTTAATTTTTATAGGAAAATATTATTGGAATAACTTCAAGTTTTTACCACATGTGCAAAGTATTATAACGCAATATTCTTGAATGTTTCATGATTTTTCTAACATTTATACAACTTATTATGATTTTTCAAATGCAAAATGCAAAATACTTTATCCAGAATTCATGTTTCAATAAACAATTCCAAACATTTCAAGATAAACTCATATAATGCTGCTCATTAAAGGTGCAAAATGGTTTGGGTAAAAGTGATATATTACGAGTGAGTTAAAAACCAAAAGTATAAAATATGATAAAATAAAACCGTGTAACTACATGGAATAAAAACTCAACAATAACACTCAAAATTCAACAATTTTAAATGCATGAATACTTGATTTCTAAAAACTACATGGAATAAAAAATAATTCGTCACTATCAGGCCACCGAGTGCCCAAATTTCACCTTTCGAAGTTTTAATACTAAATTACGCAATGCCATATAGGCAGCTATCCTCAAATTGGTAAAATTTTGCCATACAAATTTTTAATGAATTATTTTTTTTTTTTGAAAATTTTTAATAAATCTTACAACTATAAAAAATTTATGAATATTTCTAAATATTGTCTATTAATATTATGAATGTGCGAAAAAAATTTAAGTCGTCATGATAATATTTACACAAAAAATAATTACTTTTTAAAAAATTATATTTTAAGTCGTTTGCCTAAACCATCATCTCTTCAACCTGAGTAAACGGCTCAGCCATTAAGCGGACATGCGCAACATATGGTTGAGATGTTATGTGGCCGTCGGCAAGGGTTCCTTTTGTATTTTTTAGAACCCAGGGTTTAAAATTGCCTTACTGGGAACTTGGAGTTTCTAGTGCTTTTTACCCTTATTTTTATTCTTACGGGGTCATGACCTATTCTAGTATTATGTCCACTTCCTCCCACTCTCTTTCTTTAAACCATAATCCTTTGTATCCTATCACTATGGTTTCCAATATGATATCTTTGGATAAATGTCGATCCTCTCATTGATACAATAAACATTCTTTTAAGAAGCGTTGAAAAAATTGGAAACCACTTAGATATGTCAGAATCATGAATCAATATTTCACGGCTGGAAGTAGGACCGAAACAGAAAAGTCAAATTTGACGATCAAATCCACCAAAAATCGACTCAGGCTCGACACACATACTTAATAAATTTAAAAATAAAACTAAAACATCTCCAACTAACAGCAGAATAATAATATTACAAAGTATGTAATTATACAAACTGCACGACTAGTGATATGCCTCATCGAGCTATCGCTTGAGCCCTTGTCAAATCATTAGGTAACTCGTGTTATGATTTTGTAGGTGCCAAAAGCCAAGTGGGGTTGGATTTAGAGCCCACTAAGGCGGACATGGAGCAACCCAATGATGTCTTCGAGTGGGCGTTGAGCATGGAGCTTGTGCGCATTGTAGGAGGATGCATGCCTCCCTCGAATGACAACTTTTGTAATAGCTTACCGAACCTTGGTTTAATTCAAGGTTTGATGTTTTTGATGTTATGCAGCTTTAGGCTTTGCATGGGTGGGTGGATTTCATTAATGGCGCATTGTAAGAGTGAGCGCTCTGTGGTCGCAAAAGGGAGACCACTCGTACATGTTCTTTGTCCTTGCTACAGTGCCATCCAACCATCGCCGTAGACGCCGTGAACTACCACCCGGTGGACCACCTACACGTCACTGCTGATCTTTAAGATTTTGCAAATGATGAGTGGTATATATGCCATCCACTAGGTCGTCATTTAGGATACCTTTAGTTAAAGATATTTGCAACTTCAGCTAATTTTCTTTTCGGTGTTTGCACTTCAAGACTCAGCTCTTCCTTGGTGCGTAAGATATGAGAGAGTTGGAGAGCGTTCTTCATGGGGTTTTCATCCTTCCGCTAAGGGATAGCTAGGCCTTGTTGCATTCTCCATCCACCGTCGTTTGGAGCTTCACGCTGAGGTTGCATTTCCCCATCAGCCATCGACTTGCCAGTCCTTTTGGCCAGATATTGTCCGTGAATCACCCTTGAATCCACCGAGCTATTTCCTTTTCATCCCGTGCCACCCCGCTCATTTCATGGATATCTCTGTCACGCAATACCTAGGTCCGAGCCCCTTCATTTCAAGCCCAAACTCTCGTTATCAATCAAAGCAAACACCCTATCCCTCTTGGCCACCTCCAAGCCATTTTAACGTCTACTCGTGCTATTTTCCCATATCTTGCATACTTTCATCTTCCCTCCCTCAGTTCAACAATCCCTATTTCAGCCACAAAACCTACAGCTAATCGTTGAGTGCCTAAGTCTGCCTGTACATCCATGACCGAGCAATCCCTTGACCTACTCGTCCTTTCACCCCTATTTTCCATAAGATCACCACCTACATTCTCCCTGGCTTACACCCATTTTTACCCTAAAGCTTCTGTCAACCGGCCGAGCATCAACTTTTGTCTTCTCAGCATTTGCAGTCAGTGACTAACTTAGTAAATTATATATAATGTATTTCGATTAAAACTTAAGTTGTATTTTTTCATGATTTGATTCTAGTTGCAATAATGCATGAATAATCAAATCAATCAAAAAAAGGGTTACGTGGAAAACAAATCACAGTAAGAGGGTGTGCCACTAGGGGTGGGCATCGGATCGGATCAGGTCAATCCGATCCGATTGCTGTAAATCCGATATATTATCGGATTATCGGATCTGATCCGATAAGCATTTTAAATGCAAAACACCCGAATCCGAATCCGATCCGAATTCGACAGATCCGATCGGATCGGATCGGATCAAATCCGATAAAATTGACCAAAAAACTTTCCTTAATCGCATCAGTGCAATAAAATCCAACAACCGTAATTCTTTCCTTAAATCGAAGGAAAATCATTCAGAATCGTGCTGCAAAAGGAAAGAAAGCAAAATCTACTCTAAAGATTTCTTTTTCAACAATCTCATTCAAGGGAAGACAACCCAAAAGGAAAACTTTACTAGAATTAATCTCGTCCGAAAAAAGAAATTTATGGCCGATTCCACGTAACAATCTCGAAGGAGCAGCGACTGCGTTCAGAGTTCGTTCAAGGTCAGAGAATCGGAGGTCTGCAATGAGCTAAGCGTTCGTCGGCGCTGGACGACGAGGTTAGGGTTAGGGTTGGAATCGATCGGACGAAGATCGAGTCATCGGGGGGGTGATTAAAAGGATACGAATCCGATAACAACCCGAAAATCGGGTTATTTTTTTAAAATGCTTACCGAATACCTTGTCCGATCCGATCCGATCCGATCCGATCGGATCGGATCGGATCGTCGAGTTGGGTCGGATTCGCCCACCCCTATGTGCCACACAAAGACCCATCTCACACATCACAAGAAAGACTGAAACCGATGGCTCAATGTTTCATTGGAGAGAACAAGCCAACCGCGATTGAAGATCCACCTTATCTAACTTTAGTAGTTATCATCCACCAAGTTAATGTTTTTAACTGTATAAAAACCATGCATGACATATGTAATGCAAAAAGCATAAACAACTAATTGATTTAACAGATGGCTTCTCGCTTCGGCTTAATCACGACTTTCGGGATTGGCTCTAACTCAATAAAGTCGTCTGCATATGTTGGAAAACACCTAATATAAGAAAAAGAAAAAGAAAAACACAAAAATAGAAAAAAGGCAAAAACAAGACCCAAAACCGAAGCTGACAATTTGACTGGGTCAAAGGGCATGCTGACGCTATCCATCAGCCATGCACTGAAACTCAGCCTTCTTCATAGGCCTCCTTTGACCTCTTTTCCTCGCGAAACTTAGACCAAAATAGTCGCAACAATGTGTCAAATAAAGATATACCACATCATTGGAAAAATTGCAGTTTCACGGGTTCAAATCGTATCTCTAGCCCACGCTGTTTTACCTGAAAAATGAAACAAAAACTCGACTTACCTTGACAGATACCTATACCTCAACAGATATTACATGAGCTGGTGGGAGAGCTCCTTCGAAAAGGATTCTTAAACAAAAACAAGACTCCATGTGCAGTATGTGTGTAGACAAGCATACCATTAACTAAATTACAATCAAGTATAGGTTTTCGATTCTACAACTTGATGATATGCTAGATACCCTGATGGATCACAAATTTTTACAAAGATCGACCCTCGAAGTGGATACCACTAAGTGTGCATTCGTCCTAGCGATGAATGGCTTGTCATGCCGTTTGGACTCTCAAGTGCACCTAGTACATTCATCCGTTTAATGACTCAGGTTCGCAAAACTTTTATTAGCAATTTTGTGGTGGTTTTCTTTGATGATATACTCATCTATAGTCCGGATGAGTATCAACACATGAAACACTTAAAGGATATTCTATTAGTCGTTGCAACAATATAAATTGTTCATTAATATAAAAAATTCAGCTTCATGACAAAACGCCTCTTGTTTCTGGGTTTTATTATTGGCTTGATGGACTTCGATTGATGAAGATAAGGTGGTTGTAATTCGTGATTGGCCGATTTCAATTAATGTTGGCGAGGGTCGAAGATTCAATGGCTCTTCAACACTCTATATCCGTTTCTTTCGAGATTTCAGCATTATTATGGCCTCAATCATTGACTGTTTAAAAGGCCAATTCTATTGGAAAGATGAAGCTTCGACTAGTTTGGCTCTTATCAAACAAAAGCTCTCCACATTTTGGAAAAGTATTTGAGCTGGATTGGAATGCTTCCGTCATCAAGATAAGTGCTGTTCTTTCTAACGAAGGTAAGCCTAAAGCTTTCTTTAGTGAGAAACTTAATTAAGCTAGCCGACAATGGTCGACATATAACATAAATATTATGCTGTTGTGCGAGCAATAAAGCATTGGCAACTCTAAGTGTTCTAAGTGTTCAAATTCGTTAGAAAGAGATAATAATAACATCATAGTCAAATCTTCATCTTTAAATTCTTTACCAATGTTTAACAAATCTGCTACTAGTTGATTGAATGTTGTAATGTGATTATTCATAGTGGTACCTAGGCGGTATTAAAAACTGAAATAATTTCTTTTTCATAAGAAGTTTATTCTAACTACTTCTCGTCATGGACTTTTCTTCTAACGCCTTTCATAGTTTATTTGCACAAGTCTCATTCTTAAATGTATACTTCTGTTATCTGGAAAGACATGAACGAATTGTATTACACGTTAAACGGTTGATCGTTTCGATTTCTATAACATAAACTGGTTTCTCATCCTCTATAGCAATGTCTAGCCCTTGTTGAAATAGAAAATCGAGGACTTCGCCTTGCCACATGCCGAAATGACTAGTGCCATCAAACAACTCCACCAAAAACTCGAGTTTGACATTATTGTCCTTGTCAGCATTGTTGAGGAATTTTGTGTTGAAGTAACATTTGGATTTACTGCCAAAGATGAACCCTCCATAGTTTTCAATTTCAAATAGCCTAGGTCAAACCTTTGACTCTGATACCAATTGTTAGGAAAACTAGTTAACCAAATAAACGTGGAAAATACTAATCAAGATAATTTCCAAGAAAGACGTATTAGCAGTCTCCTTAGACAGAATTACCTTTCCATGTATGTTCCCAGGTAAGACTGGAGGGTAACAGATGGATATACTTAAATATCAGTCTTCTAGACAGAACGTACTTACACAATACAATTACACCACTAACCAGGAAGATAAATTTCCCCAACACTAAGATAAATAGAACAATACTCACACTATTGACATTGAATACGAAATATAAATAAAAAATACTAAAGGAAGAAACACACCAGAATTTATGAGGTTCGGCAATTTGCCTACGTCTTCGGGCACCACCACCGCAACGAGTCACTCCAATAATCTCTTCAAATATTAAACTTAGTAATACCTAATTAAAGGGATCACCTCAAATGAGAAGTATCTTAACTAAGACACTCTCTAATAACTAAGAGATACAAATGTTTGAGATGCTTTAACTAGAAAAGTTTAAGGGTTTTTTATAGTTTTGATAACCATTAAACTTAATCAATTTTCCAATGTGGTATTCAAGAAAGTCAAACAAACACAAAAAATATAATCAACAATTATCAATCTCCACTTTAGCGATTTTTGGTTGTATAGGCCATCTTCTCAATTCTCCAGCTCTTTAATGATATTTGATGATGCCTTCAAATGCTCCTTTAGTTGTCTACTTAAATTTTAAGATCTTAACCAAGTCTAAACAATATTTAAACTTGGTTGGTGTTACCACCTTTGTCAACATGTCTGCAGGATTTTCTTCAGTTTTAACTTTCTTGAGGACTTTGCCTTCTCCAAAAATTTCTCTGACAAAATGATACCGAACATCAATGTGTTTTGTTCATGCATGAAAGACTTGGTTCTTTGCTAAGTGAATAGCACTTTGACTATCACAATGTACCAAGATACATTTCTAATAAACTCCCAATTTTTTTAGCAAACCACAAAGCCAAATTGCATCTTTTACAACCTTTGTAAGTGACATATATTCAGCCTCAATTGAAGATAAAGCCATAGAGGATTGCATAGTAGACCTCCAACAAACTGGTGCTTTGGCCAATGTGAACATATAGCTATTTTTTGATCGTTGTTTATCCACATTTCTTGGATAATCAAAGTTACAGTATCCAACTGCAGTTGGACCAGATATCTTATCATGTTCAAATACTAAACCAACATCTAAGGTACCTTTTAAATACCGAAGAATCCATTTTACTACTTCCCAATGACCTTTCCTAGGAGCATGCATATACCTACTAACAACTCCAATAACATGTGAAATGTCGGGTCCCGTACATAACATTGCATACATCAAGCTTCCAATGACAGTAGCAAATGGGACTTTAACAATATATTTTCTTTCTTCATCACTTGAAGGAGACACTTTTTTCACTAAGTTTCAAACTTGGAGTAAGTGGAGTATTAATAGATTTTACATTATCATTCATATCAAAAAACTATAATACTTTTCTCAGATATTGCTTCTAAGTCAATCAAAGCTTTCCTTTGACTCTATCTCTATTTATCTCCATCATGAGAATCTTCTTGGCTTCACCCAAATCTTTCATTTCAAACTCTTGATTCAACTATGCTTTTAACCTGTCAATCTCTGTTTGGCTCTTTGATCCAATCAACATATCGTCAACATACAAGAGTAGGTAAATGAAAATCCATCATGCAACTTTTATAAATATACGCAATGATCGTACTTACTTCTAGTGTAATTTAATTTTCTGATAAAGAATTTAACTAGCTTGTACCATTGTCTCAGATACTGCTTTAGTCCATACAATGATTTGTTCAGCTTGCAAACCCAATTCTCTTTTCCATCTGATTTGAATCCTTCTGGTTGACTCATATAGATCTCCTCCTCCAGATTACTATGTAAAAAGCTAACAAAATTCTTATTGAAGAATTCTTAACAACTGGAGAGAATACCTCATTGGAGTCGATTCCCTTCTTTTGAGAATAACCATTTGCTACCACTCTTGCCTTGTAACGAACGTCTTTATACGAGGGCTCTTCTTTATTTGCATAGACCCATTTGCATCCAATGACCCTTTTGCCTCTTGCAAGTTGTAATAACATCCATGTTTTATTTTTCGTAAGTGACTGCATTTCTGCTTCCATAGCTTTCATCCATTTTTCACTATCTGAGTTTCTGGATACTTCTTGAAAATTAGTAGGAAAATCTTCGCCTACTACTAGAAGTGCATAAGCCACCATGTTAGTAAATCGACCAGGTCTTCGAATCTCTCTTATCTCCCCCCTTATTCCAATTGGATCTAATTGTTGTGCTTCTTGGATTGGTGACTCAACTTCATCTAGTTTTTCTTCAACTTCTGGAGCATTACAAGAAACTATTTTTTCTTGAGTTTGGTCAAACAACATTTTTCCAAACTCCACCTACTCCGAAGTATTCTTTACTTCTGTACATCGTTATTTATCATAGTAGATTCATAAAAAAATAACATCTCTACTAAATATCACCTTTTTCGTTATTGGAAAAGGTGAAATCCTTCTATCCCAGAGGTAATTCTCGTAAATAGAGTCTTTTTTTTCTCTTCGATCTAACTTTGATTCCTTAACTTATTAATAGGCAGTAGAACTAAATATATGTAAGGAATTATAATTATTAATAGATTTTATAGACCATACCTCCAATGGTGTTTTCCACCAAGAGCTGATAATGGTAATTGATTGATAAGATTGTGTGCATATGTCAAAGCTTCGGCCCAAAAATGTTTTCCCAACCCAGCATTAGACAACATACACCAATTTTTTTCTACTAATGTCTGGTTCATATGTTCTGACACACAATTTTGTTGCGGCGTTTCTATAACTGTGAAGTGGCGAATAATTCCATTCTTTTGATAAAACTCAAGGAAGTGATCACTTTGATACTCTCCTCCATTGTCTGTTCTGAATACTTTAATCTTCCTTCCTGTTTGATTTTCGATCATAATTTTCCACTTAAGGAAAATTTCAAACACTTCATCCTTCGACTTTATGGTATACACCCAAACCCTAAAAAAATTACCAACAAATGTTACAAAATAATATTTACCTCCCAATGATGTTGTTTTGGATGGTCCCTATACATCTGAGTGAACATAATCCTTCGACTTTATTGATAGCAGTTCTGAACTTTAGTCTTTTCTTCTTTCCCAAAATACAATGCTCACAAAACTCTAATTTGCAAGCTTTTGCGCCTTTCAACAAACTTTGCTTTATCAGAATTTGTAAGGATTTTTCACCAGCATGACCCAAACGCATATGCTACAACTTTGTTACTCCAGATGATTTGTCTTCTACTACAATAGCTATTGACCCAATAACTGTAATACCATTAAAGTAAAACAAGTTATCTATTTTAATACCTTTCTTCACAATGAGTGTACCTAATGTAACTTTCAAACCTCCATCTTGTACTGTCACAACTAAGTCTTTGGACTCCAATGCTCCCAAACTAATAAGGTTCTTTTTTAAATTTGGCACATACTGGACATCGGTCAGAACTCTGAGAGATCTGTCATGATTCTTCAACTAGATTCAGTCTATTCTCATTGTTTCGCAGGAGCTATTATTGCCCATGTACACAACTCCACCATCAAATACTTCAAAGTCAATAACTATTCTCTAACATAAGACACATGATAGGTACAACCCGAGTCCAGAATCCATTCATCGGACTTGGCAGCTGCTATGTTTGCTTCAGATGATTCAACAACTAAGAAAAGATCAGCATCATTATCATACTCAGCTACATTTGTATTTGTAGTAGCATTTTCCTTCTTCTGTAATTCGGAACAAGTTTTCTTCCAATGTCATTTTTCATGAAAAAAGGCACATTCATTTTTCTCTAGTTTTTCTCTTGATGTTAATTTACCTTTTCTTCCTTGCTTGCCTTGCTTCCTGGTTTGTGAGCGGCCTCTTGCTACTAGCACCTCATCAACTACTACTTTCTTATTTTTTTCTTCTCAAATCATAACTGTATAAAGCAGCACAAATAACATCGAGAGATACATCTCCCTTGCCGTGAAACAAAGTAGTTTCTAAGTGTTCAAAGTTATGACGAAGAGATAATAATAACATCATAGCCAAATCTTCATCTTTAAATTCTTCAATAGTGTTTAACAAATCTGCTACTAGTTTATTAAATGTTGTAATGTGATTATTCATAGTGGTACCTAGGCGGTATTAAAAACCGAAATAATTTCTTTTTCATAAGAAGTTTATTTTGCCTACTTCTCTTCGTGAAATTGTCTTCTAATGCTTTCCATAGTTTATTTGCATAAGTCTCATTCTTAAATGTATACTTTTGTTATCTGGAAAGACATGAACGAATTGTACCACACGTTAAACGGTTGATCGTTTTGGTTTCTATAACATAAACTGGTTTCTCATCCTCTATAGCAATGTCTAGCCCTTGTTGAAATAGAGCATCGAGGACTTCGCCTTGCCACATGCCGAAATGACTAGTGCCATCAAACAACTCCACCAAAAACTCGAGTTTGACATTATTGTCCTTGTCAGCATTGTTGAGGAATTTTGTGTTGAAGTAACATTTGGATTTGCTGCCAAAGATGAACCCTCCATAGTTTTCAATTTCAAATAGCCTAGGTTGAACCTTTGGCTCTAATACCAATTGTTAGGAAAAACTGGTTAACCAAATAAACGTGGAAAGTACTAATCAAGATAATTTCCAAGAAAGACTCTATTAGCAGTCTCCTTAGACAGAATTATCTTTCCAAGTATGTTCTCAGGTAAGACTGGAGGGTCACAGATGGACACACTTAAATATCAGTCTTCTAGACAAAACGTACTTACACAGTACAATTACACCACTAACCAGGAGGATAATTTTCCCCAACACTAAGATAAATAGAACAATACTTGCACTATTGACATTGAATACGAAATATAAATAAAAAAATACTAAAGGAAGAAACACACCAGAATTTACGAGGTTCAGCAATTTGCCTACGTCCTCGGGCACCACCACCGCAACGAGTCGCTCCAATAATCTCTTCAAATATTAAACTTAGTAATACCTAATTAAAGGGATCACCTCAAATGAGAAGTTTCTTAACTAAGACACTCTCTAATAACTAAGAGATACAAATGTTTGAGATGCTTTAACTAGAAAAGTTTAAGAATTTTTTATAGTTTTGATAACCATTAAACTTAATCAATTTTCCAATGTGGTATACAAGAAAGTCAAACAAACACAAAAAATATAGTGAACAATTAACAAGGATGGAATTCTTTCGAACGATGGTAAGCCTATAGCTTTCTTTATTGAGAAACTTAATTAAGGTAGCCGGAAATGGTCGACATACAACAAAAATATTATGTTGTTGTGCGAGCAATAAAGCATTGGCAACTCTATCTTTATCAGCAATACTAATAATCAGAATCTTAAATTTATCAAGAGTCAGAAGCACTTAAATCAAATGCATCCATGATGGATTTCTTTCCTAGAGCAATTTAATTGTGTGCTTTGCCATGAAGCAGGTAATTTAAATAAGGTGACAAATGTGCTAAGTCGATGTGCTATAACTCTTGTGACCATGCACACTAATGTTGTTGGTTTTAATAAGTTGCATTCTCTTTACCTTAATGATGATGATTATGGTAAAATATAGAAGTGTTCTGGGACTAAATGTCATAGTAATATGATAATTCAAGAAATATTCTTGTTCTTTGGCAATAAAATATGCATTCCACATGGTTCCTTGTGGGAATAAATCATTTGAGAGCTTCAAGGTGCACTCTTAGCAGAAATTTAGGGCAAGATACAACTATAGACTTAGTGGAAGAGCGATACTATTAGCCTCAACTGAAGTAAGATGTGAGACTTGTTCGTAAATGCTACCTATGCAAAACATCAATATATAGAGAAATCTTAGTATTAAATATACGTGCCAACTGGCCTACTTAAAATTCAGGTCACCAAATTTAAACAATAAGAATTTATAATATTCTTTTGGAAACCATATACTGTAGAAAATACTCACTAAGAAAAATTCACCTCTCTTAGAACTCTCAATGTACACAAAAACACCACACTTATTTTCCCTCACTCTTTTTTTTCTCTATCTCTCTCTCTGAGAGAAGAACTTTGTATCTCCTCTCTTTTCTCTCTTCTTTGGATGGTTTTCATTTCTCGCCTGAAGCCTCTATTTATAGAGAAATGTTTGGGAACATGTTCTTCCTTTTGAGGAATAATGGTGGCAAGAAGGAATGATTTTCTTCTGCAGCCGTCTTCAAACGCCTTCATTCACATTTAACATGGGTCACTCATCATTAAGAAGGGACATTACACCTTGCATTTTCTTCGAAAAATAGTGTGCTAGTTCAAAAATCTTGTTGTTTCCCTAGAAATGGGTTATACCTTAATTTTATCACTTTTGTTTTAGTTTACCATATTTTTCAGTTGTTTTGCTTCATTGATTATTAACAAGTTTGTTTGCATTTCCAAGAAAACATGTAGATCTGATCGTGACAAAAAGGAAGCCTATCTCTTTATCTGTAACTTGTAACACCCACTAGATTTCAATTTTATTTACTTTGATATGTTTTGCATGTAATTTATTTCAATATTCACTGGAAATTTGTATCTTGTTGCACTAGATCATCTTTACATTGGTCAAATATCTTGACGTGCTCGATGTACCATTCTTTTTTGTATGACAGGCATTAGTTGAGCAAACTAATAGCACTTGATCCTAGGGGTAGACATGGGTCGGGTAAAGACTGGTTTTGACAAAAATACTCAAACCCATTAACAATTGAGTTGGAAAAAATTACCCAATTGATTTTTTTCAGGTACCCGAGCCGTTACCTATCGTTGAGTCGGGTCAGAACTCGCGGGTCAAATACAAATGGCCCACCCCTACTTACCAACATTTATTACTCTAATTGTTTTCTCATTATATAATTTCCACTGTTAGCTTTATAGTCCTCTTTAAATCATGATCCTAGGTTTTTCTATTTAAGTATCGATTTTTAAAATATGGCCTGGATTGAATATAAAGATTGAATGTGGTTTTGAGATGATTGAATCTAGTTATACAATAGTATATGATTAGTAGAATAAACGATCTTTTATGCAAGCCTTCTAGTGGAAGTTATTTTGCTATCATATATTGACTACAACTCTTTTGCAATTTTTTGGAGCTAATGTATGTAGGTTAAGAAAATAGCATTCAATTCTCGGTTATGAAATTTATTTAATGTGGTTCACTATAAGATGATGAGATTATCCAAGAATAGTGAGTAATTGTCTTAAGTAGTAGGGTTTAAGATGTGCTCGGTGGAGTTTCCATTATTAATCCAGGTTGTGAGGATGGTGAGAGGAATGGAATCCCATCAAAAGAAAACATGACAAACCAATCATTTGATCCTCATGCAGAAGACGAGTAACTGAAGGGTCAGCTTCTTTGCAGATATAGTGGATATTTGGGATGTTACTTTTGTAACTTGCATACGCCAATGAATTGTGGCTGGTAGACAATTAGTAATATTGTCGACTAATGAATGAGAAGACCGTTGTGTTGTAATTCATATGTGGTTGTTTGCACTGTGATTGTGCCCGTTATTATTAGGATTAAATTCAATTTTGGGCGTAAGTTTAAGTAAAATAGGTGAAAAAATGTTTGAGTTTGAAAACACCAAATTTGGGTTTATTGGACATCTGATGTAGGGTCATTACGTCTGTATCATATCTTCAATTAGGGTTAGATTGTCTGTATCACACGTAATGACCCTATATTGAACGTACAATACATACGCAATGACCTTACATCAGACGTCCAACCCTTCTAAAATTCTATAGATTCTCACCATTTTTTACTAGAAACTCATACTTTCAAAAAACACTGATAAATTTTGAGATATATATTAGAAAGTTTCATATCTCCAAGAATGGCAGGTAGCTCAAGCAATTGATGACAACATACGATGAGTATGCCACCAAAGAAGAAGTGAATGAAGCAAATATTGATTGGGTAGACGAACCAATCTATGGAGGTTATGACCTGGCACACCTAGTCGTGCATATGGGAGAAGATGAACTAATTTATGGCAACCATCGGTTGTTTGATAGTGGATACGATATGAAGATTCAATTTTCATCAAACAGTGCAAAAATGAGAGTAATTACGATGTCACAAAACTCAGACGATGATGATTTGAACAAAGTTGCAAGCTTACCTGCAGCAGCCGAGAGCAAGCTTCATCTAAAAAAAAGTATAAATTTGCTAAAGAATTTAAAGCTGAAATTATTAAAAATGCACAAACAAATGGTTACGTAGTGCCTTTTAAAAATTCTGACCTCAACAACTAATAGCAATGTGTGTAGAGGGATGTTCATGATCCCTTCATCCTTCAAAAGTGCATGATGAAGAAACGATTCAAATAAAAATATTCGTTTATAGTCATATTTGTGCTCGAGTCTTAGAAAATTGACTTGCATCGGTAAAATTATGGGCCACTACCTATGCTGACAGGTTAAAAAGTCACACCATGTGGGATATCCTCTCTATCATCGAGATGGTTATGAGGATCAAAATGTTCACATTTCAACCGATGTTCCAATAAGAAGTAAGATAGAAGTATGAAGATGAATAGAGTATTTGGCGAGGAGCATCTTTAATTTCTTTATCAATATAGGAAGGAGCTAATGCGATCT
Source organism: Begonia fuchsioides (assembly GCA_003255005.1). NCBI lineage: Eukaryota > Viridiplantae > Streptophyta > Magnoliopsida > Cucurbitales > Begoniaceae > Begonia > Begonia fuchsioides. Next base: position 73,435 of record QAOC01018787.1, read on the forward strand.
AATTCTGGTAGCAAAGTGCGCATCCAATCTCGATTGTTGTACGACATAGGTGAAAATATCATTTTTTGAATTCAAAAAAATCTATGTGTCCATGTTTGCATGCATGCAAAGAATCGTTGATATGTTATACCAATTATATGTTTAAATGGTTATCATCTCAAAGGTGCATGTTCAGGTCCTCTATTGACGGCAGTCGAAATATACTCTAATAATAGACTTTATCTCGTTGGTTTTGCAGTAGTCGAGTCGAAGTGTGGAGATTCATAGAATTAATTTCTCATGCGACATAGAGAATACCTCGATAATCCTCAAGGTCGTGAATGAACTGTAATATCAATCGACCAAATATACATATTTTAACCTAATGAGAATCTATTGGTTTCAAGAATTAGTAAATATTTTGTTCCTAGGGACTTCTCAATGCAGTTGAAGTGATGTTACCTAATGCATATCATTGATATTGTCTCAGACATTTGTCGCCAAATTTTAAAAAAACTTTCGTGAAAAAATATACAGAGTAATACTATGGAAAGCAACGCATGGCTCAACCAAAGTTGGGTTTGAAAGACAAATGATAAGGTTGAGCCGTTATAAGGCGTTGACACCTGAATATTTACAGGTCGTTCCTACAGATACATGGGCCGCTCATGCATTCTCGTCAGATCCAAAATGTGATATGAGGCTGAATAAACTTAACGAGTCATTCAACAATGTTATCCTTCCAACTCAAGACAAACTCATAATCACAATGCTAGAGATAATAAGAAAATTCATTATGTTGTGTATCGTAAAAAGACACAAGAAGATGCTACGATCTTCAGATATACTATGCCCTCGAATCAGATCACGATTAAATAAATTGAACAGAGATGCAAAGAATTGGAGTATTTTTTTCTAAAAGTACCATGTTCGAGGTCCGTAGAGGTCTAAAGCAACATCGTTAATACGGGAAATGCGACATTCATTTGCTATAGATAGGATCTGACAGGTATCTCGTGTGTAGATGCCATCTCTTGTATGCATTGGTTGCGAGCTCCCTTCGACAACTATGTGCATCGATATTACCATCTAGTCATCAACTTCGTTGTAGGTAATTAAAGGAAAATCAAGAAATATGGACTGCATAGAGTCAATTCATGGTAAAATCAGTAAAAATGGTTTGAAAGAAGCTCTTTTGATGCTATATAAGGAACCTGAGAAAGACAACATGAAATGCAAGTATTTTCATGTGCCCTTGACACTCGATCATCTGCGGAAAAATGAAATGCAAGTATTCTCATGGGCCCTAGAACTCCCTTATCCATAGATACACTGAGGCCCCTCTCTTGGCTCACTAGTTGTAACAACCCTCGTTTATTTTTAAGAATTATGGTTTTAAAATGAAAAGTGTTTTCTTTATGAATGTTGGTTATGATTATGAATAATTAGAATGAGAATACTCTGTTTGGGGTGTATCACACCGTGCACCGGCCCAAGTGTTTGAGTTTGATTGGTGTTTGTTTGAAGTCCATTGTTGGAAGGTTGCTAGGTTTAAGTAAAAATAATGAAGTAAGTTGGGTTAAATATACTAAAGGATTACCTTAAAAGTAAGTTTCGGCCGACCCCAGAATGTAGGAAGGGTCGACACAATGAACAGTTTCGGTCGACCCCAGAACTGAAGAGGGGTCGACACAATTGTGTACTTTAGGTCGACCCAAGGATTTAGGAGGGGTCGACACAATAGGACCTCGAAACGCTTTCGGTCGACCACAGAATCGAAGAGGGGTCGACACAACTGGAACTTTCGGTCGACCCCAAGACCGAGCGGTCGACACAACAGACGAACGGTCGACACAAATGACTCTCGAGAATATATTGGGTCGACACAAATGGACGGACGGTCGACACATTCATCCATACCGTTGAAAAGTCAGCCAAAACGTGAGGAAATCCGATCGGTGGACCTAAAGGAAAAGTTGATTTTCGTAATTAAGGAGATAAGAAGGCATCGTCTGCCATTCCCCTACCAGCATGGTTCCTTCCCCTATTTACTAAGAGCTCTCACGTCTTGAAAGGGGAGAGGGAGATTGAGAAAGAAAAGAAGTTCTGTGAGAGAAAAATAGTGAGAAAGTGAGATATTCGTTGGAAGCGTTTGGTAGGAAACTCTAAGGCTCTCGTGGAAACTGAAGTTCAAGGTAGTATTTTCTATTCTCTTAAGTTCTTCAAAGGATAACATGATAGTAGTATTTGAATTGATGGATAAAAATGAAGGATTTCATGTAGATTGTTAGAAAATGAGTTAAGTATGGACAAAGTTAGAGTTCTGGATATTCGGTCAAGAAGTAGAAGGAATTAGAGTTTTTTTCCTTCATAAGAGTTAAAGTAGACTCTTAGAGTAATTCATAGCCATTAGAATCACTTGATTCGGAGCTATATAGAAAACGTTATGGACATCGTAAGTCCATGTACGATAACTGGGGGAAGTTTGGGTCGACCCCTTGTAGTTTGGGTCGACCTAAACAGGGGTTCAAACAGTGAATGGCCTCTGTTTTGTCCAATTAAGTCGACATACGTTAGTTTTCTGAATTTGGTATCTTCTAAGAAGTTATAGTAGACTCTGTAAGGAATAATTTGACACCCGTAGCATCACAAATGGATCATTATCGAAGAAGTTATGGTTGTTTGAAGTTAATGAATTTTGTTACTAGCGTTTTAGGTTTTCAAGTGCAGCAACATATTGATCAAGTTTTTCAATAAAGCTAAGGACCTAAGGTAAGTTAATGTTGCATGTGATTGGCCCTAAGGGGACTACGTTACAAAGATTAGGATTTATGATTTTGAAATATGCTGCATTGTTTTTGGGGTGTATTGCACAATACACCGACCTCAATTTATTTGAGGATATGTTTTTGTGCCTTGTTTGATGATTGATTGATTTTTGGTGTTAGAATAAAGACGCATGTTTAGAATGCCTGCAATGTTTGAATTGTATATATTATTGCATGTTATCGTGTTCATGCATTTTAATTGTTCATGCATCATGGTTTAAAGAAAATTACGAAAATGATTTGGATGCATGATTTTCATGATAATATGCAATGGGTCGTTGAGGGAGGAGCTCGAGTTAGACTGCCTCAAGGGAGGCCAAATGGTGTCTACTCTCTCCCGTGGTACCTTCAACGATCATTTAATGAAAGAAATGAAATGAATGAAATGTACGTAAATAGTTACATGTGGGGCGGGGTTGAGTTTGGCTGTCCCGAGAGGTTGGACCAAATGGTGCCTACTCTCCCCTAGACGGTATTACCGACATTAGCTGGACTGTTAAGTGGAAGTAAAGAAATGAAATGAATGATACCAAAATTGCATTGTTTTCATAAAGCCTACGCATGAAGGTCTCATAATTGTTTTATTATTATGAATTAACTTACTGAGCGTTAGGCTCATTAGATAAGCTTTCTAATGTAGAGATAAATGCTTGAGGTGGTGAAGTACGTCCATTGCTGGAGATTGTGGTTGTTAGTGCGATTTTGACCGGTGGGTGGCTCATGTAAATGGAAAGATTTTGTTGAAAACTAATGTATAATATTATGTTTATTTTACAACTGTTTTGTAATAAGTTGGTCTTAATGTTAAAGTACAAGTATGTTTTGGTTACTTATTACGAATAAAATTGGTTTTGATGAAGTTAAATAAAAGTCTTCCGCTATATTTTATCTTAATGATTTCAAATTGATAAGTTTTACTGTAAATTGTTTAAAGTAGGTACATGTGTAAAAAAAAAATTTAACTAAGCAAAGGAAAAAACTGGGCATTACAATATGGTATCCGAGCACACCGAGTGTTAAAATCGTTTCTGTAGACCGCCTAACAGCACAAACCTTCACATGGAGATACTTCATACACTGTAAGTTTATTTATGATGATATTATTGTTTGTATTTATGGGTTGCTAAATTGTTAAGGCTTAGTTCATTATGCCGAGAGGACAAAGAAGGGAAATGGAAGGCGAAGATGATGCAATTAAAAAGCTAACTGATATAGTGGATCGTCAGCTTCAGCAATTAGAACGATATATGGCAAAGGAAGAACAAGGAGGTTTTCCTTCGAATGTTGCTGGAGAGTTAAGTTGTGAAAGATTTCGACGACTTCATCCACCTAACTTTGATGGACAGGCAATAGATCCAACTTATGCTGAAGAGTGGATCCGAACGATTGAAGATATGTATGATTATGCCAAGATTGAGGAAGATGAGAAAGTTAATTGTGCAGTCTTTATGCTGTCAAAGGATGCACGTTACTGGTGGGACACTATTAAAGCGACCACAAATGTGAAAGAAATGTCATGGAACAAATTTAAGGAGATCTTTTATGACAAATATTTCAATCATGCAGTTCGAACAAGTAAGTTGGTGGAATTTGCTCAATTACGCCAATTTGGATCCGTATCGGAGTACATACGGAAATTTGAAGCATTATCTCGTTTTGCTCCACACATGGTGGCCACTGACGAACTCAAGGTACATCAATTCATTCAAGGGCTGAAAGTTGAAATATATAGAGGAGTAAAGATCTCCAGGACGAAAAATGTACCTTATTCAATGGTGGTGACAAAAACCCTAGAAGTGGAAGAGGCTGAAATAAAATTCCAAAGGGAGAGGGAGTCTCCGAAGAAATTTTTTAAAGAAGTGCAGCATCAACCAAATCAGACATTCCAGCAATCAAAAGGCGCAAAATGACCCAATGACGGAAAGATTGAGCAGGGGAAATGAAAACGTGTACAAGAGTTTTCTCAAGTTGAAGAATGTCCGAAGTGTCAGAAACGAAATTTTGGAGAATGCATAGCTGGAACTGGTAGGTGTTTCAAATGCAAGGAGATAGGTCATATTGCAAGGTATTGTCCAAAAGTGAACAAAGGTCAAATAAAGGTGGCACCAAGGGTTTTTGCACTTATCGAATCTGATAATGAAGAACAACCTATGGTGGTGTCAGGTACTATTTTAGTTAATGGCGTTACTGCTTATACATTGATAGATTCTGGTGCCTCTCATTCATTCATGTCATCTACATTCATGGTTAAAATGAAATGTTCACCGGTGGTAGCTGAACATGTTTATGATGTAATGTTGCCATCTGGAGAGGAATTACATCTGAATTATGTCATGTTGGATTGTATTATTTCGGTAAATGGTAGAAACTTACAAGCTGATTTTATAATTATGGATATGAAAGGGTATGATATTATATTGGGGATGGACTGGTTATTTCAGCATTTTGCAACAATTAATTGTAGTGCCAGAACAATATATTTCCAGCCTCCGATGCTGAATGGTATTCTTTTCAAGCAATGAAAAGTACCAACAGAACACCTATCATATCATCTATTAAAGCCCAACAATTATCGAGAAGCGGTTGTTTTGGGTTCTTAGCAAGCATAATTGATACTCGAATGCATTGTGGTGAAAAATTACAAGATATTTCGGTGGTGAAAAACTTCTCAGATGTATTTTTAGATGATTTACCAGGACTACCCTCAGATCGAATTGAGTTCGTAATTGATGTATATCCAGGAGCAGAACCAGTATCAAAGAATCCATATAGAATGGCGCCTGTAGAATTAAAAGAATTGAAGGCACAATTGGAGGAATTAGTAGACAAGGGCTTTATACATCCAAGTTTCTCGCCATGGGGAGCCCCAGTGTTATTTGTTAAGAAGAAAGATGGATCACTGACAATGTGTATTGACTATAGAGAATTAAATAAATTAATGATCAAGAACAAGTATCCACTTCCAAGGATTGATGATTTATTTGACCAACTCCAAGGTGCACAGGTGTTCTCAAAGATCGATCTAAGATCAGGATACTATCAATTGAAGGTCAAAGCGGAAGATGTCCCAAAAACAGCATTTAGAACTCGATATGGACATTACGAGTTTTTGGTGATGTCTTTTGGATTGACCAATGCTCCTGCTGCCTTTATGGATCTAATGAATCGCGTATTCCAAGAGTATCTAGATAAATTCATAATTGTGTTTATCGATGATATTGTCATATATTCTCAAACAAAGGAAGAGCATATGGAACATTTAAAGGCAGTATTATCAACTTTAAGGCGACATATCTTATATGCTAAGTTTTCTAAATGTGAATTCTGGCTTAATAGAGTTAACTTTCTTCAGCATGTAGTATCCAAGGATGGTATTTCTGTTGATCCATCAAAAGTCCAAGTAGTGATGGACTGGCCACAACCAAGGAATATTAATGAGGTACGTAGCTTTCTTGGGTTAGCTAGATATTATCGAAGATTCATTGAAGAATTTTCAAAGATAGCAATCCCTTTGACCCGATTAACGAAGAAAAATATGAAGTTTTGGTGGTCAGGTGAATGTGATAGAAGTTTCCAGAACTTGAAACAAAAATTGACATCAGCCCCAATTTTGACAATTCCAACTGAGGACGGTAAATTCACAATTTATTGTGATGCTTCCAAAATTGGATTAGGTTGCGTATTGATGCAAGAAGGAAAAGTGATCGCTTACACATCAAGGCAATTAAAAGGGTACGAGCAAAATTATCCTACTCATGATTTAGAATTAGCTGCAGTTGTTTTCGCATTAAAAATATGGAGGCATTATTTATATGGACAACAATGCGAGATATTTTCAGACCATAAGAGTCTGAAGTATTTATTCACCCAAAAAGACCTGAATATGAGGCAACGAAGATGGCTCGAATTCGTAAAAGATTATGAGTTTGAAATCAAATACCACCCCGACAAAGCTAATGTGGTAGTTGATGCATTGAGTAGGAAGTTCATACCAGTCCGATTAGCAATGTCCATAACGCTTCAATCTGAAATTCAGAAGTCTGGCTTAGAAGTAGTGTCAAATTTGAGTTGTATGCTTGCAGCATTATCTTGGAAGCCAACTCTTATGGATGAAATCAAAGAAGCTCAATTGGAGGATCCAAAATATAAACGATATAAATTGGGCAAAAAGCCAAATTCTTCTGACTTTAAGTGTTCGAATGATGGTGTTCTGAAGTTTAAAGATAGATGGTATATTCCGGAAAAGCAAGAATTACGGAAGAAAATATTATCGGAAGCTCATTCTTCTACATTTACGGTGCATCCAGGAAGCACTAAAATGTATCGGGATTTAAAACAGCACTTTTGGTGGCCAAATATGGGAGGACGTAGCAAAACATGTGGAATTTTGTGTCAAGTGTCAAGAAGTTAAAGCTGAACATCAAAGACCTGCAGGAACGCTTCAGTCTTTACCAATCCCGGAATGAAAATGGGAGCATATAACAATGGACTTTGTTGTAGGATTACCGAAAACAACAAAGGGGCATGATGTTATTTGGGTGATTGTTGATAGATTAACAAAGTTAGCCCATTTCTTACCGGTTAGAATGAATTTTTCTATGGATCAATATGCTGAATTATATGTTCAAGAGATTATAAGACTGCATGGAATTCCAGCATCGATAGTATCAGATCGTGATCCAAGATTTACTTCAAAATTTTGGAAAAGTTTACATAAGGCAATGGGGACTACACTGTCTTTTAGCGTGACTTTTCATCCCTAAACTGATGGTCAAATCGAAAGAACAATTAAAATATTAGAAGATATGTTACGAGCATGTGTATTGGATTTTCAAACTACATGAAGTAAGATGTTACCATTAGTGGAGTTTGCATATAATAATAGCCACCAATCAACAATTGGTATGGCCCCGTATGAGGCATTGTATGGGCGAAAATGTCGATCTCCATTGTATTGGGATGAAGTTGGAGAAGCAAAGTTGTATGGACCAGAAATTTTACAACAAACTGCAGATCAAGTGAAAGTTATTTGAGAAAGAATCAAAATAGCTCAAAACCGACAGAAACATTATGCAGATCAAAGGCAGAATTTGATGAAGGCGATGAGGTATTCCTAAAGATTTCGCCTTTTAAGGGAGTAATGCAGTTTGGAAAAAGGAGAAAGCTTGTTCCACGATTTATTGGACCTTTCCCTATTATAAAGAAGCTAGGCAAAACAGCTTACATGTTGAAATTGCCATCATCTATGGCTGGAATCCACAATGTTTTTCACATTTCAATGTTAAGGAAATGTGTACGCGATACTACTCATGTGATTGAAGATAGAAGTATTGACATCGAGCCTACTTTGACATATGAAGAAAAACCAGTAAGGATCTTGGATTCAAAAACAAAAGAACTGAGAAAGAAACAAATCCTTTTAGTCAAAGTCCTATGGAGAAACCATACAATAGAGGAAGCCACGTGGAAAGGCAACAAGATATGATGACGAAGTATCCAGAACTTTTTGACATCTAAATTTTGAGGACAAAATTTTGTTAAGGAGGGTAGAATGTAACAACCCTCGTTTATTTTTAAGAATTATGGTTTTAAAATGAAAAGTGTTTTCTTTATGAATGTTGGTTACGATTATGAATAATTAGAATGAGAATACTCTGTTTGGGGTGTATCACACCGTGCACCGGCCCAAGTGTTTGAGTTTGATTGGTGTTTGTTTGAAGTCCATTGTTGGAAGGTTGCTAGGTTTAAGTAAAAATAATGAAGTAAGTTGGGTTAAATATACTAAAGGATTACCTTAAAAGTAAGTTTCGGCCGACCCCAGAATGTAGGAAGGGGGACTTTCGGTCGACCCCAGAATCGAAGAAGGGTCGACACAATGAACAGTTTCGGTCGACCCCAGAACTGAAGAGGGGTCGACACAATTGTGTACTTTAGGTTGACCCAAGGATTTAGGAGGGGTCGACACAATAGGACCTCAGAACGCTTTCGGTCGACCCCAGAATCGAAGAGGGGTCGACACGACTGGAACTTTCGGTGGACCCCAGGACCGAGCGGTCGACACAACAGACGAACGGTCGACACAAATGACTCTCGAGAATAGATTGGGTCGACACAAATGGACGGACGGTCGACACATTCATCCATGCCGTTAAAAAGTCAGCCAAAACGTGAGGAAATCCGATCGGTGGACGTAAAGGAAAGGTTGATTTTCGTAATTAAGGAGATAAGAAGGCATCGTCTGCCATTCCCCTACCAGCATGGTTCCTTCCCCTATTTACTAAGAGCTCTCACGTCTTGAAACGGGAGAGGGAGATTGAGAAAGAAAAGAAGTTCTGTGAGAGAAAAACAGTGAGAAAGTGAGATATCCGTTAGGAGCATTTGGTAGGAAACTCTAAGGCTCTCGTGGAAACTGAAGTTTAATGTAGTATTTTCTATTATCTTAAGTTCTTCTAAGGATAACATGATAGTAGTATTTGAATTGATGGATAAAAATGAAGGATTTCATGTAGATTGTTAGAAAATGAGTTAAGTATGGACAAAGTTAGAGTTCTATAGATTCGGTCGAGAAGTAGTTGGAATCAGAGTTTCTTTCCTTCATAAGAGTTAAAGTAGACTCTTAGAGTAATTCATAGCCGTTAGAACCACTCGATTCGGAGCTATATAGAAAAACGTTATGGACGTCGGAAGTCAGTATACGAAAACTAGGGGGAGTTTAGGTCGACCCCTTGTAGTTTGGGTCGACCGAAACTCGATTTCAGAAATGCGACGTCACTGTTTGACGACATGGGTCGACCCCTCACAGTTTGGGTCGACCCAAACAGGGGTTCAAACAGTGAATGCCCTCTGTTTTGTCCAATTAAGTTGACATACGTTAGTTTTCTGAATTTGGTATCTTCTAAGAAGTTATAGTAGACTCTTTAAGGAATAATTTGACACCCGTACCATCACAAATGGATCATTATCGAAGAAGTTATGGTTGTTTGAAGTTAATGAATTTTGTTACTAGCGTTTTAGGTTTTCAAGTGCAGCAACATATTGATCAAGTTTTTCAATAAAGCTAAGGACCTAAGGTAAGTTAATGTTGCATGTGATTGGCCCTAAATGGACTACATTACAAAGATTAGGATTTATGATTTTGAAATATGCTGGATTGTTTTTGGGGTGTATTGCACAATACACCGACCTCAATTTATTTGAGGATATGTTTGTGTGTCTTGTTTGATGATTGATTGATTTTTGGTGTTAGAATAAAGACGCATGTTTAGAATGCCTGCAATGTTTGAATTGTATATAGTATTGCATGTTATCGTGTTCATGCATTTTAATTGTTCATGCATCATGGTTTTAAGAAAAATACGAAAATGATTTGCATGAAGGTCTCATAATTGTTTTATTATTATGAATTAACTTACTGAGCGTTAGGCTCATTAGATAAGCTTTGTAATGTAGGGATAAATGCTTGAGGTGGTGAAGTACGTCCATTGCTGGAGATTGTGGCTGTTAGTGCAATTTTTACCGGTGGGTGGCTCATGTAAATGGAAAGATTTTGTTGAAAACTAATGTATAATATTATGTTTATTTTACAACTTTTTTGTAATAACTTGTTGACACGCTCCAAGATGCGGAGGTGTCGGGAAGGGAGAAGTTGCAACAATCTGCCGAGAGAGAGAGGTTAGGCAGCAACAGAGGATTGGAGCAAGGAGAACTCAAAATTCATACAGGGACTTGGACTAGAAATTGGAAGACTTAGTCTTTAGGTAGTCGACTAAGTTTGGGCACATTTTCAGGGCAAGGCACATGAGAATATTAAAATGGCACGGGGATAATTTTGGGTGTACAAAACAGACACAAAAAGGAAAATAATGTTGTGGATATGAAAAGACTTCTGCACAACTTCCAATACAGGCAATCTGGGAAGGTGGAAATTTGAAGAAACTAACTCCAATTAAAGGGGAAGAAATTGCAAGTGGTTTGAGGGAAAAGGCACGGGTAGATTAAAATATATGAGGGATTGAAAATTGATGGACATAATTACCCGATTTCAGGAATTCAGGTAGGAGGCAGTGGAAAAACACATGCACAACTTTGATGGGGAGTGCCTGTGGATAAAAATAGAAGAACAGATGTTTCAGGGAAAGTGGAACTCACAGCCAAAACTTTAGGGCTTTTGTTATGGGAAACAGAAAATGACACGGAGTGGACTTTTGTTGCACTAAAACCACTCACGTAGATGACAAGGGCAGCAAACAACACTCAAACAATCACAATTGCAAACAACAACGGGATGAGAGCTATGGGGGTTTCCAAACTCACCTTTGATCCTAAACAAGTGAGGAAGTGAGGTTGGAATAAGGCTTAGTGACTCTAGCTAAGACACCAACACCGTTACAAACCAAAAATCAAAGGATATTACTCACCTTTGAATTGCTTTGCCGTGAGAGAAAATGGGAGAGCTTCAAGCTTCAACATTCAACATTTTCTAATCTGTAAATGCTGAGAAAGGAAGGGTAAAAACCCTCCTTCCCACGAGCTACAAAAGGCATATGATTATCACCTATAATCCTAAGTGCTAAACCAACAACAAGGTATGGTAAATGGGGTCCACCCTTGACTTTCATCACCAACAAGAGTGATGGTCACTAAGGGAAGGTAAAACCCATCCCCTAAGGCTTCCTAAGGATCTCCCACTTGCAGCCACGTAATTAACTTACAACAAAAAAAAAAGTAAGGAGCTTGCATGGTTTTCACGAAAAACCAAAAACCTAATAGATGGGCCAAACCGATGATGGAATGTCCATAATCAAATGGACTTGAACACTTGTATCTTTTGGGCTAACGGTTGGGCACTTCCATGGGCTGCTAGCTGCTGCTCCCATGAAGGACAAAGATGAAATTCAGCCTTCCTTTCCGTTGGGGCCAAACATGGCCATGGATCAGCCACCATGGGTTGGATGCTCTTGGGCAGCTCCATCTTCTGGAGGCCTCTGTAATGGCGATCGTTGGCTGGGAATTGTTGTCCAAAGTTTATTCTCTGCCCCATGCTGGAAACCTTAAGATGTGGGCCACATTTTTGTAGAAGCACGTTTGTCCAAAACAGGTCCGGAAGGTTGTCGAAACGGCTGCACAAGCCTCGAAGGTCAGCTTGGGCCGAAACCAGAAATGTTGTTTTCATCACCATGGATGTTTTGATCACCCTTCCATGCCACGGGTACACTAAGTACCCTTACATGTGCACAAATTTAAGCTATTAATTATCCTCCGAATTATTACATAAAACTAACTAAATTATTACACAAAGTTGTCAAAACGAAAACATGCTTTCCCCTTCATTTTTTGGTGATTTGGGGCCACCTTAATGTGCCACCCTTGAACTCCTCTTCCTTCATCAAGTGTGGTTGGCCCATGAAATGCATCAACCCCACTTGACAACTAGGGCTCACCATGCCCTTCATCTTTGGCTTCTTGATTAAACCTTTATAAAACAAGCTTCCTACAAAATCAACAGACTCATTAGAAAATAGTTTGCTTCCGCTTCTAGATGTGCTAATCCGTGGCACATCACTTGGTCTTAATGTTAAAGTATAAGTATGTTTTGGTTACTTATTACGAATAAAATTGGTTTTGATGAAGTTAAATAAAAGTCTTCCGCTGTATTTTATCTGAAGGATTTCAAATTGATAAGTTTTACTGTAAATTGTTTAAAGTAGGTACATGTGTAAAAAAAAATTTAATTAAGCAAAGGAAAAAACCGGGCGTTACACTAGTGCTTGCACATCGTGGAGCCCCCGTGCACCATGACGTAGTTCACTTACGTCCGAGGCCCTAGGGGTGGTGGAGAGTTGACACTATGCCTCTTCTAAAGAGCAATCCAAAACACTTTTTTTGTAGAATGAGTATACATCACTTGGTGATGAAGAGTCACTCTCTTGATATGATAGCTAAGTGACTTTTCTCAACGGGCAAGATCTTGTGCAATTATGTGTCTTGTGCATAGATGGCACATGTCGCTTGTCTCAATGGCCACTCGACGTCTTCTCATTGTCGCGGTCGACTATGCATATAGTCAGACCGTGACACTCTGCTTGAGACATTGAGGTCTGTTGCCAGGCTGGAATTAAAATTTAGGCACCATTTCGATTACAGAAAATCATGATGATCATGTTACAAAAAGAAACTAATAAATAGACAGAGGATGAAAAATATTGTGATTAGGTAAAACCATTGGACAAGAAATACATTTGGTATGTATGCACTTTTTCCATTAGGTTGATGCTATTTAAGTCAATCATGTTTGATGATAACTCTTTCGGGTGATGGAACTATCAAAACAATCCTTGAATTCATAGTTTCAGGCTGCGATTTACGTGTTGGAACTTTGCACCCGCTGCATTTGGGTTGCATTATGAGTTTTTTGAAAATTGAATACTATGGACTTCGACACGAATTTCTTCAACAATGTTAACAAGAACAATAATGTCAAACTCAAAATTCTCAGTAGAGTTATTTTGATGGCACCGGTTATTTTGGCATGTGGCAAGGCGAAGTCCTCGATAGTCTATTCCAACAAGGGCTAGACATTACTATAGAGGCTGAGAAACCAGTTGATGTTGTAGAGGTTAATTGGAGGACGATCAATCGTTTAACGTGTGGTACAATTCGTTTATGTCTTTGAAGAGAACAGAAGCATACATTTAAGAATGAGACTTCTACAAATAAACTATGGAAGGCATTAAAAGACAAGTTCATGACGAGAAGCAGTCAGAATAAACTTTTTATAAAAAAGAAGTTGTTTCAGTTTCAATACCACTTAGGTACCACTATGAATGATCATATTACAATATTCAATCAACTAGTAGCAGATTTGTTAAACACTAGTGAAGAATTTAAAGATGAAGATTTGGCTATGATGTTATTATTATCTCTTCCTGATGAATTTGAACACTTAGAAACCACTTTCCTTCACGGCAAGGGAGATGTATCTATCGATGTGTGTTGCTTTATATAGTTATGATTTGAGAAGAAAAAATAAGAAAGTAGCAGTTGATGAGGTATTAGTAGCAAGGCTGCTCACAAACCAAGAAGCAAGGCAAGCAAGGAAGAAAAGATAAATCAACATCAAAAGCAAAACTTGGGAAAATTGATGTGCCTTTTGTCATGAAAAAAGACATTGGAAGAAAGATTGTCCCAAATTAGAGAGGAAAGAAAATGCTACTACAATGCAAATATAGCTGAGTGTGATAGTGATACTGATCTTTCCTTAGTTGCTCAATCATCTTAAACAAACATAGCAGCCATCAAATTTGATGAATGGATTCTGGACTCGGGTTGCGCCTATCATATGTCTCATGTCAGAGAATTGTTTACTGATTTTGAAGAATTTGATGGTGGAGTTATGTACATGGGTGAAAACAGCTCCTGCCAAACAATGGGAATAGGCTCAATCCAGTTGAAGAATCATGACGGATCTATTAGAGTTCTTACTGATTTTGGTATGTGCCAAATTTGAAAAGAAACCTTATCAGCTTAGGAGCATTGGAGTCCAAAGGCTTAGCCGTGACAATACGAGATGGAGGTTTGAAAGTTACATCAGGTACACTCATTGTGATGAAAGGTGTTAAAAGGAATAACTTGTTTTACTTTAATGGTAGTACAGTTATCAGATCAGCAGATGCTGTAGTAGAACACAAATCATTTGGAGTTACAAAATTGTGTCATATGCGCTTGGGTCATGCTTGTGAAAAATCCTTACAAATTTTGATGAAGCAGGGTTTGTTGAAAGGTGCAAAAGCATGCAATTGGAGTTTTGTAAGCATTGTATTTTGGGAAAGAAGAAAAAAGTGAAATTTGGAACTGATATCCATAATACATAAGGTATTCTGGATTATGTTCACTCATATGTATGGGGACTATCCAAAACAGCTTCATTGGGAGGTAAATATTATTTCGTAATATTTGTTGATGACTTTTCAAGGAGAGTTTGGGTGTATACCATGAAGTCCAAGGGTGAAGTGTTGAAAAACTATGATTGAGAATCAAACACGAAGGAAGATCAAAGTACTCAGAATAGATAATGGAGGAGAGTATAAAAGTGATCCCTTCCACGAGTTTTGTTAGAAGACTAGAATTGTTCGTCACTTCACAGTTAGAGAAACACCACAACAAAATGGTATTTCAAAACGTATGAACCAGACATTAGTTGAAAAAGTTCGGTGTATGTTGTCTAATGTTGGGTTGCAAAGACATTTTTTGGCCCGAAGCTTTGACATATGCACATCATCTTATTAATTGATTACCATCATCAGCTCTTGTTGGAAAGATATCATTGGAGGTATGGTCTGGAAAATCTATTAATGATTATAACTTCTTACATATATTTGGTTCTACTGCCTATTATCATGTTAATAAATCAAAGTTGGATCCAAAAGCAAAAAGACTCTGTTTATGGGAATCACCTCTGGGATAAAAGGATTCTGCCTTTGGTGTCTAATAATGAAAAATTTAGAGAGATGTTAGTTTTGATGAATCTATTATGATAAATGGTGATGTTCAGGAAGAGAATAATACTTCAGAGCATTTGGAGTTTGGAAAAATGTTGTTTGATCAAACTCAAGAAAAAAGTAGTTTCTTGTAACGCTCCAAAAGTTGAAGAGAAACTAGATGAAGTTAACTCTCCAATCCAAGAAGCTCAACAATTAGATCCAATTGCAACAAGAAGGGAGAGAAGAGAGATTCGCAGACCTGCTCAATTTACTGACATGATGACTTATGCACTTCCAATAGTATGTGAAGATATGCCTACTAATTTTCAAGAAGCATCCAGAAGTTCACATAATGAAAATTGGATGAAGGCTGTGGATGAAGAAATGCAGTCACTTATGAAAAATAAAATATGGATCTTATTACAACTTCCAAAAGATAAAAGGGTCGTTAGATGCAAATGAGTATATGGAAAGAAAGAAGGTCTCTCTGACAAAGATGTTTGTTACAAGACAAGATTGGTAGCAAATGATTATTCTCAAAAGGAGAGAATCGACTAAAATGAGATATTCTCTCCGGTTATTAAAAATCTTGGAAACATGTTGACCAATGTGGTAGCAGCAACTAAGTTTAAACATTGTTTAGATTTGGTTAATATCTTGAATATTAAGTAAGCGCCTAAAGGCGTATTTGAAGGCATCACTAAAATATCAGTCAGTAGTTGGAGAAGTGAGAAGATGGTCTATACAACAAAAAAAATGTCAAGGTGGAGACTGTTAAATATTTGCCGATTTTATTGTTAATTAGTTGCTATTTTTTTAGGAAAGTTGTTAGACATTATTGAAATCCCACATTGGAAATTGGATGAAGTTTACCTGATTATCAAAGCTATAAATATCCCTTAAACTTTCATAGTTAATGTATCTCGAGCATTTGTATCTCAGAGAGTGTCTTGTTAAGATACTTCTCATTTGTGGTGATCACTTTAATTAGGGATTACTAAGTTGTAATTTTTGAAGAGATTAGTGAATCGACTCGCTGCGGTGGTGGTGCCAGAGGACGTAGGTAATTTGCCAAACCTCGTAAATTCTGGTGTGTTTCTTCTTTTAGTATTTTGTGATATTTATGTTTCGTATTCAAGTTCAATAGTGCGAGTATTATTATATTTGTCTTGGTGTTGGCAAAAAGTATCTGCGTGGTTAGTGGTATAATTGTACTGTGTAAGTGCGTTCTGTCTAGAAGTCTGATATTTAAGTGTGTCTGTTTGTGACTCTCGAGTCTTTCTTGAGAACATACTTGAAAAGATAATTTTTTCTAGAGACTACTAACAGTGTCTTTCTTTAGAATTATCTTGATTAGTACTTTTCACGTTTGTTTGGTTAATTAGTTTTCCCTGACACTACCTTCGGTTTTTCTGCAGGAGGGGACTTCCGATCTGCACAGCTGTTGCGCTCTTTATCCCCTGCTCTTCTGAGACAACGGTTACTACTAAACCTGGAAAATATAAAAGAGAGGGCGACGTTGAAACATGGGTATTATCTACCAAGAAGAAAAGAAATCTACCATAGCTTGAGCTCACCCAGGCGGCCGGTTGCCTACCGGAAGTTCTCGAGACGGTTTTGGCCTTTTATTCTTGCAAACACAAATGGAAAACACGACTAGAAGAATGAGAGAGACGACTACAGTCCCAACAATGATGCCTATTGTTGCTCCAATGGCCAACCCTCTCTCTGACTGAGATGATCCAGCATCAAAATCCTTTGGTGGTGTACGGCTGCGAGGTCTTCCCCGAGGTGGCGTGCTGTAGGGTGGCAGATGTTCTCAGATTGAGCCTTGTCTTCAGGAGTACCACAGGTGGAATACCAAAACAAGGCAAAAAATGATAGATCTATTAAAAAAAATAAAGATACATTTATAGACTTCTAAACAAAATAAAGCAATTAAGGCTAACAACTTTCTGCCTAATTAAGCACAAAGAAAAACTGCTTCCATCATGACTTCTCGGAAAAATATCCCATAATGCAATTACCGATATGGTGGGCGTCTTCTCAACATCTCTTTCACCGATTCCCCACGTCAGGATTAATATCATCCCAACAGCGGAGGAGGCGAAGGACTCTTCTCAAATGAATTTCCTCCATATCTGTTTGAGCTAAGTGCTTGATGGTTGTTATATAAAATCGAAAGTCAGTCATGCTCAGGTACTCACACAAAGTTTGGGACTGAATAAAGCTCTTGAGGTACCCATCCCACTGAAATGGTTGTTTGCAACGTTTCTGCCGTGGAAACAGAGAATAAGGAAAGAAAGCTAAACGAAGATCATTGGAAAAGGAACTTACAGATTTGCCAAGGGTATAGTTGAGAGAATATTCAGAGAACCAGTCAACTGATTATTCTCCAGATAGCTGGGGCATTGAAAACACAAGTAGAGTTTAAAGTCGCAGCAGATGAAATCTTAGCAGTCTAGAAAGCTGTTTGAACTCACAGTGAAGAAAGATTGAACAATGAACTGAAGGAAAAGGGCAGATCTCCTGAAAACTTGTTGAAAGAGAGATCTCTGCGCTCAAGCAAAGCACAGACTTCACAGACAAGTAATGGATTAAATATTTTGAAGCTCACAGATGAAGCCACTCCCAGATAACTAAGAGAAACGACGCTGGAGAAGGAATAAGGAAGATTCCCACTTAAGTTATTGCCTGCAACATTTCTGTACATAATTCAACGTGAATCACGCCATTGTAAAATCCAAAAACTGGACTTGTATAGAAAGAACTGAGGGTTAAACATGGATGCGTACAGGGAAGTCAGATTTGGAGGCAATTGATAAGGGATTTCGCCCTGGATGCGATTTCTACTCACGTCGCTGATTAGCACAAATTTAAGGAAATAAATGAAACAATTCGTAAAATTTCTGCGCATACAATAGTTTTCTCTCAGTTTCTTCAGCGAGAGCAGGTCGGAGAGCAGATATCCCATCCAGCCATGGAGTCCTAACCCAGAAATGTCGCTGGCAAGCACATAGACCCGTTAGTACAGATGATTGTAACAATGGCCAGATGGGTCTGGTTCTGCAATGGCGGTTACTTACATAGAAACAACGGCTGAACCCTCACAGGTTATCCCTTTCCATGACTCTGTGCAGGGATCGCCGCCATTGCTTCTCCAACAGGAAGGACTATTCAATGAGCTGTACATGACTTGCAGGGCTTGAACTGCGTTAGAAAGAACAGTGTTTCTATTAGCCATGGCTTCCTCCAGTAATCTAGGATAAGGAACAATCTAAACTCATCACATGTTCAAAAGACCCTGAAAACAGGAATTGATTAAAACTCAAAAGATTCCGATCAAGAGGAAGAAACGATGCGTCATTATACCATCGGAAGCATCGGTAATGGCCAGAGCATAGCGAGAGGCAGAGATCAAGGAATAAAAGAAAAGCCCAAAGACGGTGGAAGTTGCAGAAACAGAAGGGAACTGATGTTCCGCGGCCATGGCGAGCATCGGAGCCGCAGTCGGCATTACTCTAGAAGGCAGGTCCGATGAGGTAAAACTCATGCAAACCACCCATGAAGAGGGGATCGAGGAAGAAGGTTAGACATGACAAGATAGCATCGGAAAACTCTAAGCTTCTTTGCGGAGTAATAAAGAGATAGCGAGTGTCGGCGAGAAAATGAGGGGATTAAATACGAGAAAAAATGTACGAACAAGAAAAGCTCGAATCCTGCACGGTGCTTGAACCGACGTTAGGCCATAGGTCGGACGTGACCCATTTCTATTTTGGAGACTGAGCTTTCCTCCCCCCTCTCCATTTGTTTCCACCTTCCTTTCTTTTCGCGCTCTTTGCCGTAAATTCATGTCACGTCAACACCTTCCAGCTTCGCGCCTGCAGAAGGTAACAGTTGGCTCCATCATTGCCAATTTGTATCTCCTTAGTATTTTCAATCCCCCGATATTTTACCCAAAATGCCTCAGACCCCGTTGACCTTGATTTTTGTTTTTGCGTGTCAAACAATGCGCTCACTGGTGTTACAGTTACCAAGAGAACGAAGTATTTGCGGAGAGAGAGAGAAAAGTTCAAGCCTCCTTCTATCTCCGCTGAGGTAAGTTGGTTAGAGTGCATAAACTGATTCCCGCTGTCATACTTTCAATCATTGCTGGGCTATAGCAAAGGGAACCCAAGATTCAAAGCTGGATCTATAATCTATCCAAGAATCGCAGCACTGTACCGATGGCAGTGGACAAAAAAGTTTCATTATTTCAGTCAATAATTGCCCAATTGGAACCCATGCCACATACCAATGCCGCAGTGCGTGTCTTCTCGCCTGGTGTCTCTTGAGTAGCATGCACGAGTGAAAAATAAACAGGAAAGAAAAGAGATGGTCATCTACAGAGTAAGGTCTAATGCCTTGTTTTGCTGCTTGTTCTTCTTTTTCATTACTGTCAGATAGGATCCAATCGTTTAACGGAAAGTAGAAAAATATTCCCAGCTATGAAAGAGCTTGCTCTGCAGCTATCCAATACCCCAGAACGAAGCTACAAAAGAGCTCCAGTTCTCTGTGTACAAATTTGAAAGCCCAAATTGGTTGAGTGAAGAAAAGAAGGTCACTTCTCAGCTTTCTACTGAACTTGTTTCTGAAACATAGTCTCTCATCAGCTTCGTGTTGGATTCATCCACCATCTACAAACGAATATCGATCTCTATCAACTTATTTCCAAGAGAGAGAGGGAGAGAGGGAGAAAGAGAGGAAATTACTTTGTAAGCCAGTCGCTTCAGGTTGTCCCACTCAAAATCATTTTTGCAGTATGCAGATCGAACCTGAACTTAAAAAGAGAAATCCATGGTTTCAATTGTATAGACGTTATAGAAGGAAAGCCAAAGGATCGACTCAAATCTTCACTTGCCTCTAAAATGCGTAAAGCTGCCAACGAATTTCAGGGAAGAGTCCTCGAATGATTTTGAGTAAAGTAACAGAGATAATGAGATGACAAAATAGATGTAAAAAAGCTTCAGCTCAATTTCAAAGTTTACATACCCAGCCCTTTATGTCTCGGCGATTCCCTCATGAGACTCGCCAAGAACTTGTCCCCTTCGTTCAGCGAATGTCTATTCAGAAACTCCATAAGCTCTCCGTAAGCCTCCTCGTTATGGCTCTGCTCTGGAAAACTCAAGTTAACACGCAGCACGCCAGTTTCTCCCAAACACAAAGAATTGGTTAACTCACGAATCACGTTGTTTATCAGGCTCTTCGTTAAACAGAAAAGATTAGGAATTGAGAGTAAATGAAGATTGTGGATTCAGAATGGGGAGAACCTCAAGCTGGGCACCCACAATTCTGACTGCTATATAAGTAAAGAAGTTGTGCAGATTTTTGGCTGCTTTAGCTTCAGGCGATGCTTCTCCAAATCCTTCACCCAGAAAATCACTTTTTGTCACTCCGCCTATGACAGCACTTAGGGGAGAGAGAGATAGAGAGAGAGAGAGAGAGAGAGAAACCCACCGGGGACATACATCTTTTGGCAGCGTAGAGAAGCTGGAAGAGACGACGCATACCTGAGAGGGCATATGCGAAAGAGCTTGGAAGTGTTGAAAGAAGGAAACTTGGGAGGATGGATAAGCAGTGCAGAAGACTCCATGGATAAAAAGCGCAGCCTCCCCTTAACCCAAATCGCTGGTCTTCTTGGAATAAATCCATCCTTGAAAATATCTCCTCCTTCCTTCTCCCTCACTTGGGCTGGGCTAGACACCAGTTTACCAGGCGATTGCGTGAACGAAGATGTTCATGCATTATTCGTGGCCAGTACTGAGTTTGGATTGGAGTTGTGAAATGAATCGTCTCATCGAGTCAAACTTGAAACAAATTAATTTGTCAAGGCCAACCCTACTAAGCACGAGGCAAGCCGAAGGAGCTATTTAAAAAAAAAAAATTAGCCCTAGTCAACTCGCAAGTCTTGACGTAATTAACCAAGTTAAATCAAGCATGCAGAGCCTAATATTAGACAATATAATCTTATATTATATAAATTTATCAGATATTATTTTCATTATTATAAGTAAAATTCTAACCTATTGATATAACATTATTTTAATTATTATAAGTAAAATTTTAATGTACCCATATAACATCATTTCTCTTAGTAATGACTCATCCATAATAATTAAACTAAGGTTGTTGCAAGCAAATGTAATCACAAAATAACGCAAGTGCGGGTATTGCAACGTAGTAATAAAATATCGACTCGGCGAGGACAAGTAACCCTAATTAATAAAAGAATCATAAAATAATAGAAAAGAATAAATGATTGATTTTTGAATTTTTAAATAAGATAAAATAATAAAATAAAAATGCAAAAAAGTAAATTTAGTATTCAAATTGATAGATAAGAAAAATCTCGATTAAATTTCTTAGGATTAACTAATTATGTAAACTATTGGTAATGTTGCAATAGTAGTTACGACACAAGACGATTCAATCAATAACTTTTAATAAATAGGGCTAACACTGCAAACCGACTAATCTTTTTACACGTACTATTTAGACTTATAAGCCGTGAAATGTTACTCAACATTCAATTTAAAGGACAATTCTTTTAACCAAATAAGTTAGAATGAGCATAACAAACATAATCTTAGTTAAACTGTATCACTTGACATAACCAGTTGTGTGATTTAATAAATGTCTTAATGTATACTTAATGGCACCTTAAGTACAATTCTATACATCACATAATACAAGCAACGGATAAATTATTTAATAAAACCTTATCAAATCTCTACGTAAATATTAGTAATTTTCTGAATTCACAATTAAATACGATCTCAATAAACCAAATTCAGTTCTAAAAACTAACAAAATACATAAATTTACGAAAGTAAACACAACAAGAAAAATAGAGAAATCTGGTCATTGCCGTCGGAATTCTGTAAATTGCACAAGTGCATTTCGTCATTGCCGTGAACGTTGTTGCAACCTTTGTCTCAGATTTATGCCCGTCTTCAATTTTTGTGCTATGCTCTCTAATTCTCTGTATCTTTTGTGGAGATTTTACTGTATTTTTATAGATCTGAGCTGCTCTTAATGAGTTACCAAAATGTTGAGATTTAAAAAATTTCTAAATCTCAATTTAGGATAAAGTTTTGTTTCCAAATTCAAATTAGGATAATTGATTCTAATCTTTTCTTTTAACGAGATCTTTCTAGGTTGTTCTTGTGCAGCAAACTTAGGAATTAATTTGCTCTTGCATGGAATAAAAAATCTAGTGAAAATAAAATATTCATAAATTTCTCATAAAATCAGGTAAAATCTGTCATACAGATGTTGAGTGTGAAACTGCGACATTTATCAAAAAACAATTATTTTTACTCAAAGTATCACCTAATTTCCAACAATTAATAAATATGAAAACTCTCACTATGAAGTGTTTTAAAGGTGTAACAAAGGTAAATAACAATTTATAACATAAATTATAAGGATATTTGTAACAGATATTTAAACTTTAAAAGTAATCTATAAACACCTTGAAATTTAATATAATTACAACAAACATTTTGTCATCATTTTGTTTTTTTAATTTTATGACGTTGCTTATTTGGTTTGCCATTTTTATAAAATGGTTAATTTTAACAATTTTTTTAAAATAAAAAAAATATAATAATATTTTACATTTTTAGTTAAATCATTTAACCTTGCAAAAATAAGAATTTTTACAAATTTTTAAACCTTTTTATTACTATTTATTAATGAAATATAATAATTAAATGAACAAAAATTGTCGCTTAAGTATTCTTCTTTTGTCACTTCTCGAGGAACGTCATCGCCTAATTATAGTAAAATAGCGCTATTTTTGTCTTTGCTTCAATATCGGCTGCACGTTCCAAATTTGTTTCCTTCTATTTTGTTATAGCTTATTCATTAACTGTCGGAGCAATGCCTTGTTGGATAAGCCAGGCTTGCATTTTAATTTGCCATAGCCTAAAGTCATTATTTCCTGTAAACGTAGATGTTTCAAACTTGGCCATCTTCCCTTTCTATTAGTGTAGCTTGAGCTTATAGTCAATCTAACTGCACCAATTGATGTGAAATTAATGATTGAACTAAAACAAAAACTCATGAAATCGAATTTACGTGGTTCGGACGATTGTCCTACTTCTACGAGAAAAGCAGACTCGCTCATTTACTCATCTAGTAATGCACAGATTGTTACATTAATAATCTCAAATCTAGGGCTGCAAGCTCTTAGTTGACTGAGTCTCTTAGATGTTACTGTATTTCTTTCACTCCATAAATGATCTATCACTACATATATTTGTAGGAGTGTTAATAACTGTATTTGAGTCAAAATCTTCCTATTGAGTAAGTACCTAAGTTGTTTACTTTAACTGTTCTTTTAGTTTAGAAGAAATTTTCTCAATGCTTGCTAGAAGATTTTGACGAATGAGAAAAATAAAGGCAATATTAGGTAGACCAGCACAACTAAAGAAAAAAAATCAAAAAGGAAGATAGAATGAAGGAGAGTAGAGGTTAGAGTCTCAGAGGAAGTGAAGGTGAAGATCAAAGAGGCATAGGAAGACTGAGATAATCGATGTCTCAGCTCTTTGTTATTTTCATTCTTGAAACTTTTTATTTTCTTTTTACAATTCATAATATAAAATATCTTTTACGCTGAATTTTTTTTTAAAAATATGTATTTGAAACTTGCAGTGGAAGTGCAACTTTTGTAACACAAATCATTTCATAAAAAATACTTTAAAAAATTCTTTCAAATATAAAATGATTTAAATCTCAATTCAAGCATAATAAATAATTTCTTTAAAATACTTAAAAAATATAACTTAAGAGATAGTCATCTGTCGCTTTATCATATCGACTTTGATTCTTCACGTAGACCATGTATTTTCTTTATTGTTCTATTGATCATCGTTCATACTCATATAATAAAATTTATCTATGAGTCTGACACTTAATAAATAACATAAATATAAAAATAAATACACATAACATGCCATATTTTTTGTATAATAATTTCTATCTAATTTAAACAAGGGATGCACATGTAATTTCGTAAAATAAGGCATATTTGTTTCATTTTAATCTTTTATTATTTCTTTAATTTCAATATTTTTTAATTTATTGTAAAAATATTTGACTAGGCAAGATGATGTACCTTTGGTCCGAACTTCATAGATGTCATCCTTTTACAGCTCTGCCCCATAACAACTTGTATTTTTATTCACGTTTCTCTTTTTTTTTTACTTTCGATATCCGTAGACTTGGTGTGAAGACACCAATGGGTGCAAGATGATGCACCTAGAGTTCGAACTTCGTAGACAACCATTCATTTAGAGCTTTATCCCATGACAAATCTTATGCACACTAGTTCTTATGTTGTTTTGAGCTACAACTACACAAGGGTTGACACAATTAGATTTTCGTCGAGGAAGTCTCGTCCATTGCTTGACAAAAACGTTTCATATACCGTTGGGATTATTACGCTGTATTTTAAAAACTCATACATATAAATTCAATTTCGTATGTCAGTGGAAAACCATGATGTATAAAATATGACATAATGTACCAAGCAATTCTAGTATTTTTACGTAAAAATAAATACATATCACACATGATATCATCGAATCATATAAATACTAATTTTCTATTCTATCATAGTTAAATCACATTAACATATGTATCAAATCCTCGAGACAATTTATATCATTAACATATCATATTCTAATTCTTTTACTTTATATTAAGATCACATTAACGTATGCTTCGAATCCTAGATGAAATTTATATAATTGCATATCCTATTCTAATTTTTTTTTCTTTCTAATAATGAGAAATCATAAAAATGTACAAGCTTACTAACCTACATTGCTTATTGTATCAATTCATTATCATATCATTTCATTAATCATATTATCAAACAATAAACCTAAGCACTTTTTGATATAGGCCTCATAAAAGACAAAACTCATGGTTAGTTATTTATCAAACACAATAATTGAGAAAAATAAAAATAAATGCAAAAAAATAGCGATACCAAGATTAATGTAAAAAATTTAAAATGGAGAAAAATCACAGACAGATGAAAATTTCACTATAAGAAAATCAATGTCCAATGAGTTTGCAGCTCAAGCATCAATATACATCGAATAAACTTTCAAATTTTATATTGATATATGAGCCAATCTGATTCACCTAGAATTCAAGTCATCAAATTCTAAGATAGATGATACGAAATTCTTCATTCTTTGATTGGTCTCGACAACACTTGGATGATAGAAGCACATTAAAGAAAACCACATATCTCTAGCGAGGTACTCCCAATTGGCTGCACACCATAATTGGCCTGCAAACTCTAGTGTTTGTCTTTCTACGGCTGATCTCGTATTCTGAATGATTACTGGCCTCTAACAGGCTTCACGTTATTTTGCCTCAGCGTTTGTCTCAGCATAAGAGAGAAGAGAGGCTAAGGGGATGATGTTATTTGGTTACCCACACAATGAACCATGCGTAGACACGTTTTCATTAACAGTACAGGAGTCATGTATCAATAAAGATAGAAATGAACAAGAGATTCATGCTCTGGTCTACATTTCTCTTACCCCTCTATATCATTTAGCAACTAAACTTGGTAGGAGAGTCAAGTATCACTTCTTCTTTCAACTAGTGAAGCCTCTTATCTCTCTCAAATTACCTTGTCCCTTTTACCTAGTAACACCGTCAAACTATTAGCCAACAATTATGTGATATGGAAAAACATGCTACTAAATATCGACATCTATCATGGGTTAGAAATTTTTCTTGATTTAGCCTTAGCATCCTGCTATATTAGCAGGACAATATGTCATTCTTGATCAGTTCTGATTTTTCAATGATAATGTTATAAATATTTGGTCATGAGTTGACTATATTCATCACTGTCTCATTACATTCTTCCTCAAATTGTATGTTTCTCTACAACTTCTACAATTTTGGTCAACCTATCCCGATCGTATTCTTCATCTTCCCTTTCTTGACCCAACAAGTAGCGAAACCAACTACATAAGTCTTCTTTACCTTGAGTATGACACGCCTTGTAACTAAATAAGTTACTACACAAGTGCACCTATTACAATCAAGTAATAAAAAAGATAGAAAATCTCATGAATACAAGCAGTTTCAACTTTTAAAATAATATGTGAAAATAACAAAAACAATATGGAATTTGTTTTTGAATTTTATAAGAACTAAAGTGAATAACAAAATAAAAAATGTAAAAAACTAAATTGGTTTGCAAATTAAGAGATATGTAAGTCCAATATTAGGTTTCCTTCACTGAATAATTATTTATATTGTTGATGTCGTAGTGGTTGTTACAACATTAATGTTATCAGGTTAAGAATATCTAATAAACTAAGAATGACATTATGGTTAATCTTTTTTATACCTATTATTCGGACTTATGAAAAGGAAGGATTATTGAGGATTCAATTTAAAGTTTGATTCTTTCTAACCACATAAGCTAAAATAATCATGAAAATATATTTTTGGCCAAATCATGTAACTCACCTTAGGCACTTATGCAATCTAACACATGTCTCAATAACAACTTGAAGACATCTTAAATAGCATCTAAACTATTTATATGGCATGCATGAGATGAATTATATGTAAAGCACATGTTAAATTGAATATTCTTTCAAAATCCATATTTCTCCTAAGCAAACATCAGTTCCATGAATCCTAATCTTGATATGGTTGTGTTTCACTTTGTAGTTCTACACATCGATTTTAGAAGTCTACCTCTATTTATAGCTTTCATCCAATCTTCATTAATCTCCAAAGTTGTGATTTGAGAGCTTTTGAAATCCAAATTAGGTAGAAGCCTATTTCTAAATTCATGATTGAAAATTATTTTGTAACTTCTTCTCTATAACATAATCTTTTTGTTTCCTTCTCTTATGCCAAATATCTTTCCTTTTTGTTTCTTTTTTCTTGTGCCAAAAAACGACTACTCCTATGTGAAATCTCAAATATGATAAATAATATAGTATATGCAAATTTCATCGTAAGCACGTAAAATATTCTCGTGCGTGCGTTGTGAATGGTTGACACGGAATCAGGATGGATTTAGGGAGAGGGTTGGAGATCGGGTAGGGTTTGTGAGATAGTCCAGAAACAGGAACAAATTTGTGAGGGGGATAACTCAGCGATGAGATCGATTTTATGGCTGAAATTTTGAGTGGAGATTTGGGAAAAGGTTAAGTAATGTACCTCCAAAAATGAAGGCAATCGCTTGGACGGATCGGTCAGAATTTGATGGAACAGTAACTAGGGTCTGGCGCCGGAAATGATGAGCGGCGGAGAAAATGAAATTACAAACAAAAATAGAGATGGAATGAAGAGCTTGTGACCTTCAAGCTCACCCTACGTACTTGAAGAAGGCTGGAGACTTGGAAGCTTTAGGAAATCTCCAGCTCGGAGGAAGAAAACCTTGCGAAACTGACGGTTGCCGGAGGAATTCCGGCTACCGGTTGAAGTTGGAAATGCCCATGAAGGGAGAAGCTCAAAAAGCAACTTTAATTCAAATTTTAAATTGATGATTACAATCATACCAGGGAAGGTTTTAACAACAACAAAGAGAGGGAAAAAGAGAGGGAAATTTGGTGGCCAAAGTCATGGATGAAGCATGCTAGAAATGAAGAAAATGAGGGAAAGTTTGGACCAATGAGATTGCAAGGACGTGCAAGCCACGTTTCATTGAATCTCTTCAACCAATTTTCCCTTCTTTCTTGGCCCTAAATACCCTTATTTCAGCCAATTAAACCCTCATGCAAAACTCCATGTAAAGCATGCAAAATCCAAGCTAAAACCCTAGCCGAGAAACCCTCTCGGGTTCTCTAAATGTTCAACGTAAAATTCACGTAAAAATTAACCTAAAAATGCAAGAAAATTCCTTCACTCTAAGGAGATGTTGGTGAGTTGAGTCGTGGGGTCAATTTATCACTTTTGCATGGGACTCCAACTCACCATGCAACGTGCATCTTCTACCTGGATCGGGCGCGGGTTCGGATCCGGAGGTCTCAGGTTAAGGTTCCAATTCCGCCTCATCTCCAAGCCAAGTTATCGCATACTTTAGTCTTTCTTGATCCTCCAAAGTTGGCTTAGAAATATGTAAATCTTCAATTAATTTTCCTGCAAAAATAACACACAAATTAGAAAATTTCTGAGGTCGGGGTCGGGTGAGTGCTCTGCTTGGAATGCCAAACCGTGGCATGTCATCCTCCCTCTTGAGGATTTGACCTCAAATCCTCTTGAAATTCTTCTCCATTTTGTTCCTCTTCATCAAATCCAGCAAGGGGAGAAGGATCTTGATCATCATATGTGGCTGAAATACCATAATTGCCGGGTAACTCAAGCTTGCATGTATTAGGGTTGACTTCATGTCCGAGGCAACCTTAAGAGTGTTCCAACCTGGAATAACTTCTATTTTTGAATCATAAGATTCTATGGCATTCACAACAACACCTTTCTTCCCATGGCAAAAAAAATTCAATAACCCGGATTGTACTGAAAAACCACATAAATGAAGGATCGAGATTAACCTAAGTGGGGGGTGAATTAGGTTAACTAAACTTTTTCGATTACTAAGTAAAGTTCGTGCGAATTGTTTAGTTATATCTAAAACTCTAATGCAGAATAATTAAACAACTAAATAAGAGTTTAGAGTAAGAGAAATTGACACCGGTTTGCTAACGCGGTTCGGCCAACCTTGCCTACGTCAGCTCTTCAAGGTACCTCCTTGAAGACCCTTCTCGCTCAACCTTGAGCTTTACTCCGATTGACTTACGGGTGTCAACCAAACCTGTTGACTCTTTTCTTGAAGAAGCGTCACCCCTTTTACAATAAGCGTTCAAGGAACGAGTTACAATTTGTACGGTTTTTAATAAACCGACTCACTCAAGCTCAAGAATGATATACAAGTTTAAGTACAAGGATTTGAGAGAGTAAAAGTTTGAGAAATAAATTTGGCAGCAATTCGGCGTAGTTTTATCTCGGTAAAATCGTTAGTAAAAAATGAGACCGCTTCATCTATTTATAGATTGCTGCAAAATTGTCCAGTTGGGTCGACACATGTCCTTTTGGGGTCGACACAAAGCACTAGCCGGTAGACACATCAAAATGTAGTCGTTGTGAAGTTTCTGACCGTTGGTGTTGTTCTGCTGAATTGGGTCGACACAAATATTGTTGGGGTCGACACAAAATCTTCTCTGGAAGTTGTTGGGGTCGACACAACCTAGAAGAATCCTTCTCTGGAAAATCTGGGGTCGACACAAAAACTTTTAGGGTCGACACAAACACTAAAGGATTCGTCTTTGGAAAAAGCTAGGGTCGACACAATTATAATGGGGTCGACTCAAATGGGTTGGGCAAAGACATATTTCGTGCAGGTAGGGTCGACACACAGATTTTGGTAAAGTCGACACAAATTCTTCTCTGGGGTCGACACAAAAGATTTAGATGGGTCGACACATTTACGCACTGTTCTGCCTGTTTGGGTCAACACAATTTGGATAGGTGGGTCGACACAACTTATACGTTGGGCTGAGACTTAACTTCTGTTTTGGAAATGGGTCGACACAAGGATACTATGGGTCGACACAATTGGAAAGACTTGGCCTCTGTTTTGATTAAAGGTCGACACAAAAACTCTATGGGTCGACACAAATTAGAAAGGCTAAGCTTCTGTTTTGAACATGGGTCGACACATATGACTAAGGGTCGACACAAACTAAGTAAGATAAGTTTATGGATTATCTAAGTGTCGACATATATAACTAAGGGTTGACACAAACAGCATGTATACATGAATTTTCTGCAGCACTTAAACAAAATTGTTAGACTTTAATTGTACCCTTCAAAGAGGATATTTCTCATGAATCGTTAAGTCTAATTTAAGCATTGTGTAAGTAGTTTACTTTATCTATTTTATCTTTCATGCTCATCTTACATAGTTATCATAAAAAACAATTGATTGCTTTAAACATACTTTTAAAGCTAACAATCTCCCCCTTTTTGATGATGACAAAAACTTTTGAAAGATAAAATTGCTCCCCCATAGACATAGCATGTATTAAAAGATATTCAATGCTCCCCCATACAAAGACACTCATATCCAAGACAGATTATNCTAAGACACAAGAAATTTTCTATACTACTCTTCGGCTGGAGAGGAGATAGGAGAATCAATAATAATGGTTGCTGCAGTAGATGGAGGCTCCATTGTCGATGGAGTGGGTAGCACAACTGTGCCAGGAGAGGAAGATTGTGCTGGAACAACAGCAGACAACAGCAGGGGTAGTAGCTTCTTCCTCCATGAGATCAACTGTCAGTGTATGCACTGAGGAGAGATCTGGAGATCGAACAGGAGAGTGAAACGGCGAAGGAATTGGCGAGGGATCTTGAGCAGGATTAGGAGGTCCAGACATACCTTGCCTCAAGTTAAATTCACACCATTGATAGTACCACCTCTCAAGGTTGTCATGAAGAAAATCAACCTTGTAATGAAGGTCAGAATTGGATGCAGAAGGGAATCTACTGTCCTTTGAAGGGAATCATTATGGTGGACAAGAGAATCTACTGTGGATGCTAGGCTTGAAATCTGTCATGTGAGCAAATCATAATGTTCTTCCAACACAGTGATAACTCGTTGTGAGCGCGAAGAAGATCTTTGCTCGGTATGAATATTAGCATCATCACTGGTCTGGCGAGCAGGAGGCTTAGCTATGGACTCTTTGAATTGCCAAATTCCATCCTCATCTTGAGCTAAGCCCATTCGAGCAAGAGTCGAAGAGCTATACTTGTCCAATTTTCTGACGCGGGTGATTGGCTCAGTAGAAGGAAAAATGTTCAAAACATACTTTTAAAGCTAACAATAAATAGTGCAAAACGAGTTTCAATATCCCAATTATAAACCATAGTGTTCCCAATATAATCAGCAATGTATCCTTCCAAATATTCATTAGACCTAATGTGCATAAGTATCGTAAAATCTTTGGAGCCAATAGTTAACAAGAAAAGGATCACTAATCATTCATGGCGGGTGTACTTGGCTGTCCTTTTAAACGCTTCATGCGCATTCCGAAACAAATATATCCCTTGGAAGTATTCTATTAAGGCTTCGAAGAACCTCACCTGATTATCATAGTTATCTACTTCTTCCTCCTTGGTTCTTTTGATGAGTGGCTCGCGGACTCCTTCACTAGAGTTGCCAAAATGTCCATCATTTCTTGAATGGTCCTCCATAGTAAGAAGATCATAATTCTTCTTCTTTAAGCTCAATTCAGTGCACGGTCAGAAATCGTGATTAAATTTGTAGATTTCTTTCATCCAATCATAAACAAAGTAATTAGTAAAGAGTTCAGGTAAAGAGACTAACCACCTTGAGAGTATTTCGGAAATCACAACACATATGACTTTGTCTTTGTTTTCTTCGATTGGGGGCTTTAAGTTCACTTGCTTGATTACTTGGATGTGCCCTTCACTTCAGATTTTAAGCGATAAAACCTTTTGATTCTTCATCACGAGTGTTCCTTCTCGAGTAGGAAAGGATTCCTCCTCGATCATAATCAAGTTATTCTTAGATAAATTCTCCTTCCTTGTGACCTCATCTTTGGCCACTTGTTCGGGTTCAAGGGGGGCTAGCTTGATAGATCGTCAACTGAATTTGAAGGAATATTGGTTTGTAAAACCATAATGCATAACCTTCCGATGGAATTGCCATGGCCTCCCGAGTAATAAATAGCTTGCACTCATGGGAACTAGATCACACATCACTTTATCCTTGTAACTTCCAATAGAGAACTCGATGCACACTTGCTTGGTAACCTTGAGGTCTTCCTTATCATTTATTCAACGTAATTTATAAGGCCTCGGGTGAAGGGTAGTGTCCAACAAGAGTTTATCAATTAGTTCTCGGGAAGCCACATTAGCACAACTTCCACCATCAATAATGAATGAGCATACCTTATCTTGAATTAGACATCTACTATGGAATAAGCTTTCTCTTTGGAGTTCCTCTTGTCGGTTTTGAGTAGTAAGCATCCTCCAGATAACCAACAATAAGGGACCTTCTTGTGCGTGGCATACTTCCTCTTCGGATTCCAAGCTCATATTTGATTCTTCCTTCACTTCATCTTCACTAAAAACTTCATTTGTTTTCTCTTTAATAACCATCAAACTTTTGTTAGGGCATTGGGAAGTGATATGCCCGAGACCAAGGCACTTGAAACACTTGATCTCTCGTGTCAGGGTCAGGTTATTTTCTTTTGTCGGTTTAGGGTCACTATCCTTCTTTTGCAGCCATGGTTGAACATAAGGGGACTTGTTCTTCATCTTTGTACTAGGATTAAAAGGAGCAATAGTTTTAGGATTAACTCGGCTCACTATTCCCTTGCCCTTTCTTTTTATTTGTCTCTCCACTTTCAAGGCAATTTGTATAACCGCATCCATAGAATCGATCGGTTGCAACTCCAAAACATCACTAATGTCTCGGTGTAAGCCTCTAATAAACCGTGCTATAAGTTGTTCCTCTGGTTCTTTAAGATCACATCTGATTCGGAGAGTCTCCAATTTGGTAAGATATTCTTCAACCGAGAGAGATTCTTGTTTAAGTGATTGCAATTGAAGGAATAGTTCTTGTTTATAATGAGCCGGTACAAATTTCCTCCTCATAATTGATTTCATCATTTTCAAACTATTAATATTTTCTTCACCATCACGTCTTCTCTGAATTTTTAAACTATCCCACCAAAGACTAGCATAACCCGTGATCAGGTAGGGTTTGTGAAAAAACCCGATAGTCCAGAAACAGGAACAAATTTGTGAGGGGGATAACTCGGCGATGAGATCGAGTTTATGGCTGAAATTTTGAGTGGAGCTTTGGAGAAAGGTTAAGTAATGTACCTCCAAAAATGAAGGCAATCACTCAGACGGATCGGTCGGAATTTGATGGAATAGTAATTGGGGTCTGGCGATTGCCGAAAATGATGAGCGGCGGAGAAAATGAAATTACAAACGAAAATAAAGATGGAATGAAGAGCTTGTGACCTTCAAGCTCACCCTACGTCCTTAAAGAAGGCTGGAGTTTGAAGCTTTAAGAAATCTCCAGCTCGGAGGAAGAAAACTTTGCAAAACCGACGGTTGCCGGAAGAATTCTGGCTACCGGTTGAAGTTGGAAATGCCCGTGAAGGGAGATGCTCAAAAAGCAACTTTAATTCAAATTTTAAATTTATGATTACAATCATGCCAGGGAAGGTTTTAACAACAACAAAGAGAGGGAAAAAGAGAGGGAAATTTTTGTTAGCTTTAAAAGGTTTTAAAGCAATCAATT
>QAOC01018794.1:0-23420 GCA_003255005.1 Begonia fuchsioides
AAGTTGTACGAATCCAACTTTGAGTGCAAATATTTCTTCAATTGTCGTGGGTAATAAGAGAGTCCGTGATGAATCGATGATACGTCCACTACAACTAAATGCTGATTCAGAAGCTATAGTAGAGATTGGAATAGTCAACACATCTCTTGCTATTTGACTCAAAATTGGATACTTAAATGAGTTACATCTCCACCATACCAAGACGTCTACTTTGTTAGAGTAGACGTCAGCCTTTTCTATTAAATACTCATAAACTTCAGATATAGTACTTGAGTTATCACAATTAAGGGAGTGGTCGTAAAATGAAGAGATTGCTAGAGTAGTTGTCTTTTGTGGATCTTGTAGATTTTGATCAATCAGAGAACTTGAGCTCTCATCACCTTTGTACTCGTAGTACAATTTTTTCATTAGATTATATATTTGCTCCATGAAATCTGATGCTCGGTCACCACCAAACAAAATTGATAGAAAATGCTTTAACATTTGCGATTTGCATCTTGGATCTAGAAGAACAGCTATGAAGAAAAGAGAATTGAATTTCTCAAAACTTCCCCAATATTTGTCAAGCTTATTTAGCATTCCAACAACCATTTTTTTCAACAACTCGTTCTCTCCTTCGGCATATTTTTGAATGGTCATCTTCAGCCAACATACTTCGATAAAATAAATATTAGCTGTAATATGCAGTGATGCTGAAACTATGAGTGTAGTATCATAAAACACCTTCAAAAACTTACAGAATTCATGAATGTTAGCCCAATCTGTATCTGTTGGCGGTCCATCATCTTCTATGTCCGAAACAAAATTGTTATCACAATCTCCTAATTTTTGAAATGCCTTTGAGTATTTTTTAGCATTCACTAACATTAGGTACATAGAATTCCACTAGTAGGCACATTAAGACTTACATTATTCTTGAATGTAATTTTGAGGCCATCAATACACTTCTTAAATTGCTGTAACCTTCTCGGTGAAGACTTCACATATTTCACTGCTTTGCGCACTCTACTAATTGCACCTTCATGTTCTTTGAGACCGTCGTTGACAATCAAGTTCATAATATGGGCAAAGCAACGTACATGAATGCATAATCCATCTACCACTAAGCATTTCCAATGACTTAAACTTTTAACTAAATGACCAATGGCGACATCATTGGAAGATGTGTTGTCAACAGTTATCGTAAGCACTTTGTTAATTTCTCACTCGAGCAAACAGTCTTCCAACATGTTTGCAATTGTTTCCCCCTTATGATTCTCAATCTGTCAAAAATTGAGAATCTTTTTGAGCAACTTCCAATCACCGTCAAGGAAATGTCCCGTCAAAACCATGTAATTCATATTTTGGTTGGAAGTCCATGCATCTGTAGTTAAACACATTCTTTTTCCACTTTTTTTTTATGTACTCAATCAATTGATTTTTCTCTTTTTTGTACAACGACTCAATATCTCTAGCAATCGTCCTACGTGATGGCATAGATGGCGCATTGCACAGCTTCTGCCCAAAATTCCTTTGGCATGTTTTTGCTATTGAGCATTTACCGAACCATGTTGAGAATGATCTGGTTCTTTCTCTCAGCCACACCATTTTGTTGATGAGTGTATGGTGTGCTTAGAAATCGCCTTATGCCTTGCTCCTCGTAATACTTCATGAAAGCCGTCGAAGTATACTCGCTACCTCTATCGAATTGTACAGCTTTGATGTGTCTATCACTTGCCTTCTCCACCATAACTTTGAACTTTTTGAACACTTCAAACGCCTCGGATTTTTCTTTTTCCGTGAGAAATCATCGATAAAGGAAATGAAATACCTTTTACTGCTGAAAAATTCAGGGGTAATGGGTCCACATATGTCTGTATGAATTAACTCAAGATGTTGCTTAACGCAATCTTCACAAAGTTTTCCCTCATGATCCATGTTTGGTAGCCCGTGCACCATATTCTTCTTTGCTAACTCCTTTAGGCCACCATAATGTAGGTGACCAAAGCGAAGATCCCACAGTGATGTCTTTTCTTCTACGTCCACTCGCAAATATTTTTCTCGTATGCTTCTCAAATTCAGTTTGTACATTTGATTTCTTCCCATCTCGACTTGAGCAACCAAGCACATTTGCTTGTCCTTCAAGTGTAGTAGCCGATCTTTTGAGAATATTGAGTAACCTTTCTCTCTGAGTTGCCTCATACTCAGAATGTTGGTCTTGAGGTCTGATACATAATAAACATCTTGGATTGACCCTGTTAAACCATCATTTTGTAAGTAATAAATTGTACCTCGTCCTTTGACTTCCACCTTTGATGCATCTCTAAATGACACATGACCATCTTCATTTTTTTGTATATCTTTGAATAAGTACTCATGACCGCACTGCTCCTAAGTCGAGGTACCACAAAGTGTCATTGTTGATGTTGACTTCATTTTGAGCTATCAAAAGAAAATCTTTATTTGTTTCGTCTTCCAATACTAGGTTGGTTGTTTCTTCCACATTTTTATCGGCTTGACAATCTTTTTCAAAATGCCCATTTTTTCCACAATTATAGCATTTGTCTTAGTTGCAATCCTTCACATAGTGACTGTATTTGTGACATTTGTAGCACTTGATGGCCTCCTCTTCCAAAACCTCGTCCTCTTCCACG
Organism: Begonia fuchsioides; assembly: GCA_003255005.1. Lineage (NCBI taxonomy): Eukaryota > Viridiplantae > Streptophyta > Magnoliopsida > Cucurbitales > Begoniaceae > Begonia > Begonia fuchsioides. Next base: position 2,634 of record QAOC01018794.1, read on the forward strand.
CCAATTTGGTTGGCTTGACTGTCTTTTCTCCTTATTGTATACTTCATGACTATTGCCTTGACCACCGCGACCATTTCCACGATTTCCACGGCCATGACCTCTACTTTGAAAATAGAGTACCTTTTCGTCTTTGATTGACGCCTTAGTTTGAAGTGCTTGCTCGAGTGTTTCCTCCCCCTTCTTCTTCTTACGTTGCTCATGTGCCTCGAGGGAACTGGCGATCTCATTGACCGTAAGCGTAGCTAGGTCTTTTGACTCTTCTATCGCACACACAACATTCTCAAAGTTGTTGGTTAATGATCTCAAAATCTTCTCCACAACTCATGTATCAGTTAACGTTTCACCGTTTCGGTGGAGTTGGTTCACCACAGTTTGTACACGCGTGATGTAGTCAAATACACTTTTTGACTCCTTCATCTTCATGCTCTACAACTCGCCACGAAGAGTTTAGAGACGCACTTGCTTGACTCGGTCGGCTCCTTTGAACACTTCTTCTAAAATGTCTCACGCTTCTTTTTAAGTAGTTGCACTAGCGATCTTCTCAAAGTCAGACTCGTCAACGCATTGTTTTGAGCCGCCGTATAATCTGTGGTATTTGTTGGCTCTTCGAAACCTTCTTTGACCACCTCCAATGCATCTCAAGAACTGAGAAGTACTTTCATTTGAATGCTCTAATTCTCGTAATTCGCCTTCATTATTCGTTGTAACGGTATTTGACCTATCATATTTGCCATGGCTCTGACACTAATTTGACAAAATAGAAGAAGACAATACACTCTCTCAATTGAAAAACAAGACACTCTATATATATATATATATATATATTTTTCAATACAATAGAAAGAACCATCTATTTATAGGCTCTTCTAAAACCAAAAATAATAAAACCTAATTACAGCCATAAAAACCCACTATGAAAAACTCTTTAAAACCACTATGAAAAACTCTTTAAAACCACTATAAAAACTCTTAGTGCTCTAAATTTAAAACTCAATGAGAACTTTTGGCCTTTCACTTTTTTTGTAACTTCTAAATTCAAATCAACTAAAACTAATTTAAGTTTATTCAACAAGAACTTGGTAATGGTGGAGTTGAAGCAATGGCAGTTAGGGTGATTTGTAGGTTTCGGCAAATTTCTGTCTTGCACTTTCATTTTTATTCCATACAAAAAGGCTATCCTTTCGTGGACTTAACATATCCAGTTCCTTGCACCCGCCATTGAAGCCTATAAGTGGTAGATGAACAGAGGAGGAAATCAAATAAAAATGACAAGACAGTTGTAGTGAACAATATGAATCTTACAAAATCCATATGCCATTGATTTGTAGATTGAAGATAATGAGCTATTTTCTCTTCGTCCTCTGTGTCAGACAACAACAATTATTTCTGTAACAACCCTCGTTTATTTTAAGAATGTTGATTATGATTATGAATAATTGAAAGAAGAATACTCTGTCTGGAGTGTATCACACCGTGCACCGGCCCAAGTGTTTGGGTTTGATTGGTGTTTATTTGAAGTCTATTGTTTGATGATTGCTAGGTTTAAGTAAAGTAATGAAGTAAGTTGGGTTAAATACACTACAGGATTACCTTCAAGTAAGATCCGGTCGACCCCAGGATTTAGGAGGGGTCGACACAAATGAAATTTTTGGTCGACCCCGGGATCGAAGAGGGGTCGACACAATGAATGATTTCGGTCGACCCCAGGATCGAAGAGGGGTCGACATTTTGTTTACCGGTTGACACAATAGGACCAAAGGAAGAGGGGTCGACACAACTTGAACTTTCGGTCGACCCCAGGATCGAGCGGTCGACACAAGTCATTCTCGGGAAACACCTTCGGTCGACACAACCGAAGAGCGGTCGGCACAAATGACTCTAAGGAATAGAGTGGGTTGACACAATTGGACGAGCGGTCGACACATTCATACATGCCGTTGAAAAGTCAGCCAAAACGTGAGGAAATCCGATCGGTGGACGTAAAGGAAAGGTTGATTTTCGTTTAATTAAGGAGATAAGAAGGCATGGTCTGCCATTTCCCTACCAGCACGACCTCTTCTCCCTATCTATTTACTCAGAGTTCTCTCGTCTGATAAGGGAGAGGGAGATTGAGAAAGAAAAGAAGTTCCGTGAGAGAAAAGAGTGAGAAAGTGAAGAGAAGTAGAAAACTCTAAGGCTCTCGTGGAAACGGAAGATCAAGGTAATTTTCTATCCTCTGAGTTTTCTTTTAGGTTCAGTAAGGATAATATGACGATATTGGTTGAATTGATGGATAAAAATGAAGGATTTCATGTAGGTTGTTAGAAAACTAGTTGATTATGTGCAAGGTTAGGGTTTTTGAGATTTGATCAAAGTTTATCACGAATTTGAGTTTACGTCCTTCATAAGAGTTAAAGTAGACTTTTAGAGTGATTTATAGCCATTACAATCACTCAATTCAAAGCTATGTAGACAAAGTTATGGGCATCGGAAGTCAGTATACGGAAACTAGAGAGAGTTTGGGTCGACCGATCCACAAATTTAGAAAGGAAAGCTCTCTGTTTTGTCGACATGGGTCGACCCCTTACAGTTTGGGTCGACCCAATCGGGGTTCAAATAGTGAATGCCCTCTTTTTTGTAGACATAAGTCGGCATGCTTTAGTTTTCTGAATTTGGTGTCTTCTAAGAAGTTATAGTAGACTCCTTAAGGAACAATTTGACACCTTAATCATGAGGAATGGATAATTAACGAGGAAGTTATAGTCATTTGAAGTTGAGATAAAAGTTATGACTTTATGCAATAAAACAGATCATGCTACATGAATTCTCATCCTTAAATGATCTGTATGTTTAGGTTGTCAATTGGATTAAAAAGAGACTCAAGTGAATTGATTCAAAATACCTACGAAGGTAAGTTAGTATTAAGATTATTTGGCCCTTAAGTGGGACTACATTGCAAAGATTAGGATGTATGCTTGATGTGTGTTGCATGATTGTTTGCATGACATGTTTGGTGATGACTGCTTGTTTCATGTTATGTAATGTGCTTTAATTGATTTTTTCATAGTCACATGGTCATGCATCATAGTTTTACAAAATGTCTACGAACTATTTTCATGCATGGTTTTACAACGTAGTCGGAGGTAAACGAGAGATGATTGGTGTTATGGGATGCCAATTATGTTTCATCTCTGATTAATTAAGAACTTAAATAAAAGCAGAACAGTAAAGTAAATGGTTATTACAGGCCTAAGCACTCCAAGTAGTAAGTAAGTAGGCCCAGGCCCAAGGTTAGTAAAAGTTGATGTAGGTGGAGGGAGTGTTCTTGAGATCCTGTAATATTTCCAAAGATAAAGAAGATATGAACCTAAGAAACGTGAATGAAAGTGTGCATTGTTTTAACAACATAGCATACTCATGCATTGCATTTTATAGTTATGCTTCTTACTGAGCTTTAGGCTCATAGTTTAGGCTTTTCAATGTAGGGAATATAATGGAGGAAATTGTGCCAATGACTGATCATGGAGATAGAGCAGAAGAGTGTCCAAATGATATGGTTTATTGAGCGATGACCGACAGGGAGTGATGCATGACACACACACAGTTGTGTTATAAATTTTTTTTTTTAATGTTTTGAATATTTTGGATATGTAATTAAAATGTATACCCTTATTTTTGTGTGATGGATTTCAAAGCTTTGAAATGAATGTATTTTGAACTATAGTCTTCCGCTGTAAGTTTACGTTATTAAATGCTTATGTATTTTAAGTTGAACTGTTTTCTTCCGCTGCAAGTTAAATAGNCGGTTGTACCTAGTGGCTTTAGCTCCATCTTGTTTAACAAATTTCTAAGCCATATCGCATGACATACACACCAGGATGCTGCCACATATTCAGCTTCACATGTCGAGAGCATCACGATCGGTTGCTTCTTTGAAAGCCAAGTAGATGTTGTGTTGCCCATAAAGAATACATATCCCAATGTACTTTTTGATCGTCTATGTCTCCACACCAATCGCTGTCAGAGTAACCAACTATTTTCGAGTAGAATAACCCGAGTGACATCGTACCTTGGATATATCGTAGGATTCGCTTTACTGCATTCCAATGTGAATAAACCGGCTCCTCCATGAACCGACTTATAATGTCGACACTTAATGAAACATCCAGACTTGTGTAAGTGAGATAACGAAGGTTTCCTACCAAACTCCGGTATCTATTCGCATCTACACGTTCTCCTCCATCGAACTTCAAGATTTTTGCACCTGGTTCCATTGATATTGAAATCGGGTTGCAATTTTCCAACTTGTACTTCTTAAAAATCTCTTTTGCATATGTCTCTTGTGATACAAAGATACTCATCTCTTCTTGTCTAACCTCTAAGCAAAGGAAAGACTTCATGAGACCCAAATTTGTCATCTCGAATTCTCGTGCCATTGTGCCCTTAAACTCTTGTACCATTTCATCACTGTTAGCTACCCGAATTAATATCTAAGAGTTAATGTGAGTTCTTTTTGAAAAGTCTTTCTTTAAAGGGGAATGTAGTAGTTTTTGTGATCTCCTGAAACGGGTAATGTTGTAGTTTTGTGATGCACTGTATCACTCCTAAAGAATAAAAAAATATGATCTTTCACAATAAATTTTGCCATTCAGATCTGCTAGAAACTCTTTCAATTTTGTTGTTGTATAGGCATCTTGATATTGTTTCTCTATTTCATAATGTGTCATGTAAGGAAATCTAGCATTGAACGATATAAAATTCATTTGGTCTTCTTTTTCCACTCTACTTTGTAATGCATTCTCATATTGTTTTTGAATGGACATAATCATCAAAGAACACATCCATGCTCTCACTTTATTGAGAAGTTGACATCCGTGTCCAAAACATATCTATCACAATGTTGGAATCCATGGTTTTTGGTCATTATACAACTCTAGCAATCACAAATTATTTTGATGGTCATAATTCTCAAAAAAACAAGTTCCATTTATTTTCAAACTCCTCAGTCGTCAAAAAATCATAAACAACCTTATAGTGTAAACTTTATAGAAGCAAATTGTTGATAACATTTGACTTTTCTTGAAGTTTTTCATTATATTCTACAAACGTCATCTGTGTCTTGCCTTAGAAAAAATTTCTCAATTGCTTTTTTATTTCTGTATCTCTATCTATAATTATGGCATCAAGAGTATGATTTTGCATGCATCAAAGTTATAATGGGAATAGCCAAGCGAATGTGGTTGTGTCATCATTTGATATGAAACCACATCCAAATAAGATTGATTGATCGTAATGATGACTCCAACAAAAGAAGCAAACAACATGTTATACTTTTTAGTCAAGTAAGTTGTAGCAAAACTGATTATAACAAATTCGTGATAAGCCATTCTACCTCTTGCATCTGCCTAAAATACATTCTTCAATCTTCCACTATTGTCCAAATCCATCACATAAAAGAATTGTGTTATTAGACTGCATTTTTAAAAACTAATTTTGAATAACAAGAACATCTCCAAGCTTAGTTAGCTACTGTACTAATGAAATATAACGATTGTTTTTCTATAAATGAAGCATGGTCATGACCACAAACCTCAATTACCATAGAATTAAAGTATTTATGTGGCCTAAGTGCTGCTTTCTTTTAACATATGGTAAAGCACTTCTAATCTTGACTTTACAATCTATCTGTAAAATTAGATGTGTTCTGAAAGATTTTTTCGTCTTAGATTAACGAGCATAAGCATAAGGTGAAAATGAACCAATTAATAGTTCAATACTAAAGTTTGCACGAAATTCTCTTGGAAGAGGATAGTTTATCTTTTTTTAAATGACATTTAGTCATTGAGCCTCCTTTTCGTCCAATCGGCTTTGAGGACAAGTTTGGTATTTTTTTATTTTCACTTTTCTTTCTTCCCCATTAATGAAAGCAAAATGCAATACTAGAATGAAGATGGATTGTAGGCGCTCACAATCATCTTGTCCTCTAAAACACCCTTGTGTCATCTTTGGTGAGTTATATTCAAGGTGTGACGTGAGGTTTGTATTACTCTTGAATGGGGAGTGATAAGTTGAAGCTTCAATCTTATTATCTATTAAAGATGTGTTTAAGCCATACCTTTTTTCTTATTCATGAATTATATCTTTTGTTAAAATCTTAGAATTAAAGCATCTCTGCACGTTGAACCCTAATTGTTCGAAGTTTATACCAAGTGATCCCCAATCCATGGCCTCTCAAAGCCATCCTCTTTTTAATTTTCAGTAAACATCTTTTCCTACCCTGCACCCTACTCTAAGTGCTACCTTGAGGACGAGGAGTACCGCAAATACCCAACAAGCCCATGAAACTACTGAACAATCACAAGCGATGACTAGTCAAGTGGCTTATCCAAGTCTGCAAAGTCAGATTGATAATTTGTCTACCCTTCTCTAGGGACTCATGAAGGAAGTAAGGGAGTTAAATAGTTGAGTTCCTCGAGCTTCTTGTCCCCAGAAAGAATTAAGAATGCAATTAGAAGAGTTCCACCAATAAACTCTGAACAAAAGAGTTTTGTTCCATGATGATAAAGAATATAATGTGTCTCTTAACCATAATTGTAAATTTGATTCAGAATTGAAGTACGTTAAGATTAGTGTATCCCCATTTAAAGGTAACAGTAATAGAGATGTTTTTCTAGATTGGTTGGATAAAGTTGAGAAAGAGTTAAAATTCCATAACAATTCACTCCTCAGATGAGCACTCCGTTCAAGCCATCGTCAAAGGTTGAAGAAAATAGTCAATTTCTAAAGAATTAGCCATAAAAAATCGTTGAGGCGAGGAAGGACATCCAAGAAAATACACAACCAAGTGCTTGAGATATAAAGTGTTTCAAATATCTCAGGTTTGGGCATATTGTTTCACAATGCCTAAACAAGAGAGTTATGTTGATTCATGAAGATACTCAAGAGGTTATTAGTGAATATAAAGAAGTAAAGGTATCAATTAAGGAAGATGAACAAATTGAAGATGTTTGTCATGCACAATAGGGTTCTTTATTGTTAGTTGTAAGGAGAGTTTTAACGTCCTAAGTTACATGACATCATATGCAAAGAGAAAAATATTTCACAGTCGTTGCTTGGTGATGGAAAAAGTGTGCTCCCTTACTATTGATGGAGAGAGTTGTACAAATGTTGCTTCAAGAAATTTAGTTGAAAAATTAAAGTTGGAGACAACAAATCACCAATGCCGTACCAAGTTTAATGGTTGAACGAAAGAATAGCTATCAAGGTAACCAAACAAGCAATCATAGAGTTTACTATTAGAGCCTACCGGGATAAGGTGATGGGTGATGTGGTTCCAATGAATGACAATCATTTGCTTTTGGGAAGGCTGCGAGAATTCGTTAGGAAGGTTATACATGATTTTTTCAAAAACCATTTTTTGTTCAAGCATGAAGAAAAGTTGATCAAACTTGCTCTATTAAGTCCAGAGCAGATAACACTAGATGATGGTTGTAGGAGGAAGAAGACAACATCTTCCAACCTATTTATGTCCAAGATGGAGTTGACGAATCAGGTTTGAGTGGTGGACTATTGATCCTCTTGATGTTTAACACTAGCCAGTTGTTTGAAGGAAATTTGTGATCTTCTTAGAGATTTCAGAGATTTTTTTTCCATAGGAACTACCTCAAAGATTACCTCCACTTAGAGGAATAAATCATTTCACGCTCCAAAGGAGACCCACAACAGAACGTGGAACATCACAGTCCATTATGAACCGAATCATCCAACCTTTTCACTTGAATGCAAATTTATACAACGAAAGACTTGCTAGCTCAATCCAAATAGTTAAAGGTTCAAAGGAGACTATAATTTTTATCAAGCATTCATTAATGTTCTAATAAACCAAACCACATCAAATTATAAATAACACAATTTAACTAGTAAATAAAAATTGATGAGCAATAATTAGGTCCTTGAAGAAAAAAGTATGCAAAGAAATCTCCAACTTTACTCTTGAATTTTCACTTGAGGATCGTCTTAGATATTTCCTTAAAGTGGGGAGTCATTTTTGGAGTGAGTCAATTAAACTTAATTGGGATATACTTTTATATTTAATAATAAATCAAATAAAATATTAATATGAACATACATCATAGCAAAGTATCATAGTTATGTGCTATCGTAATGTAAGCAAGAAATGAAATTCGGCGGTAACAACTAAATACTTTGATCCATCAATTTCTCGTTATCGATTTCACAATTTTATAAAAAAAAGCATGCTCAAATTCACAATTTCAATGAAAAATTCAAAAACAAATTTTATGCATCTATATCATAGAAAATATAAATTAATTTCAACATTTAAATGGATTGTTAAAAATCCACAATACAGAGCAACATCTAACGAGTCTCGATTGCAATCTTTCCAAAGATTTTCTAAACAAATAAATCAAGGAGAAAACTACAATGCAGTGCTAACCCATTCCATGTACGATAAAGAGTTTTATGCAATGGTGAGGGCCATGCAGATTTGACAACATTATTTGCTACTGAAGAAGCTATGTAATGACTTTCCCGCTCTTAAACACATAATGAGCTAAAGTATACTTAACTGATGGCACGTCAAATAAAGAAAACCAACTAGTGTTTGTGTTTGTTTTGCGATCCACGAAGTGAACATGGATTAATCAGTTTAGATTGACTAATTGTTCGTGATCCAAGAAGTGAGCATAAATTTTGTGCTTGGTTTGTCACAGATGAGTACATCAAACGAGTGGTTGTGTATAGGTTCTCAAAGATAGCTCATTTTGTGGGGTGTGTTAAAACTTATAATACCAATCACATTGCAGATCTTATTTGTTAAGAAGTAGTGTGTTTACATGAAATTTCAAAATTAATATCTTGAATAAGGACATTAAGTTCCTTAGCATTTTTTTGAAGACATTGCTGAAGAAGCTTGAGACAAGGTTGTTTTTTAGCACCTCTTTCCATCTACAAACTAACGGCCAAATTGAGTTGTGAATACAATGTTAACGAAACACTTAAGGGGAATTTATAGCTAGATACTTAAAGATTGAGATTTCCAACTTCAATACAGTGAGTTTGCACATAATCGAAGCAAGCACGTTTTTGTTTTTATTTATTTTTAGTTTCATATTAGATGCTTTACAAAAATATTTATATTCTCATTATTGAACACTACATGATGTACCAAATTGCATCTCTAATTGCATCCAAATACAGAAAAATAAACTGCATATCATCTTTATTAATTAAATTTAAAATACAGAGAAATAAACACATTACATGTGCAAAAAAGAAGATTGAGTAATTTTATATTGAAATAATCTTTTAAATTGAGAAATGCAAACATAGTTAGAGGAAATATTATCTAAAATGATATTGAAAACTCTATCTTTAATTGAATATTCTTGTAAAATATCTATCATATAACGATAAATCGTAACACCATTATGTAGATATTCACAACTATAGAAAGTTAATATTCTTTTATTTAATTGCAACTTTTCAATAAATGAGAAGTGACAATTATATATCTAAGTGTATCAGGTGCACTCTATAAATAAGAACTGATGCAAATTAACATAGTAAGTGCATTTACAAATAAAATCATTAATTGAGTTTTTATGTTTCCATATATTCTAATAATGTCACCTCGTAGTGTATTACGAAAAACTCGTTTATCAATATAATTAATATATTCTTGAATAAATTTTTCATAATTCCCGCTATCAAACATCAAAAAGGATATTTCGTTTTGTGCCTCATATTGTGCAACATATTTTCTTAATCTCTCTTGAAAATATATAAAATTACCACTAGCGTTAAATTGTTGTTATATTTGTGTACTAACTCTTGGTTTCTCATTAAAATGATATTTTTTTCATAATGTCTACGTATAGTGCTAATAGTCTTAGCATAGTTAAAAATGTTAACAAAAATGTTATGTTAATGAAAATGTTAACATTTTATAAGGTCCTTGTAAACTAATTAAAAATATTAACAAAAAATAATCTTAACATACTTTTGATTAATAGCATGTAAAAAATCAAACCAACATAATTGAATAATTGAGATTGAGCGAGACAAATTGAAAGTACAGTGAAAAAAATTTGTAGAGATTAATAAAGAGAATTTATAGAGAGGATAAGGGAAGGGAGCAGGAGGGAGGAAGAATGATCATGTGATTGTTAGTCGACGAAAAAAGGCGAGCGATGACAACGATAACAGGACTATGGTGGGCGAGAAACGACGGTGGCAGATGACAGTGACGTTCAGCAAGAGAAAATGATGTGGATTCGTGAGAACTCGGATTTCGATCAATCCCCCCATCCCGACGAATTGGAGACTGATAAAGACTCGTTAACAAGATAATTAATTTAGATTCAACAACGAAACTTGTCTTTACAAATTACAGCACCACAACGGAAACACGAAATCACATACAAAAACAGTAAAGGTACAGGCTTTCGAGACCTTGTTGTCTCCCACCAAACTTCTCCCTCTTTTCCCCACTTTTCTGGTGGAAACCGTCCATTTAATGTGAGAAACTGTCAATGACAATTTCTTCTTTTGTTTTGGCTTTATTATTTCTTTTCCTTTGATATGTAAACCGTATAATCGGTTTATTCATATCAATACTCCCCGCCCAAAGACGAACCTTGTCCTCAAGATGGTAGGAAATTAATACATCTATCAGGGCCTCAGGTAACGGATTTGAAATTAATACATCACCTTTAACTTCTTTCAGCAATAATACATGAAAAATCGGATGAATGAAACAATTGTTCGGCAATTTAAGTTGATAGGCCACTTTTCCAATGCGTTGCAGTACCTGAAAAGGTCCATAGAAACGAGGAGATAATTTCAAATTGATCCGCGAAGTTACCGATTTCTGTCGGTAAGGTTGGAGACGTAGCCACACCCAATCTCTTTCTTGGAATTCGAGAAAACGACGTTTTTTGTTAGCTGCCATTACCATCCTGGATTGTGCTTCACTTAGATGATTTTTCAATAGAGATATTATTTGATTCCTTTCTTGAATCTGAAGATCGACAGAAGAAACCGTAACTGGAGATGGCGCATCAAATTGTAAAATTTTTGGTGGATCCCTCTTGTAAACTGCTTTAAACGGCGTCATCCGAATTGCCGAATGATATGATGTATTATACCAATATTCCGCCCACGCGATCCATTTACTCCAAGTCTTGGGTTTGTTGCCAATGAAACATCGTAAATATGCCTCAATAGTACGGTTTACAACCTCTGTTTGTCCATCTGTTTGAGGGTGGTAAGCAGAACTAAATTTCAATGATATTCCATGCATTGACATCAATTCTTTCCAAAATTTGCTGATAAAAATTTTATCAATGTCAGGCACAATAGATGAAGGCATACCATGGAGTCGAAAAATATGGTTGAAAAACAGGGCAGCCACCGTAGAAGCTGAAAACAGATGTTTTAAACTTAAGAAATGAGCATATTTACTTAATCGATCCACCACCACAAATATGGTATCAAAGTGATCTGATTTCGGTAACCCTTCGATGAAATCCATTGAAATATCTTCCCAAATATCATTTGGAATTGGAAGTGGTTGAATTAAACCGGCGGGATGTAAAGCTTCATATTTGGTCCGTTGGCAAATCTCGCACTGTTGAACATATTGTTTGATTGTCTTGTGCATTCCATACCAAAATAATTCTGCAGCAATGGATGAAATGTTTTGAAAAAACCAGCATGGCCACCAATTTGGGCTGTCATGGAATAAGAGGATAATATACGGAATAAATGAGGAATTTTGAGTCACCACTTTTCTCCCTTTATAATACAAACGATTCGAATGTAATGAAAAACCTGGAGGTCCCATATTATTTTTTTGTAAAATTGATTTAATATCATGTAGCTTGGGATCTTGATCTATTTCTTGTTCCAACTTCGAATCATCCATGTCTACGTGAAAATTGTTGGTTGAAAGTGTACTGGCTAACACATTTGACTCTTCTTTCCTTGATAACGCATCGACGACTCGGTTTTCACTCCCCGGTTTATAATGAACTTCAAAGTCGTATCCCAATAGTTTTGTCAACCATTTTTGATGTTCCATCGCTACCAAACGCTGCTCCAATAAATACTTCAAACTTTTCTGATCAGTACGGACAATAAAATGCCTCCCCAACAAATAATGTCTCCATTTTTTAATAGCTAAAACAATAGCCATCAATTCTCTTTCGTAAACAGATTTTAATTGTCGTTGTTTAGACAATTGTTGACTAAAGAAAGCGATTGGTTTTGATGTTGCATAAGTACCGCTCCTATGCCGGTTCCCGATGCATCCGTTTCTACCACAAAAATTTCATTAAAATTGGGTACCGCCAAAACCGGTAATGAAATCATTGCTTCTTTTAATTGTTGAAAAGCCTTTGTTGCTTCTTCATTCCATTTAAATTTGTCTTTCTTTAATTGCTCCGTAAGTGGCATTGCGATATTTCCATAGCCCGATACGAACTTCCGATAATAACCAGTTAATCCCAAAAATCCTCGTAATTGTCACGATGAAGTAGGTTGTTTCCAATTTAGTATGATAGATATTTTTTTGGGATTGGCAGCAACTCCTTGTTTAGAAATGATATACCCCAAATAATCCAATCTTTCCTGTGCAAAAAGGCATTTTTTCCGATTAACATACAACCTCTGATCTTCTAAAATTTGTAATGCAGCTTGCAAATGCTCCAAATGGTCATCAAAAGTGCGACTGTAAATTAGTATGTCATCAAAGAATACCAAAATAAATTTTCGCAAATGCGGTTTGAACACTTGATTCATCAAAAGGCATCACTAAGAATTCATAATGCCCCTCATGCGTACGAAAAGCTGTTTTGGGTATATCTTCTTGTTTCATCCGAATTTGATGATAACCAGATTGTAAATCCAATTTCGAAAAAATAGTTGCCCCATTTAATTCATCTACCAATTCATCGATAACTGGAATCGAAAATCGTTCTTTGACAGTTTCCCGGTTCAAAGCCCTGTAATTAATGCAAAATCTCTAGCTTCCATCCTTTTTCTTTACCAAAATAATAGGGCTCGAAAAAGGGCTTAAGCTCGGTTGTATGATTCCTGCTGCTAACATTTCTCTTACCATCCTTTCTATTTCATCCTTCTGTATCATCGGATAACGATAAGGCCGCACATTAATTGGTAATGCACCATCTTTTAATAAAATCGCATGATCATGACTCCTCGATGGTGGTACCCTTTTGGTAATTGTAAAACCTTTTGAAATTTGTGAAGCAATTTCTCAATTTTCGTAGGTACTACGGTTTCCTTCGAAATTGAGTTGTCGCAATTTACCATTTCCAAAAACATTCATGAATTACCTTTTTTCATCGCTTGCATCATTGCCTTTTAGAGAAACTTTCGATTTGCACAGGCTTGGATCACCTTTAATAATTACTTCTCGACCCAAAATAGTCACCCTCATCGTTAATAATTTCCAATTTACGTTCATTTCTCCCAATGATTCTAACCATTGCATTCCCAAAATGATGTCATAATTGCCCAAATCAAGGGGCAAGAAATCTTCAAATATTTCCAATTGAGGCAAAACCAGTAAAACCCCTTTACAAATTCATTCTCCTTGTACCGAAACTCCATTACCCAATTGTATCCCATAAGACGCTGATTTGGTAATTGGTAATTGTAATTCAGCGACAATTTCCTTCAAAATGAAATTATGAGTAGCTCCACAATCTATCAAAACAATGGCCTTCTTGCTATTAATTGTACCCCTTAACCTCATTGTGTGATGAGTAGTAATTCCTACTACCGAATTTAACAATATTTCCACTTCTTCCTTAATTTCTTCTATTTTTTCAAACATTTCCATACTTTCGTTTTCCTGGAAAATTCCTTCTTCCTCCTCTTGCATTACAAGCAGTTGCAACGATTTGTTTTTGCAACGATGCCCGGGACTATATTTTTCATCACACTTAAAACACAACCCTTTTTCCCGTTTTGCCCTCAATTCTGACTCTGTTAAACGTTTGCCCCTGAAATCGTTAAAACGATTTAAAGCTCCCTGGCCTGGGTATTTTGCTTTTGCGATTCCCGTGGTCTGTCGGAAGGGCATCAACGGAATTGGTTGGCTAACCGATTTCGCCCTCGCCGTCTCTGGTCGGAGCAGAACGACGCGTTCCTCCACCACCTACGCTGACTCCATCAACTCGTGGAGTCCGATCGGCCTCATCAGATGAACGTCGGCCTTAATCTCCCGTCGCAATCCTTGTAAAAATGCGCTGTACAGAACTTCCTCCGGCAAACCAATTAAACCCGACGCAATTAACTCAAATCTGGTGCGGTAATCGTCAACGGAAGTTTCCTGTTTCAGCGTCAATAACCGATCACAATTTGAGCCGAACTTGGTACGTCCGAATCTCTCCATTACTCGTTTCTTCAGAACTAACTAAGAGTAAATAGGTCTCATTCCCGACTCCCACTGAAACCAGGCGAGTGCCGGCCCTTCGAAACAAACCATCGCCGCTTCAACCTTTTCGGATTCGATCATCCGGTTGATGGTGAAGTAACGGTCCGCTCGACAAATCCAGCCTTCCGGGTCGATTCTATCAAAGACCGGCAAATCTAATTTCCTGGGTAGATTCTCCCTTCCAAAGGTTTGTCGAGTCTCTTCTCGTTCATCCATCTTCCCTGTCTCCGAACCGTGGTTTCCTTCCTATTCTGTTGCAATAGTTCTTTCGTCCAGTTTAGTCATCAGCCTATTCAATTGTTCTTGCATTATCGTCAAATTCTTCTCCAGCACCACGATTTTTTTAACCTCCTTTAAGTCCTCCTTCAAATTTTCTACTTCTTTTTACCATTCTCTCTGGCTTTCCTTTTGTGATTCTAATCGAGTCATCATTCTTCTCCTAGAAAAAAGAATGCTCTGATACCAAATTGATAAAGACTCGTTAACAAAATAATTAATTTAGATTCAACAACGAAACTTGTCTTTACAAATTACAATACCACAACGGAAACACGAAATCACATACAAAAATAGTAAAGGTACAGGCTTTCGAGACCCTGTTGTCTCCCACCAAACTTCTCCCTCTTTTCCCAACTTTCCTGGTGGAAACCGTCCATTTAATGTGAGAAATTGTCAATGACAGTTTCTTCTTTTGTTTTGGCTTTATTATTTCTTTTCCTTTGATACGTAAACCGTATAATCGGTTTATTCATACGAGAGACTCCCGAACATTGGCCTCCTTCTCCCAAGCAGCAACATACCCCAACGAGAGCCCCGTCTTCGTCAATTGATTGATCGACGATAGCAAATTGGCCTTGCAACAATCGATTGTTCGTTGAGAGATAGCTGGGCTCGCCTCGTTTGACAACTCTAGAGGAGCCAATGCAAGAACAATGGCCTGAAGATTCCAGTTGTTGATTTAATTACCTAATGTTTTGACTAGCAATTGAAAGAAGAAAAAGAGATGACAGCTGATTTCTCTCCTCCTGTTAAGGTTTCCTGTTTTACAATCGACACGAAGGTATTCCTTCCTTATTAATCTTTGATCTGAAATTCGATCACTTGCTCTTCTGTCGATCTATAAACGTGAAAAAAAACCTGATTTTCTTCAAAAAATTGATCTCAAGCGAGAAGAAACAGAAGTTCTTTAAAAATAATTCAATAAATCTTATAAACATACAGACCTCTCTATAATCACACCGTGAAAGAAGAAGACAATATCCAAGTAGATCTGGACAGAACATGATAACTTAGGATTCGGAAGGAGGGTTGCTCTGCAAAAGCTTTTCGTAGGCCTCCAGCTCATCGTAATACACGTCCCATACGCATCGGACGCATCCGCTGCCGCAGCAGTCGTCCGGCAAAGGCTTCTCCGGCGGCGGCGGAATCGATTTCGCGATAGTGCCCTCTTTTTCTCTCCTCTCGCTCACCTTATTCTCTGATTCCATCCCCAGAATCTCCCTCGGAGGCTCGCTGGCCATCAATTTCTGCCCTCCAAAGCGGTGGCAGCAGAGGGCGAGACGGAGGTTATATGAGAAAGCGCTAGGAGACGATCCAATCGGCGGCGGAGGTTGAGTCCGTAAATAAGTTTGTTGATTGCCGACGTGTACGGTGAGGATGAAATCAAGCATACTAAATTGTTTTTCCGTTTTTACTGTAGTTGAGGGGAGGAGTAAATGCTGGAAATAATTCTTGCAAGCCAAACATTAACTGGTGTTAATGATGGAGGCCGAGATATTTAAAACTCTGGATCGAATTTAGTATTCAAACATTCTGGGTTACACTACAACCTAACTTTCTTCTTCCTCGTTACTGATAAGGAAATGCGTCTGCTTTTATCTCATCTCCGCTCTTCACTTTCGGAATTGGAAACCGAGTCTAGCCTCAACCCACCATTGTTGGAAGAAAGCAGAAGATCGAGGAAATGGGGCGTGGGAAAATCGAAATCAAGAGGATCGAAAACACTACGAACAGGCAAGTCACCTACTCCAAACGAAGAAACGGTCTTTTTAAGAAAGCCAAAGAGCTTTCAGTTCTCTGCGATGCCAAGGTCTCCATTCTCATGTTCTCCAACACTGGCAAGTTTCATGAGTATACCAGCCCTAACACATCGTATGTCTCATCATCATCTCTCTCTCTCGATCTCTTTCTGTTCAACTCTCTAGGATTGAACACATTTTTTCATTTTGGGTTTTCTTCTTGTGTTTAAATGCTTTTCAGAACGAAGAGTGTCTATGATCAGTATCAGCGAACTTTGGGTATTGATCTGTGGAGCTCGCACTATAAGGTTCTCTCTCTCTCTCTCTAACCAGCTGTAGCTCTCTGTCTTTCTCTGAAATTTTTGTCTGGTTAACTTGAGGCTTCGTCCACGCAGAGAATGGAAGAAAACTTGAGGAAACTGAAGGAAATCAACTACAAATTGAGAACGGAGATTAGGTCATAGAGTTATTTACTTTTAAATTCTTCATGAAATTCATGCACATATGTGTTGTCATTTCACTGTGTGGCTCCTATGGCAGCTTAGCTGTATCTATTCTTAACAGGCAAAGAACTGGCAAAGATTTACATGATCTGGACTTCAAGCAATTGCATAGTCTTGAGCAGAAGATATCTTCTCCCTTGGCAGCTATACGCTCGAGAAAGGTATAAGAACGATGATACTCGTTATTTCTTATTCTATGTTCTTATTAACACGTTGAATTATGACTTTTTCGTTGAAAATAAAATTAATTTATCAAAATATAAATAATTATTTATTATAATTATGAATCGATATATCTGCTAAGAATGCAATATAATAAAGTGAATCGGGACTTATTGATTACAAAACAAAGTAATTTGAACTAATTGCAAGCAACGTTTATGTTTGCAGTACCACGTTATGAACACCCAGACCCAAACGTACAACAAGAAGGTAAGAAAGTAGATCACATTTCAGCATTCTACTTTCATTACTTGGAATGAAGTTTTGAAGGATCTTACCAACACTTCAGGTTAATAACTTGAAGCAAGTGCATGGCAATCTCCTTCTCAGCTTTGTAAGAATCGTCCACCACTCTTTCTCCCAATCTCACTCCATAGATTAAATATCAATTTCATAAATATGACAACCTTTCCTCAAAGGAACTGATCCCGTTGACTGTGGAGTTACAGAAAACAAAGAAAGCCAAGTTCACTCCTTTTTTCTGATGTACTTAGATAAGAAATATAGCATTATTTTTTCTCTCCCAAACAATCAAAGGATTTGAGATTGTGCTACTCTCAAATAGCAAAACTTTCATGTTCATGATTTCAGTTGACGTATTGTATCATTTTTAGAAACTTTTCCAAAGCTTTTGGAAAGACAATAGTCAATAAAGAGTTGCTAGATACAACGAGAACGTATAATAAAATATTGTTATCATTTTTAGGCTATTGTTCCGTGCTATGGTCTGGTTACGGATCATCTCTCTAACTATGTTTCTTTGGCCAAATCGAAGGAAGAGTATGAGTTAGGATCGATGGTCGAGCTGGTGAACGGGGCAACAAATCTGCATGCTTTCCGGCTCCACATTAATCCCGAACAAGGGTTCACATCCCCCGATCTTCATACTCTTCATCTGGCTTGAGCTTGCACACCCATCGGGATTATGTGAACTGCATTTGCATCAATTTGTAAGATGTCTTTTTACGGTGTATACTATTTCTAGGACGACCATGTGTGCTTAAACTTGGATCTTTTGTTTCTTCCCATGTTAATGTCTGGGATAATTATTATAAATGCAGAATTCTAGTATATTTCCTTGTTGATTTATTTAATAGAAGTTTATTATATATGTCAACTTACGTGTACTAGGCACTGTTTATTGTAATTATTTGTAAAACTCTCAACTAGGGTAAATCCTTTGTCATTAGTGGCTACACATTTTTTTTAATTTCCATCAATTTTTAGAATCCTTTTAATTTCTTTTTTTCGATTCTTTTTGCTTTATAAATCTTATAATATCATTGGAATGGTATCAACATCAAATCTAAAATCGTTAACAATTAGTCAATAATATATGAAAATCTAATATGAAGTTCTCAAAACTAAATAAATCCCGATGCTATGCATACTTTTACGACATTCTTTGATAATATATAATGATTCAATTTATCATTCCTTTTTGACATTTAACACACAATAATTAAGGCATTGCTTCTCATCGAGTAAAGTCTATAAAATACATCAACATCCATAGTTGTGACGACATGCCCAATAATTTCAAACTATTGTATTATAATATAATAGATCATGGATTACTCAGTTCTAATTTAAAATTAGTCCCACAAAATGTGCGTGATCTTTTTATATAAAAATTAATTATGTCATCTTTAATAATAAAATTTTAAATATGACAAACGCAACGCATATGAAAAAGCGAAGATTGAAAACTATCAAATTGAAATAATCTTTTAGATTGTAAAACACAAGCATCGTTAGTGGAAGCATTCGCTAAAATAATAATAAAAATTCTATCTCTAATGTTATATTCTTGTAAAATAGTTATAATGTATCGATAAATAGTTATATTATTAAGAGAATATTCACAAATACAAAATTCTAATATTCTTTGAATCATTTAAGCCCAAATTCTTGAGAATGAAACTTTTCCCATTTCAATACTATGTTAGTTTCTTTGAATCATTTAAGCCCAAATTCTTGATTCGTTAAGCATAATTTGTAAGTGTAACTAAACACCAAGAAATTGTTCCCCATTATTTCTAAAAATGTCCAACAATAAATATTTCGAGAAAAAAAATTCAATCCGAATATCATATTATGTTAGTTTCTTTGCATCATTTAAGCCCAAATTCATGATTCTTTAAGCATAATTTGTAACCAAATACCAAGAAATCATTCCCCAATATTTCTAGAAAATGTCCAACCATAAATATTTTGAGAAAAAAAATTCAATCCGAAGATCATATTATGTAGTTTCTTTGTATCATTTAAGCCCAAATTCTTGATTTTTTAAGCATAATTTGTAATTGTAACCAACTACCGAGAAATCGTTCTCCAATATTTCTAGAAAATGTCCAACCATAAATATTTCGGAAAAAAATGCAATCAGAATATCATATTAAACCTTCTCAATAAGAATAAAGAATTGTATATGACTTGTATATGACTCGGGTACAAGTGTGGCATCAAGAGTACAAGTTATGGTATCTAGCATCCACATAAGCAATCATCAACAGAAGTCTGCTATTTGATGAGGCTCCTATAATTGAATATTCAACTCCTAAGGTTATGTTTGATAAGAACAAAGATGCTTCAAGCAATGAGGTAGAAGTTAAAATTAAAGCAAAGTCGACATCAGTCAGGTCAAAGTAGCTTACATATTCACTGTGATAGTAGTTCAACCCAGTAAACACTTTTGACTTCGCCATAAAATCGTATCACTAGGAATAAGTCGAGAAAGGAGATCAAACTTCCAAATAAATATGGCGAGGAGGATGATTATTTCAGAATGCATTGATTCTAGAGAATAACATGTTACCTATTTAGAGATTAGTGAGTTCAAATGAGTTTAGAAAATTAATGATTGTCATGCAGAAGAAGATGAAGTCACTTCAAAGTCAATTTATTGCAAATGAGTATTCAAGAGACAGGAAGATAGACCAAGTGTGAAAAAGTTAGATATAAAATACATTTCTTTGCTAAGAGTTATAGTGAGATTCTAGGTGTGAACTATACATATGTTGTTTCTTCAGTAGTTGATTTATTTGTTTGCTGTCGTAGCTATGCACGAAATTCTACTTGAGCAATTAGATGTTAAAACTATGTTTTTTACATGGAAAGCTTAATGAAGACATCTATATGCGGTAACCAGAAGACTTTTTAGTCTTGGAAAAATGAGAACTACATTTGTTCTTTGAAGTTCTTATATGATTGAAAAGAGTTTCCAAGGTAATAGTGTAACAGGTTCTATTCATTCATGCTTGTGAAGATTTTAGGAGGAGCAAGTATAACAATTGTGTTTGCATTATTAAAGAGAATGAAAACAAGTTACTAATTTATCTACTCTTATACGTTGGCGTCATGTTAATTAAATTTGAAGATAAAGATGAAATCAGAAGGATTAAAACACAGTTGAGTAATGAGTTTGAGATGAAAGAATTAGGAGTAGCCAAAAATATTAAGTATCAAACAACTTAGACATACATGTTAGAATACTAGATAGCAATTTTCTAATTTATTTGCAACAAGAAATAATAACAATAAAATTTATCATAAAAAATAGGTTCAATATTAATATATA
>QAOC01018794.1:23575-126276 GCA_003255005.1 Begonia fuchsioides
CCACCACTACCACCGCCACCACCACCACCGCCGCCACCATCGCCTCTACCACCACCTCCACCCCCACCACCACCTCTACCACCACCTCCACCCCCACCACCTCTACCTCCATCTCCACCGCCACCACTACCGCCTCTGCCTCTGCCTCCGCCACCCGCTCCACGGCTGCCACCCCTACCTCCATTGCTTCTGTCACTACCACCTCCACCTTGATGACCATTACCTTCCCCCCGTCCATGGCCTTTGCCGTTTCCTCCTCCACCACTTCTACCTACCTCTCCATCTCCACCACCACCCCTTGTTCCTTTATGGCTGCCTTTTTTGTGTCTTCTAGTTTTCTCTTTTCCTTTACCAGGTGCTCGGCCTCCGCCACTTGTTCCACTGTCACCTCCTCCACCGATTCCCCCTCCCCCTCCTCCTCCACCACCCCCACCACTTGTTCCGCCACTATTCCCTCCCCCTCCACCTCCTCCACCACCAACGCCTATTGTTCCGCCAGTATTCCCTCCCTCTCCCCCTCCATCACAAGCCCCATCGTTTGTTCTCCCACTATTCGCGTTCAGACTTCCCCTAACAACTTCATTTGATGCAGAACTTTTTCCTTCATAGTTTTCACTCAAACTTAGGTTTTTAAATCTGTTCACATCCTTCAATCCGTCGACCACAGTCCACGGAGGTATCACAAAAGCTAGAAATAAAAGGGTCAGTAAGACTGTAGCAATCTCCATCTTTAGCTCTCAACTTCAAGAAAAATCGGCGATTCTTTTCATTCGAGTTTCTTGTGCTTTATACCCACTTCCTTAGTTGCTTCCGTATTGCTAAAAGCAGCTAAAAAGATAGCCCCCACCTGATCGTCGACATCCTTCTTCGTCCCCACCTCCATTTTGCAGTGGCGAGGAGAGCACGCCTGTGCCCATTCTACTCAGTTTGTAGTCAAAGGCCCACCCTTTTCTCCCTTCGCATGGGTAAAAAGGTAACCTTCCTTACCTACATTAAGGCCTAACATGTGTAGCTAACTCAGACACCCAATTTCGAAACCAGTTGATTACACTTCATAACTTCATGAAGATATATACAAAATATTAAGAAGCTTCCTTTCAAAACGACTTCTCCACATTCAACCGAAGATGGAGAACTGGAGGGTGCTTTGCTTTGTGCTGGTGGTTGAAGTGCAAGCCAGGTAAGAAGATAAGCCGGAATGGTGGTAGGTTATGATATCTCGCGTGTCAACAAGAAAATGCTGTAATCGATCGCCATTGTCGCGGCTACATCTCTCTCTCTCTCTCTCTCTCTCTCTCTCTACACATATACATCTCATTTCTGCTGTCGTCTTTTTATGGCCAAACCCTACTAACCATTGCGTCACCCTTCCTATTTTCCTCCAAAAAGGTTCGCTGCTAAATGATGTTAGTTGTTTGATTCTACTGTTACACGATTTTCTTTGGTTGTTCGAGCACCTGTTACCACAGGCTGGTTCTTTATTCTTAAAAACATAATTCTGAAGCTCTGATTATTTGTCCGGAAATCCCAAGATCCAGTCTACCCTGATTCTTCTCATTTTCTGTTAACATAATATTGATGATTACGTTATTCTCAACCTACAAATTTAATGTTTTGGAATCGTTAGTAATTTGTTAGTAATTTAATGTTCGATTTTCGATAAAATCAAAAAATTTATTGCAAAAACCTCGAATTTTAGAACCAAAAATAAAAAGAAGAGATAACTTTAAGGTAATGTACATATCTAAATTATTTTTAATTCACATGTTTAAATTTTATAGACCGTTAATAATTTGTCGCCTCTACTTTAGAATTGCTTATTAATTTAAAAGAAACATATTTTATTCATAGTGTTTGATGAAATATTTTACCAGGAAGTGGTACCAAATAATAATGCCACGATCAACCAACATTATATTATATTTCAGTCTAAAAATAACACCAATGGTTATACAAAAATATAATCCCCATTGAAATGTTTGTGGAATTAATGTAAATAATGATGACATGTACTATTGTAAAACATTCAGACTGGAAAATGTTTGTGGAATTAGTGTACTACTGAATTAAAACCAGACTGTCATTTATTTAATTATTTTATTAAATAATTATTTACATTAAAAAACAAATGAGTGCTTAACATTGAAAAGGTTCATGTGAAGACACGAGTATTTATACAATCTAAAAATATATCAAGTGGATTGAGCCATGTTTCCATGAAGATCATGCTAATCATTCTCATATTTCTTCAACCTCAACTCAAGTGCCTACAAATTACGAAACAAAGAAGAAGAAAAACCGAGCCTTGCCCGAAGCTGGCAACACTTCGATCCTACGTCCGATCAATGTAACAAAGAACCATAGATCAACCATCAAATCGAATATCATCTTCGTTCAAGCCAGCGCATGATCATCGAAAACTTGTGCGTAAACAAGTCCTCTAGTTCCAGTTGCCACGTCTTCAGATTCACGAGTCAGCATCCTGGCCAAAATAAGCTCCATTTGAGATGGAAAATTCATCCGAACAACAGAAAATGGGTTTCAGATACATCAAGTTCAAAGTTTTTTTTATCATTTATCATAAAAAAATGTAATCCTATATAACCTGGCATTCTTAAGTCTTGATAGCTATGAGAAAAACACAACTTTAATTGCTCAGAGGTTGCATGTACTTACGGAACACATTCGTAGACTTATTCTAGTTATCGTTACAATGAATAAAGATCATTACTCAAATTTGACACCGTTAGGTAATTTGTCCAAAGAAGTTAATCAAAATCATAAAGGCAACTCCACAATCTAGGAGACGGGGAAAGTTTGGTCTTTTATCTGGGATGCGAAAAATAATTGATGAGCCAGAAACAGATCACTGACCAAAAACAGAAAATAAATGTGTCCAGTGATAGTCATCTGGTTTTCCATTTTTATGAAAACTCTAGGGAATACGAAGAACAAAGAAAAGAGGATAACCTGATTATTTGAAGCTTGGCCGTGAATTCTATGAGGTTTCATATTCAGATCAATCATTTTAGCTCCAGTCTTCGAATGCCCATCAGCATTTGGTGGAGATATCAGGTGATTTTCTCGATTGTCCCTCACTGTCCCCTTACTTTGCTGACTCTGTCTCTTGGTTTCGTCTCGATCCATTGGTTGTGGAGAAGAATCATTGATATTAATAGCTTTATCTCCCGGAAACTGTAAAACGATATTTTCTTTTAACCTTGTGGGAAAAAAAAGAAAAAAAGAAAAACATGGATTTATTCACCGACCTCAACTCTCTGCCTTAGTAGAAGGTATCTTTTGTGTGTTCTTTTACCTCCAACATGAACAATCATATCACATTGCAAACACAGTGAACTCCCATCAATCTCGCAGTAGAAGAAAGCTGAAGCAAATTTCAAGACTTGATTAAAATCTCAAATGACGTCTATTCCTATAAAACAGAAAAACTGTACAACCTGGGGCATTTTCGCATATATCGCACCGATTGACCTCACAAGGCTTTGATAGGCCAACTCGAACATGCCGGCTTGCAAGCTTGTTGCACATATGAACCTGCCTTTCAAATTGATTTCATTACAAGACATCAAAAACTTCTAGGTGGAAGGAAGATCAAGAGTGAAAGTACAAATTCAAACGAGATAGGAATACAAATCTGAAAAAGCCAAGATAAAGATCACTACACTCAAAAACAAAGTTAGCCCGTTACAGGTTTTTACTAATCACAGAAACGTTAATCGATAATCATGGTTAATATGTTGAAACAAGAAGATAACAATACAAGCCTTGCCGCCAAAGCAACTCCATCCTGAACCAACTCCAAAGCAGACAACACAGTTTACATATAATCTTTTAAAATCCATATATCAACAAAGGTCAAATGCTCACTGTGTCAACAAAGTTGTTTCAATTACTCGTAATGACTGAAATGGGATCATGGCCGGGATGAAAGAACAATAAACATTTAAAAGAGTCGACGTTAGACAAACTGTTTCAGCTGAAATTCATTAGGATAAAACTCCATCAATGGAAGAATTCATTCAAGATTTAGAGAGACCGAGATAAACATTTCCGTAATCAACAATTTACTCGACATATTATTCAAAAGTACATCAAACTTTGCCTCAGGTCAAGGACTATTATCCATGAAGTGCAAGGAATTAGAAGAAGAAACTAGAAACGGAGGTGACCGAGCAAACCTTCTCATCGCAGGATCCGCAGAGGGCTGCTTCATCGGCGGCGCAAAAAACAGCGGCGGCAGCGCTTTCACAGGCGTCGCAAAGTATCCGCATATTGCTCTTCTTTCACTCTCATTGCCTCCTAGCAGTCAACCACAGAAATCATCGGAGCAGACACTAAATAAAGCAAACCAACCAAAATTAATACACAAACTTCACCAAACTCAGCCGCTGTTCAAAGGGTTTTTCAATCGCTTACGTTCGCTCAAACTCCAATCACCCTACTGAGCATTGAGCAAGAAACCAAAAACCAGGAATTGGATAGAAGAAATTAAGTGCGGTAGGGTTGCGTTTTAGTGAGCTTGAAAGAGGGGCGGTAGGAGGAGGTTCGAGAAGGAAGAAAGCTCTTGGGGAATCTGTCAGCAACAGAGACATCAATTAAGCGTCGAACTGTGAGAGGTTTTGCCAGATTTGTTGGCATTCAAAGCGGAGTCCATGGCCACAAGCTCGAAAGGGAGCGCGGGGTTTTCGTTTAATCTAAGCCACCACATTGGTATCTCAAACGGGACCCATTTCTTTTTTCTTATGTTGCTCCAATGGCGGATGGCCCATCATTTTCCTTCCCTTCCAACTTCCAACTAAGTCTCCACCTGGGCCCTACGTCTTTCTATCGCTCATCAGATCCTCACCCTCCAGAATCCAGAGCTACAACTACAAAGAACTTACTGTTTCAGGGTCGTCATCTCCAAATGTCCTCCCATTGTTTTCTACGTGTTTAATTTATAAATTATTTGAGTGATAATTTTATACTAAGTTTATTCCGTAAATTATTGCATGAGTAAAAATCAAATAAATACCCGAGTTTCAGATAAATAACTTTATTTAAGCTTAAGTTTTAAAAAAAATAAAATTTGAGCTCTTCAGACGTCTGATACGGACAATCTGACCATCAATCGGACGCATTTTGCGTCCGTATCAGACGGTCATTTCGTTCAAACACTCAAATTATTTTTTAATTTTTTTTATTTTTAATTAATTTGGCTAAATAAATCATTTTAAAATGACTTAAAATTTTTATCATACATTTACAACAATAAAATAGACGAATCTGGAAATTTTTAATTTTTTTTTACAATTGTACGATTTACTATATTTTTTTAACACATAAAAATAATTCCGTTAAACTTAAGTACGTCAATAACAATTCTTGAAACTTTTGTCACACATTTAAAGAACTGTAATAAAATACTCCATAAAGTTTCGTAAATTTTTATTACAAAAAATTCACGAAACTTTGTGTAGTATTGTATTACAGTTCTGTAAATGTGTGACAAAAATTTCATAATTTGTTTTTTATTGATCGTCCGTATCGAACGTCTGAAGAGTCTAAATTTTTTTTTTTTTAAGTTAGGCCCAAATTGGTCTATTTATCCAAAACTCATGTCCTTTTTGGTTTTTACTCGTATTGTATTTTTTTACCTTGATTCGATGTTATGCAATAAATAATTAATTATATTTTAATATATTAATTATAATATTTACAAAAATAATCCAATATTATTGTTGAAATTTGATGTTGATGTTATCTACTAGCATTTTACTATTCAACTTAGCTGAAAATTTTAAACTTTTGGTCGCAGCGAACTTCTTTTATTTTATTTTTTGCTCTAGATTTAAAATAAATAAATGAGAAAGATTAGTAACTATAAATTTTGATAGGAAGATATAACTTTTAATTAATTTCCTCATTAAGATACATAAAATTACATAAAAAGTTAGAAAGACCGGGAGATGAATGCAAGAACGGGCATAGCTCAGTTGGTTCAGAGATGATAGATTTGGATCAAGAGTCACGGTTCGAAGTCTGCGTCATCACAGTGTGAGAGTTTAATCCTCCAATGTTGAGGTTGCACCTTGTGGTGTCAGGTAAAGGCCTCTCATCTCTGGACTGCTGAGTCACCGTGATTAATCCTCTCACATACTGTAACGACTCGATTCCCGGGACACCGCTTACTGCTGTTCTTACTTACTCGCTTACTTGTTTTTCTTACTTTTCGGCAGCCCGAGAACCGGTAAGTTACTTTGTTCTTACTTACTTACATTACTTTCAAAAGTGGAATACTTGTAAAACTTATTACTTTAATTTCTGAAAACTATCTTTAGTTTATCAAAACAGTTTACAAGGAAAACCGTCGAATAACAAAAACATACATTTGAATTCCACCTTTAATCAAAATACGTAAGCATTTAATAACTTAAAACATACAGCGGAAGACAATTACTTCAACTTAAAATACATTCACTTTCATAAACTTTTAATAACTTAAATCTACAGCGGAAGAAAAATAGTTCAACTTACATTCATTTCATTTTCAAAACATTGGTAATCCATCACACCAAAATAAGGGAATACATTTTAAGTACGTTTTTAAAACATTCAAAACATTTGTGATATAACTTTGTGTGTGTCATACATC
The DNA here is from genome assembly GCA_003255005.1 of Begonia fuchsioides. Lineage (NCBI taxonomy): Eukaryota > Viridiplantae > Streptophyta > Magnoliopsida > Cucurbitales > Begoniaceae > Begonia > Begonia fuchsioides. The sequence goes on from QAOC01018794.1 coordinate 30,231, forward strand.
ACTCCTCGTCGGTCGTCACTCAATAAACTGTATAATTTGGACACTCTTCTGCTCTAACTCCTTGATAAGTCACTTGCACCTTTTCCTCCATTACATTTCTTACATTGCAAAGCCTAAACTATGAGCCTAAAGCTCAGTAAGAAACATAACTATAAAACGTAATGCATGGGTATGCTATGTTGTTAAAACAATGCACAATTTCGTTCACGTTTCTTAGGTTTCATATCTTCTTTATCTTTGGAAATATTACAAGATCTCAAGAACACTCCATCCACCTACTTCAACTTCTACTGATCTTTGGCCTAGGCCCACTTACTTACTACTTGGAGTGCTCAGACCTGTAATAACCATTTACTTTACTATTCTGCTTTTCATGTTCTTAATTCATCGGAGACGAAACATAATTAGCGTCCCATACCACCAATCATATCTCGTTTACCTCCAACTACGTTGTAAAATCATGCATGAAAATAGTACGCAGACATTTTGTAAAACTATAATGTATGACCATGTGACTATAAAAACATCACTTAAATCACATCACATAACATGAAAATAAGCATACATCACCAAACATCATGAAAACAAACATGCAACACACATCAAACATAATTCTAATCTTTGCAATGTAGTCACACTTAAGGGCCAAACCATCTTAATGCAAACTTACCTTAGCTGCTTTCTTGAATCAATCCACTTGAGTCCCTTTTTAATTCAAAAAATAACCTAAACATATAACTCATATAAGGATCATAAATTGCATAAAGTCTTAACTTTCTGTTTCAAATTTGAACAACTATAACTTCCTCGATAATGATGCATTCCTGATGATTAAGATGTCAAATTGTTCCTTAAGGAGTCTACTATAACTTCTTAGAAGGCACCAAATTCAGAAAACTAAAGTATGTTGACTTATGTAGACAAAATAGAGGGCATTCACTATTTGAACCCCGATTCGGTCGACCCAACATGTAAGGGGTCGACCCATGTCGACAAAACAGAGACCGTGTGTTTTTTATTTGAGAATTGGTCGACCCAACCTGTAAAGGGGTCGACCGCAGCTCTTCCCAGTTTCTATACGGTGACTTGCGACGTCCATAACTTTTTACACATAGCTTCGAATTGAGTGATTCCAATGGCTATAAATCGCTCTAAGCGTTTACTCTAACTCTTATGAAGGACATAAACTCTAATTCTTACTACTTATCGACCGAATCTCCAAAACTCTAACTTTGTTCATACTTAACTCTTTTCTTATCTCTTAGCATGAAATCACTCGTTTTTATCCACCAATTCAAACAATACTATCATTTTATCATCACTAAACTTAGAAGAACTTAAGAGGATATAAAACATTACCTTGAACTTCAGTTTCCGTGAAAGCTTCAGAGTTTTCCACTTCCCTTCACTTTCTCACTCTTTTCTCTCATGATATCTCTTTTCTTTCTCAACCTCACTCTTCTCTTGACCAACGTGAGAGCTTCAGAGAAGATAGGAAAAAGAAATCGTGATGGGATGTAAATGGCAGACCATGCCTTCTTAACCCTTAATTAAACAAAATCAATCTTTCTTTTATATTCATCAATCAGGATTCTCCACGTTTTGGCTGTCTTTTCACCTCAAATCTGGAATGTGTCGACTGCTCGTCTATTATGTCGACCGAAAGTATTCCTGAGGGTTATTTGTGTCGACCGCTCGTCTGTTGTGTCGACCGAAGGAAGTTCCCGAGAGTCATTTGTGTCGACCCCTCTTAAATCCTGGGGTCGACCTAAAGTATTCAATTGTGTCGACCCCTCTTCGATCGTGGGTCGACCGAAAGCGTTCCGGATGGTCCTATTGTGTCGACCCCTCCTCAATCCTGGGGTCGACCGGTGAACAAAGTGTCGACCGCTAATCCATAGCGGTCGACCGGAAATACAAAGTGTCGACGTCTATTCGATCCTGGGGTCGACCGAAAGTATTTCGGATGGTTATATTGTGTCGACCCCTCCTAAATCTTGGGGTCGACCTAAAATAGACAATTGTGTCGACCCCTCCTCAATCCTAGGGTCGACCGAAAGTATCCATTGTGTCGACCCCTCCTAAATCCTGGGGTCGACCGAATCTTACATGAAGGTAGTCTTTTAGTATATTTAACCCAACTTACTTCATTAATTTACTTAAACCTAGCAACCATCAAACAATGGACTTCAAATAAACATCAATCAAACTCAAACACTTGGGTCGGTGCACGGTGTGATACACCCCAAACAAAGTATTCTTATTCTAATTATTCATAATCGTAACCAATTCACGTGTCTCTAATTTTCCAACCTTTCTGAATAACTTTATCTCATATACCCCTTGAACATTATTCTCTTTATCACATTCAACCTCTAATTTAACCAACATTCATCCAATAAAAAGAATCTTTAACACTTAAATCTTAAGGTTACAAATTCTACAATAAAAATGAGGGTTGTTACACATACTGTCGGGCCGCGGCGTAAGGGCTTTGAGGCGAAAGATTTTTCCTTTTTGGATCAAGAAGTGTAGATGAGAGTAGGTGGCTACACGTCATTATTTAAAATTTTGAAAAATTGAAATAAAAATAAATTTTTGTTGTAGTCCAACAAAATTATTATGAAAATAATTTTAGAAACTATATTTTACAACTTGTGGAAGATATCATAACATTTTAAAAAAAATATTTGAAAGGTAAATATCATTTTACAGTGACACCTTTACATAATTCTACAAATATCATGTCATAATATTTAATTAACTTCAATGATATTCGTTAATTGAGTTATCTTATGTCATCAATAAAAATTTTAAAAAGATGGTATAAAGGTCCAAATTCTTTGTTTTTATAAATTAAATCAAGTAAATAAAAATAAAATTTTAAAATAATATTATAAATACTTTCTTAGCATCAAATGTCACGTCTACGTCTGCATGTTTAAATTTGAATTGCACTTTAAATCTACTTTTTTAACTCGTTATCTCATATTTGACTTTCCTTAATGACATCTTGCTCTCTCACTCCCATTGTCTCAATCTCCGAGCCAATCCCTCTTGATCTAAAATTTGAAATCTCTCCTTGAGGGTTCTAACACTCCGACCCGACAGCATATGAAGAGGTTAATCACGATTCGAGTCAATCCTTATTTCTTCCATCAATTTGTCTTCTTTAGGTGAGTACCCATGTGTTATTTACACAATATTAAAAATTAGGTCTAGCCCATGAACAAAGCAACCTCCAGGGATGGACAAAGCTTTTGACGTCCCATCGTAGCGTCTCTGGTTTTCTCTACAAGGCCCTAACTTTGTTGTTCCTTAATCGATTAAGAAACGACAAATTTTGGAGATTTTTTTTTGTTATTTTTGGTTTTCAGTAGGGCACAGTCTAGGTTGATGGAAAATCTCTACGCCAAGACTGTTCTGCCAACAGATCTAACAGAAATATTGAACGATTTACATATGGTGGTGTTTGGACTCTTCTTGTATCCAAAAGGTAAAATTTTTCGCTTTCAAGGCTCCCACATCCCGGCCTGATAGTTTGTGAGGAGGTTAAATTACTGTGACTCAGCGGCCCAGAGATATGAGACATTTACCTGATATCTCAAGGAACTACCCCAACATTGGAGGTAACAACTCCCACACTAGGACAGCGGAGGCGTCGAAGTGTTTGGACTCTTCTTCTCATGGCTTATTGTTCTCTCCATCTTTGGCTGCTCCCTTTGGAGGCTTGGACCACTGTTAAGCTGAACACATTCATCTGCTCTTTGGGTTGTAATTCTTAGTCTTACACATAGATGCTTCATATATTTAGAAACCGAGATTTAGAGATTGATGGAAATGATTGCCACCTTAGATCACTAAATGCTAACATAAAGGAGTAAATTATTTATAACGAACTATAGAAGGAGTAAACACATGAAGAAAATTGTTTCTTGAGAGTCTTCATTAAATGCTAACATTGTTGTCTTGCTAGAAAACTCATTTACTTACCATTTTTAATCAATTTATTTGTCAAATTCATTATTTGATGAGTCTTATTTTCATACATTGTTGTTAAATCTATTGTTTGCTGAAACGTAGAACACATCATTTCGAAACGTTCATTATATGAATTTATAAACCAATCTAAATAGCATATTTTAACCTTTGTTTGGGATCTTTTGATATCTTTTCTCTATCAACGAATAATTTATTCTTCAAGAATTTCCTTTATTTTACTATGAATCAATAGTGTAATAGCATGTATGTACAATATCCTTCTAAATTTGAACAAATGACAACTCCATTGTATATTTATTCTTTGATCTTGAATTGAACTTTAAAGATCCACGATTTTTTGAATTTTTGTTCAATTTTTTAATTATTGTATAGACTTCTAAAGAATCATCTAATGATCGATTCTCTCTTTCATAGTGTATCATGAAAGAAACTTTAGCACTGAATTATGTAAACTCAATTTGATTTTTTTCTCCTTTACTTTGTAAAACATTCTCATACGGTTCCGCAAATTGTTTTATTGTTATCATTAGAAAGACATAACCATCGAAAAAAGTATTTATGCTCTCACTTCGTTGAGTCGTAGACATTCCTGCCCAAACTATACATTTCACAAATGTTAGAATTTATTATTTTCCCTCATTATACAACTCTAGCAACCAAAAAAAATTTTGAAGATCATAATTCTCAATAAATAGCTTTCATTTATCCTCGAACTCCTAAGTAGTTAAGCAACCATAAACAATTGTTTGTAATGTATACTTTTTGGGTGCATAATGTTGATAACTTCTCAGCTATTTTGGAAGTTTCTCATTATATGCAACAAATTGGATCGGTGTCTTGCTTCGAGAAGAACTTTCTGAATATCTTTTTTCATCGCTCTGTCTTGACATGTAATTATGGCATTGGGAGAATGATTTGCATCCATGAAAGACATGATTGAAATAACTAAGAAAAATTAGTTTTGTGTCTTTGGGAATAACTAAGATCTATCATGTAAAAAAAAATTTAAATTGTTAGACTGCATTTTTAAAATATATTTTTGAATTGCAGTCACATCTCCATCACCAAGGTGTAATTATCTTAAGGTAATTATAAAAATCTTTTTCTATAAATGAAATATGGTCAGCCTCACTAGCCTCAATTACTATGGAATTCAAGTTTTTGTGTGGCCTATATTCTTTTTTTATTACTTATTTCCAAATTTCTTTTAACATATGACTTCATTATTCTGTTACACTTACAATATCATGATTTTGGGGACGCAAGTCATGATAACGGTCAAACAGTAATACGCCAATTTCCATTGCGAGATAAAGCCCCTCTAATCTTGGCTTTACAATTTGTATGTGAAATTGCATACATTCTCAAAGCATTTTCGTTTAGATTGTGGGTGGCCTAAACGAGCAAACACATAAGTTACCTACCTATTATTTTCATTATTTCCTATGGTCAAACTTCTAGTCATTGTAAGATATCCAATACATTGTCATACATAATATAAAAATTAATCATTTCATCCATAGTTTCAGAAATCATTTCAACTTGGGGCTATTCTTCACATCCCTCAAAATGAAGTTAATATTCAAATAGTCTACTTCAATTTGATTTTTTTTTTCATTTTGCATTTTGATTTTATTTGTTTTCACGTAAAAAAAATCCTTTCATTACCTGAAACATATGAATCATAATTTCTTATTAACATAGCAAAAGAATATCAACACCACAAAAAATTAATGAGATACCTTGGATTGACCAATTTAGTGTAGTAATTACAATACTTTTCTACGATATAGTAAAAGCTAAACATTAAATCCAAATACTCAAAAACTAATTAATGATATAAGCAAATATAATTAAATTGTTAAACTAAACAACAATTTTCATCTATAGTTACATAAAAACTGTAAAAACAAGATAAATGCGCAATAAAGACTAAATATAGAGAGATATATATAAATTATAAATAATAAAAACAGTAGAGCTTAAGGAAGAAGCAAGAACGATAAAAATCAATGATAAAAAGTTCACATTTTTTAAGAGAGATGCTTGAGATATGGAAGCAAATGTACAATTAAAATATAATTAATATACGTCATGGGTTATGAGTTATCGTGATTCCCCCTCACAAACAAATATGTTACTAGTCTGATCTCAAAATTGATGGAAAACCAAGTTCCCTTGACAAACATTTTCTAAAGTTTTTACGTTGTGAGTTTGAAATTATTATTTTTATTTTTTAAAGAAAGATCCATACACATAAAGTAGATTATATATAGTTGTGCGATCATGTCATGCAATGTCGCATGTGATCGAAAAGATTGCACCATTTATAGGTCTAATGAGTTTAGAATTCAAAATTGTGACAAAAAAATAAGAGGATTAGATGATAAACCATCTATTTATTATCTCAAGATGATTAGATTTTCAAGTTTCGAATGTGTAGAGTTGAAGAATTATTTGATCGAAATCATTTGTAGAAGTTTGAGAAGAATTTTATTTTATTTGTTTAAAATTTAGACAGACTCCTCCACGATACCAAGTCTTGTTGAACTTAAAACGTGTTGTATATCAAAGGTTGGCAAAATCGAATTAGAACTGCAAATCAGATCAGAATTATCGATTTTAATCCAGTTTTATTTCTAATTTTAAGACACCGTGATTTATGGGCTGATGCTGGTCTTTATGAGTAAAAAATCGTGAAATTTGAACTGAGACCGTGAGTAAAAAAGTTCTATAATCAAGTAAAACTTGATCTAAATACTAATAAAACCTAATATAAATCATAAAATTGGTTATAAATTCGTTCAATTACTCAAAACTCGACTCATCTATAGTAAAACAATATATTTTAATTTTTTAAATATAAAATAAAACTATAACAAAATCAGGACAGTAAGTTTCGATTTCATTTATATTTCGAGATAAAATCAGTACAAATCAGCTCGTACTTACTTCTAATAATGACTTGCAACTGAGCAGGTGATCTTGCAGCCAAATTTAACTTAAATTTTGTGAAAGTCCCTATGCATCCTATCCGTAGTTTCACACCATTTTTAAAACCTTTTTTTTTATAATGTCATGGGATCCCAATAAGATGGTTAAATTAGGAGTGAGTTTGGGGCCGAGTTCGATTGGGTTTTGACAAAAATCAATCTGACCCATTAACAATCGAGCTAAAAAAATCACCCATGTTGGTTTTTTTTTCAACACGGAAAGTTCGAGTTTCACCTTAAAACTAAAAAATAAAAAAATTATACAATACACAAAAATTAAAACTCTCTAAACGGTTAAACCACATAATTGGTATGCATAAACTATAAAAAAATTAATTAGAGTTCAATTGTACAATCAAAGTATAAATTTATTATTCAAATAATATTTGATCCAAATAAAGTAATTAACAATTCAAACGACAATCCATATAATTTAATTGCTAACAATTCACTAGCCAAATTATTATCCAATCCAAAGTTTTTCGAACTTCCAATCGTCATCAACAAAGTACCCAATTAAAACCATGTAATTAATATTTTGCAGCGACATCCAAATACCAATAGTTAGACAAACTCTTTTCTAACTTTCACTTAATTATTCTTTGAACTTCCGTCTTTTCCTATTGTAAATAATTTTTATATCTCGTCCTATAGTTCTACAAAAAAACATAACAAACGTTGGTGGAAAATATTTTATTAATTCTCTAAATCTTTCTACGACATCTGCCTGTTTGAATAAACAATTAGACCTTGAAGTACTTTTATTTCCAAAAAGGGAAAGTCTTTTGTTTTTTATCCATGACAATTAATTACTTTATATAAACGTTCAAATGTCTTAACTTTATGATGTCGTAGTTTTTTTTTGTTTGATAAGCGTACATTTAAGCACAATAGTTGCACTTGACCGTAGGTGTGAGCATAGGTGGAGTTTTGACAAAAATTAACTGGACCATTAAAATTGAGCTATAAAAAATCACTCGTTCGAGTTTTTTTTTTCAAGCACACCAGACCTTGATAGACTCGACCCATTCGGCTTGGGTCGGGACTCGCAGGTAGGATATAAATTGCCCACCACTAGCATAAATAGAGGTTTGGTTTGCCACCTCATCCACTGTAACTAAATTTCTTACTCTATACAAGCTCGGCCAGTGAAAAAATCAATTTATACAGGTTATACAAAAAAAGCTTACCTACCAGACTTAAAATTCAAAATTTTACATAATTTAAATTGAATCAAACCAATCCAGGATAAAAGTTCTAGATTCAATTTAATCGAACGAGTCGGTTTAGACTACTCACTAACCATTTACGATCAAATTTAGAAAAATTTTAGATACTGAACTTAGATTTCATTTCACTTAATCAAATTTATATTCCCAAAATATGTTAGATTTCTAAAAGCATGTTAATTATATAGGCTTACACAATTCAATCTTATATAACTAATATACGTTCTGTATGTCCGCCTGAAACTTCTATTTGCGTTCTCCTTAGTTCACGTTCAACCAGAGAAGATAACCAAAGAAAGGACAGCTATACGAAGAAGAGTAGACTTCACACTTCAAATGTCGTTATGAACATGATCGTTGTCAATTGTCACGCCGTAACAGGGACCCACAAAAAAGTAGAGAACGAACGAGCCCAAAACTGGGCAGACCATTCGGAAGTCCTAGACATACAAATTACAATCCTGGCCCAACCTAAGGGAGCCAATCATTACAAAGTCAAAATGAAACTAAATATCAGTAATTTTATAATCTAAAATAATTCTTCAAATGAATAAAATTATAACCCTCCATTTAATAAAAAAATATCCTTAATAATATCTGTAAAGACAATTATTTGATTATCTCTTCGTAGGATAATGATATTAAGTTTAACTATTAATAAATTAACATAAAACAATAAATGAGCATACGAATGATAATGACACTAATATAACATGAAGTGTATAATTATGAAATGCTACACTCAAGTTGTAGTACAATCTTTTGACTCTCATATTAGCCATTTATGCATGAATGAATCATGGATAATGAATATACTCCATTGAGCAAATTTACTAAAACAGGTCCTTTTAGAAAATATGATCTTTTAATTCATATCTTATTAAAAAGTGGAGTTTGGATATGACTAATTCTCTAAATTCCAGGAGCTTAACAGTGACTATTCTTAACCAAATCTTGAGTTTTAAAAACCAGTAATAATCTAAAAGTAGAGTTGAAAATGGAAAAGAACAATTTAAATTGAAAGGGTGTTTCGCATAGAAAGAGAAAAATAAGGTTTAAACCTGCACGGGCATAGTTCAGTTGGCACAGAGATGGTAGATTGAGTACAAGAGCCTAAGTTCGACGTCTGCGTTGTCCTAGTGTGAGAGTTGTTACCCCCAATGTTAGGGTAGCTCCTTAAGATAATAGGTAAAGACCTCCTATCTCTGGGCCGCTGAGTCACCGTGATTTAACTCCCTCACAAACTGTCGGGCCGGGGTGAAGAGGCTCTGAAAGCGAGAGATTTTGCCTTTTGGGTACAAGAAAAATAAGGTTTAAGATTTTGGACAAGGAAAAATAAAATGAGAGTAGATAGCTAAAAGTACACTTGCTTTAACGAAATTCTTGGGCAAAGTGGCATGATTGAAAACGCCTGAACTCACCCGCTATTTATAAGATTGTTTGCCACATGTGTGAACACAATACTTCCATGTATTTAAACTAGGATAAATAGTCTATTACACCTTGAACTATATAGATATATTTTAAACTTAAAAGTTATCAATTAATACCTTTAATTTTATCGTAATTGTAACACATATCTTATTATTACATTTTTTTTAATTTTATGATATCAGTTAATTTAGTTAATTTTAACTACTAATAAAGAAATGAAAGAATGCATAATAATAAACTTATACTTTTCTTGAATCATTGGGGATTTTTATTTTTCGAAGAAAATGAAGACATGGAATGGAAGGAAGAAGGGATTAGGTGTTTGAAGAAATAAATAAAAGCAGGAAAGTTTTTATCGTACCTTTGATACAATTGAAGAATCTGTATTGTTGCCTGAAATTGTGTCCGTGTCGGTGACGCCATTGATCAACTCGGAAGAGTAACACTGAAAAAGAATATAGGGTCATGGGCGTGTTAAATACCTCAAACTTTTAACTCATAATATGGAAGGATTATCTTGGAGTAAAGCAAAAAACAATCTGATGGAAGTACCAAAGGCCATATTTCAAAAACCCCACGTTCAATTTGCTCCATGCTCATCTCTATTTTGTGCATAAAGTATACCCGAAAAGAAGAGTACACAATGTTTTTAATGTAGAATTTTGGATACAAATTTTGTGAAGTTGACGTTTGCTCCAAAGAGACTGTGAATGGAAGCATAGAGCGACCCAAACACGACATCAAGTGTGAGTATAGCCTCAGTAAATTATTAATGCTAGAGCATTCGACCGAATATCAAAGGAGCCAACTCATGGTAGGATGTGGATGGTTAAATTTCTTGCACGCCAAGAAGTACTAACCAACTGAGTTGAATATGAATCGAAGTTGCAGTTTTGTGCTCTGTTCCTTGTCGTGAGTTTTCACCCTCAAGACTCAAGTCATCCTTAGTGAGTTATATCTGAATTTTCATCAAGAGTTGTTCTTCGTTTTTGCCTCCTTTACAAGCAAGAGGAAGCTAGGCCGTGTTGTAAGCCTCTAGGAATATTTTGGTGGACATTGAGTTAAGATTGGAATCTATTTAGCTTATCATCAATTTCTCATTTCAATCATTTTTCGATGCAAGAGAAGTCTAGTCCACAAATCTATTTCATCCATTCATGAGTTCCGTCCACATTTTTCATCAACATTTTCGTTTCTTTGATTTTTTTTCACCAACTTTTAAGGTCTTAAATTACATTCCTCTAGTCTCAAATGGCTACCAGTCTCATCCATTCCCATAAATTCTATCTCAAGTTACAACCTTTTCAAGTTTACCCTTTGAAATGCCATTTTTGATAAGTCTGAGAACTACTTCTCCATCCGACTTCTCAAAAAGTTTTACAACTTTTTTGATGTCGGACAAAAACAAAACAACATTAAGCCAAATTTTAGCAATTTCCACATTGGCGTATTTGGTTGTCAGTATCCACTTCCCAAAGTTTGAACTCCTCAAGCAGATTTTGTGAAGCTATAAAATGCGCCTCCAGGCAACACTTACTTATTGAGGGGTCTACCAAGTCTAAATAATGTTTAAATTTGATTATTGTCTCTACATTTGTCATCTTCATCTTATATAAACCAAATGTTCGAGAGGATTCATGGCTCGAGAGCTCAACTTCATCTGATTGTTCTTCTCCTGATACTACATGAAACTTCTTTTTCATTAGATGACATGACTGTCAAATTACCAAACTCCACCTGCTTCGAAATACTCCTCTTTTTTGAACATCTTTCTACAATATTTGCTTCACAAGAATCTCCAATGTTTCACCTGCATAGCCCAAACGCATATGTCAAAACTTGACTTCTTAACACGATTTATCTTCCTTGGCTTTGACTTTAGAACCAATAACTATATTTCTATAGAAATAATACAAGTTATTCCTATTAACACATTTCATCACAATAATAGTACCTAATGAAACTCTTAAAACTCCATCACGAATTATCACCACTAAGCCTTTTGCATGAGCTCTTGTCGCCCATGTAAATAACTTCATCATCAACTTCTTCAAAGTTGAAAAACCACTTTCGAACATGAGATATATGATAGGTACAACCTGAGTCCAATATTCACTCATCAAATTTCGGTATCACTACATATGCTTTGGAAGAAAATCCAACTAAAGAAAGATCATCATTATTGTCGTACTATGCAACTCTTGCGTCTGTACCAACTTTTATTTTCTTCTCAAATTTGGAATAATTTCTCTTCCAATGTCTTTTTCATGACAAAAGGGACACTTATCATACTCTGCTTGCCTTGCTTCTTCATTTGAGGGCGACTTCTTTCAACTTGTACTTCATCTACTGGTGTTGTCTTATTTTTCTTATCAAATCATAATTGTATAGAGCAACGCAAACCACATCGACATATATTTTCCATAAAGCAAAGTAATTTCTAAGTTTTCAAAATTATCAGGAAGAGATAACAATAACAACATAGTCAAATCTTCATCTTTAAATTTTTCACCTATGTTCAATAAATCTGTAATTAATTGATTGAACGTAATGACATCATCATTCATAGTGGTACATGGGTGATATTGAAACCGAAACAATTTGTTCTTCATGAGAAGTTTATTTTGGTTACTTCTCGTCATGAATTTGTCTTTTAATGCCTTCTACAACTTCTTCGTATAAGTTTCATTCTTAAATGTGTACTTCTGTTTTCTAAAAGACACGAACAAATTGAACTACATGCTAAACGATTGACCTCTTTCATTCATTCTCATTCACTTCAACTGGTTTCTCATCCTCTATAGCAATTTCAAGACCTTGTTGAAATAAAGCATCAAGCACCTCACCTTGCCACATACCGAAATGATCGATACCATCAAACAAATCTACTTAAAATCTTGAATTCGACATAATCGTCCTCGTCAGCATTCTCGAGAAAATTAATGTTTAAGAAGAATTTTCTACAAAGGCCTGAGGTGGAGCTTTCATAGACACTTTATAAAGTATTGAATTACAATATCAAATTAAAAATAGCCTAGGTTGAACCATCGGCTCTCATACCACTTGTGGGGAAAACTCGGGTAAATTTTTCCCAAAACCCAAACAACTTACAACCAACCACGTAAGATAAACAAATATCAACACTATGCTCTTAAACCAAACTCGTGCCTATCGTAATCGAATACAAAAATAAAGAGCAGAGAATAAAAAAAGAACACACTCAAAATTACGAGGTTTGACCAGAATCCCAACATCCTCAGGCACCACTGTAACAGCGAGTCACTTCACTAGTCCCTTAAAAAAATTTGACTTAAGTATTCTAAATTATAGTGACCACCTCAAAGTGAGAGTATTTCAAATAAATACACTCTACAAATTACAAAAGAGATATAACTCTAGAAAAGAAAAAAAAAACTAAAGGCCTAAGGGACTATTTTTACTAATGATAGCCCTTTAGACTTTTACAACTATTCGATGTGAGACAAAAACAAAACAAAAAATAAGCTGAATTCTAACATCTCCTCCCTAGCCAGCTTTGATAAATTTTGAAGACCTTTACAAATTTTTTGACACATAAGCAAAAGTTCATCCATCCGTTCTAGGTTCCTCGGATGGGGAGGTGCAGTTTAGAGCCTATCATGAATTCGGTTTGATCTAGAATGTGCTCCAACTTTTAAAATCATTCTAGTAACAATAAAGCACAACAATACTGACATGGTCCAGGAGTGGTGGAGGTGTTCGGGAAAGGAGAGGGATAAACAGCCACGGCCAAAGGCCAACCCAAGAGGAAAAACCAAGAAACATAGGAGGGTGTTGGCTCTGTCACAACTTCAATTGCATACGGGCTTTAAGTCCGACACTTAGGGGATATTAAGTTCAAGTATTAAACTCAATTTAGTAAAAAATTTCAGACAAAACGCACGTGGGGATTTTAAGTTGGCACGGGGACACTTTTCAGTGTACAGTCCCCCAAAACAGTGCCCACAATGGTTGGAAATGGGGTAGGTTGGTTAATGCACAACTCCCGATTGGGAAGAGTTGTGCACACAAAATTTAAGGGAAAACTTCACACAAGAAGAGAGGAAGATCTCAGTAAAAAAAATGGGCTGAATCGCATGAGTAAAACAAAAATGGACACAGAGCACAAGTTGAGGACCTTTGAGGGTTCTCGGGTGGACAGATTTGCAACAAACAGACATAAATGGCCAAATGGTCGGATATGGATGAAAGCTATGGGAATTCCGGAATTAACCTGAGTCCATGCAAGATGGAGAAACGCCGGAGCAAGGCTGGAGGCTGCTAGCACAACTTCACCGCCCTTGGAGATCGCTCAAACCAGATATTACTCATCGATTTGGACAAACCGCCGATAGAGAAAATGGAGCTTCAAGCTTCAAGTTTTTTTTAACAAACATTTTCTGCTTACAAAATACGTGAGGGAAGAGTTTCATACCCTCCCAACTTACAACGAAAGACAAAATTAGACACTAGCCTATTTTAGGAACTAATGAGTGGCTAAAATAGGAGTTTGGTGGACATAGGGCCCACCAACAACTTGCCTCCTACTCCATCAACTCTTGGCCCTAAACCACTACCAAGTTGCATTACAAATCACAAATTTACTTAGGAAAAAATAGGTTTTCCCTAAGTCCCAACAAGATGGAACTTGAGTTGGCCAAACCGAACCAACACCAAGTTACAACTACAACCCACAAATGATTTGTTACAACTTTAAACTACATAAAGCATATATATATATATATATATATATTTGATCACGTGATAACCAAGCAGCCCTTCCCTTGCTATAATATTCTCAAGCTAGAATGAAGAATGCCAAAGAGAGCAATCCACTAGGTCACGACTTGGTGCACCCTCGGGTAGGATGCTTCGGAAGGAGGAGCCTTTGGTACTTCGGTGGTTGTCACCCTCACTTCATGCTCCCATTGTAGGCAATGCTTGGGGAGCTCTTTGTCAATAGAAGTTGGAGCATCTAAGAGGCCTCTTAGAGGTAATATTGTCCCTGCAACCACAATTGTCTCGGACTGAGATACAAAATTGTCTCGGTTGGACTCCATGCAACCGAACAAGTCGGCTACTTGGTTGGCATCATTGGTCTTGTGACAAGGAATGAAATGAGCCATCTTGGAGAAACGATCAACAACCACCATTATTGCTTCTTTACCTCTAGGGGTCCGAGGAAGCCTCAAAACAAAGTCTACACTAACATCCACCCAAGGTTGAGAGGGAACCGGCAATGGCATGTATAACCCTTGGGGAAGCACTCGGCTTTTAGCCTTCTTGCAAATGATGCATCTTTCTATCCACTTGTGCACATCTTTGCTCATATGTGGCCAAAAGAAATGCTCTTTAACTATCTCCAAGGTCTTCTTCTCCCTAAAATGACCGGCTAGGCCACCACCTTGAGCTTCCTTTACCAAAGATTCTCGTAGGCTACATTGGGGAATACATAGCTGCCCCCCTTTGTAAAGATATCCATCCGCCAGGTGATAACCACAATTTTCTTTGTTGACACTCTTTTCATACCACTTCTTGAAGTCGGGATCTTCTTTGTAGGAAGTCTTTATCCATTCAACCCCCAAGATCTGGGAATTGAGTTCGGTGAGCAACATAATTCGTCTTGAGAGAGCATCAGCCACCACATTTACTTCTCATTTCTTGTACTTGATGATATATGGAAACCTTTCAAGAAACTCCACCCACTTTGCATGTCTCTTGCTGAATTTCCCTTGGCTTCTAATATGCTTCAAGGCTTGATGGTCGGTGTGTATAATAAACTCTTTAGGAATGAGGTAATGCTGCCACACTTCAATTCTTCTCACCTTTAAATGCCGCAAGTCATCCTCACGGGGCTGTCTATCCCGTGGTTCAAATTCATCCTCTGAATCTTCCACGTCGTATAGCCAGCCTCGGGCACCTCCGACTCTTCTTCCGGGAGTAACCGGGGGAGGCGGCCTAGGAGGATTTGGAGTCTCCATTCTTTGCAATAGCATGTCCAATCTTCTGTTAATGCCATCTATTTGGCTTTGAAAATCGGGCTCACGTTCTTGGGATGAAACTAGCGGTGGAGGTGGTTCACTCGTTGAAGAGAGGTCTCGGCTTGGTTGCAAAACCGCTCCACTCCTAGTGGTCATGCCACCACTTTTATGTGCCATTAAAGATAAAGGAATTGACGGCTTAGTAGTAATGAAAGAGGGAAGGAACAGTTGTGCTCTGATACCAGATGACACGCTCCAAGAGTGGTGGAGGTGTTCGGGAAATGAGAGGGATAAACAGCCACGGCCAAAGGCCAATCCGAGAGGAAAAATCAAGAAACAGGGGAGGGTGTTGGCTCTGTCACAACTTCAATTGCATACGGGCTTTAAGTCCGAAACTTAGGGGACATTAAGTTCAAGTATTAAACTCAAACTAGTAAAAAATTTCAGACCAAACGCACGTGGGGATTTTAAGTTGGCACGGGGACACTTTTCAGTGTACAGTCAAACCCCAAAACAGTGCCCACTATGGCTGGAAATGGGGTAGGTTGGTTAATGCACAACTCCATATTGGGAAGAGCTGTGCACACGAAATTTAAGGGAAAACTTCACACAAGAAGAGAGAAAGATCTCAGTCAAAAAATGGGCTGAATCGCATGAGTGAAACAAAAATGGACACAGAACACAAATTGAGGACCTTTGAGGGTTCTCGGGTGGACAGATTTGCAACAAACAGACATAAATGGCCAAATGGCCGGATATGGATGAAAGCTATGGGAATTCCGGAATTAACTTGAGTCCATGCAAGATGGAGAAACGCCGGAGCAAGGCTGGAGGCTGCTAGCACAACTTCACCGCCCTTGGAGATCGCTCAAACCAGATATTACTCATCGATTTGGACAAACCGCCGAGAGAGAAAATGGAGCTTCAAGCTTCAAGCTTCAAGTTTTTTTTAACAAACATTTTCTGCTTACAAAATACGTGAGGGAAGAGTTTCATACCCTCCCAACTTACAACGAAAGAAAAAATTAGACACTAGCCTATTTTAGGAACTAATGAGTGGCTAAAATAGGAGTTTGGTGGACATAGGGCCCACCAACAACTTGCCTCCTACTCCATCAACTCTTGGCCCTAAACCACGACCAAGTTGCATTACAAATCACAAATTTACTTAGGAAAAATATAGGTTTTCCCTAAGTCCCAACAAGATGGAACTTGAGTTGGCCAAACCGAACCAACACCAAGTTACAACTACAACCCACAAATGATTGGTTACAACTTTAAACTACATAAAGCATATATATATATATTTGATCACGTGATAACCAAGCAGCCCTCCCCTTGCTATAATATTCTCAAGCTAGAATGAAGAATGCCAAAGAGAGCAATCCACTAGGTCACGGCTTGGTGCACCCTTGGGTAGGATGCTTCGGAAGGAGGAGCCTTTGGTACTTCGGTGGTTGTCACCCTCACTTCATGCTCCCATTGTAGGCAATGCTAGGGGAGCTCTTTGTCAATAGAAGTGGGAGCATCTAAGAGGCCTCTTGGAGGTAATATTGTCCCTGCAAAATCAACAAACAAATTAGAAACCTGCCTTGCACGGCTGCGGGTCACCATGCCTTCCGGTGGGTGGGGGTTCTCGGGCACATCAAATACAGAGAAGATATTCTCAAGATACACAAAGCTATGATACTAAATGATCTGATAAAAGCAGAGGTTTGATAACAAGTAGTTCAGATGAAGTTGCTTGGCATGTATGAGATAAAACAATTTTGTGAGTCTGTTTTAGGAATTTAACGACGGGGTTGGGGAGCGAGAGAGGCAAGATAATTTTGCTACGCGCATCCTCTCATAGGAGACAATGTATTTAGATCAAGTTTTGATTTATCATACATCATCTTCAATTTAACAAGTGAGAAGTTTCAATTTGTCTAACAAATTGTGTATAGAAGAAAAATTGATGTTGGAGGCAAATCAAAAGAAGCAACGAAGAAAAAGAAACACAAACTTAAACTTTAACTAAAGTAACGAAACAATTAATAAATTTGCAGCAGTAGAATATTCATTTAATTACGTCAAGTTTCAAGTTCTTTTTTTGTACAAAAAGTTTTGATGTATCTAATCCAAATATTATCATCATAACGCCGCGCAAGCCCAATATGCAGGTTGAGCCGGTGCCAACTTGAGGACTCATTTTGGGCTCTCGAGCCCGCCTTCGTCCCTACACAACAGCTGTCTAATGATAATTGGTTGGTTTTCCTGCTAATATTTTTGAATGTCATGAAGGGGTAAATTTATTTTCAATTATTCATTTTCGAAAGTAGATTGAGCAGTACAGAAAGATTTGTGGTCCAATCCAAATCTACACTAGTTTTTACGTAACTTCCTTTCCATGATCAAACTTAACCGCAAAAGTGGAACACATTTTCAAACAATGTGGGCCATCGCTCAAAGTGTGCTTCTAGCGTTATTAGATATTATTTTAAATTAATTAAATTACTTTTAATAATTTCTCACTTTAATTTCATCTCATAACCAAGCATTCATGTATTTAATTAGCGTCATAATTGAAATAGATGACAAATAATGAAAACTAGTTAATGCAAAAAATGTCATTGTTTTAAGAAACATGAAGTTTTCGTGGGTGCTCTCAAAATTAAATAATTGAAAGAGAAAATACGAGATAAGATCATTTCTCGTTTGGTTGCGTTAGCTGGCCTCGAGTCTTAATTATAAAATCATAAATAAAGGACTTTATTTTTAATTATTATAAACATGTAATGTTTTTGTTGACTTGTATTAGCTGGCTGTGATTAAGCCCACGTCGAATTGTAAGAGATTTGAAAAGAGTGGGACCCAGCCACGTGGCCCTCCTGAAAGCTGAGTGTCAAAAAGGGCTCGGGTAGAAGAACAGCGACTGAGCCTCTTCTTCTTCACTCTCTGACCAGACTGTACGGACGTTTCGCCATCTCGGCTCTTTTTTCTCCGTCTTTTTTTTTTTCTGTTGATTTACGCTTCTTCTGAAGGTCTGGACAGTAGAGCTTCTTAGGGTTTTTGGCTGGGTTTACCTTTTTTTAGCGGCCATTGTTGCCCATGTTGAGGTTCATGGCGTTTGTTCTGCTTTTCGTGGTGCTATGCGCTCCCGTTTCTGCTTTGGCCGCCCAGAGCGGTGAGAGCCAGACGGAGATTGAGGCGCTTATGGCGTTCAAATTGAATCTTTACGATCCGCTCGGTGCTTTGGTGGGGTGGGATCCGACATCTCCGGAAGCTCCCTGCGACTGGCATGGGATTATTTGCTCTGCAAGCCGGGTTACTGAGCTCCGGTTGCCTCGGTTACAGCTCGAGGGCCGAGTTAATGACGAGCTCGGTAATCTCAAGATGTTGCAGAAGCTGAGTCTTCGTTCCAACTCCTTCAACGGCTCCATTCCGGTCTCTCTCTCTAAATGCACGCTTTTGCAGGCGGTGTTCTTGCAGTACAACTCGTTTTCCGGTGTTCTGCCGTCGCAGATCCGGAACCTTACCGGTCTTGAAATCTTAAATGTGGCGCAGAACCATCTTTCCGGGGGGATTCCAATAGACCTCCCTTCCACTCTCAAGTACCTAGATCTCTCATCCAATATGTTCGCCGGTGAGATTCCGAGAAGCATTGCCAACTTAACTCAGCTTCAGCTCATTAACCTCTCTTTTAACACGTTGAGCGGGCAGATTCCGGCGAGCCTTGGTTGGCTTCAAGAACTTGAGTACCTTTGGCTGGATGGTAACATTTTCAAAGGTACTCTACCTTCTGCGATTGCCAATTCTTCGTCGCTCGTTCATTTGAGCGCTGATGGCAATATGCTCGAAGGCGTGATTCCAGCTTCCATTGGAGCTCTTCCCAGTCTTCAAGTTCTGTCTCTTTCGCAGAATAAGCTATCTGGACGCATCCCATTCTCCTTATTCTGCAATGTCTCGTCACAGCCGCCGTCTCTCCGCATCGTTCAGCTCGGTTTTAATGCGTTTACGAAGATTGATGGGCCGGAGATAGCTCAGTGTTTTAGTGTTCTACATGTTCTTCATCTTCAACATAATCAGTTACGAGGGCCCTTCCGATCTTCTTTAACGCGCATATCAAGTTTAACTCATCTTGACGTTTCGGATAATTTCTTCTCTGGTGCTGTTCCACCCGAAACTGGGAACTTGTTGAGATTGGTGGAGCTGAAAATGGCGAACAATTCATTCGAGGGAGAGATTCCTGAAGAGATAAAAAGATGTAGCTCACTGACGGTTCTTGATTTTGGAGGAAATCGCTTGGCCGGAGAGATTCCGGCTTTCCTTGGCGAAATGAGAGGCTTGAATGAGCTGGTTCTGGGAAGAAACCAGTTTGTGGGAGCCGTTCCAGGGAGTTTTGGCCAACTCTTGGAGCTTAAAAGCTTGGATTTGGGAGGAAATAGTTTGAATGGGTGCTTTCCGCAGGTTCTAATGGGGATGAAAAACCTGAGCTTTATCGATCTCAGCAACAACAATCTGAGCTGTGAAATTCCGTCCGGCATTGGGAATCTAACGAGGCTGGTACATCTGAATCTAAGTGCAAATGGGTTGTCCGGAGAGATTCCAGCCTGGTTGGGAAACCTTATCTTGTTATCTACTCTCGATTTGAGCGGACAGAAATTGTCGGGAAAGTTGCCATTCGAGCTCTTTGGTCTGCCAAATGCGGAGGTGATTGCTCTCCAGGACAACATGTTATCCGGCGATGTTCCTCAAGGATTCAGTAGTTTGACGAGCCTTCGCAGTTTGAATCTCAGTTCAAATCGCTTCTCCGGTCAAATTCCGTCGTCTTATGGGTTTCTCCCATTGCTTGCCGTTCTCTCCTTGTCCGGCAATCGCATAACGGGAGGAATTCCGCCGGAGCTGGGCAATTGCTTAAGCCTCCAAGTTTTCGAGGCTCGATTCAACTCGCTCGCCGGAAACATTCCAGAGAGTCTCTCGCAGCTGTCTAGTTTAAGGGAGCTTGATTTAGGCCACAATAATTTGACAGGGGAAATTCCAGAGGAAATTTCAGGGTGCTTCTCATTAAACGTTCTGCTGCTAGATTCCAATGATCTATCAGGTAACATTCCAAGCTCCTTGTCCAGGCTTTCAAACCTCACAACGCTGGACCTCTCTTTTAACAACTTGAGTGGAGAAATTCCTGGGAATATTAGCTCCATTATTGGATTGGTGAACTTTAACGTCGCAAATAACAATCTCAGTGGGGAGATTCCGCTGCCTTTGGGTTCCCGATTCGATAATTCATCGTTCTTCGCCGGAAATTCAAAGTTATGCGGGAAGCCGCTGGATCGAAAGTGCGATAAAAAGGATAGACGAAAGAAGCTCATTCTGTTAGTTGCAGTGGCTGCTAGTGGAGCTATCCTACTGTCCGTGTGTTGTTGCTTTTACGTTTTCAGTCTGTTTATTTGGTGGAAGAGACTGAAAGAGGGAATGAATGGGGAGAAGAAGAGGAGCCCGGCAAGGACCAGCATCGGTGCTAGCAGTGGGCGTGGAAGCACCGACAGTGATGGACCGAAAGTTCTCTTGTTCATCAACAAAATCACTCTAGCTGACACAATTGAAGCCACTCGGCATTTCGACGAAGAGAATGTTCTTCGTAGGACTCGATATGGGCTGGTTTTCAAAGCCAGCTACAACGATGGAATGGTGCTTTCGATTCGACGCCTCCCGAATGGTTCACGGAGCGAACATGTGATCAGAAAAGAAGCTGAATTACTGGGCAGAGTTAAGCATCGAAATTTGACTGTTCTTCGCGGATACTACGCAGGGCCGGATTTGAAACTTCTTGTATACGACTACATGCCGAATGGAAATCTCGCAACTCTTCTTCAAGAAGCGTCCCACCAAGACGGTCATGTTCTGAACTGGCCAATGCGACATCTTATCGCCCTCGGGATTGCTCGCGGCCTGGCTTTCCTACACACGTCCGCCATTGTCCACGGCGATATTAAGCCGCAAAATGTGTTGTTCGATGCTGATTTCGAGGCCCATTTGTCTGATTTTGGACTTGATAGGCTAATGGCTGCTGCGCCGGCAGAAGCTTCTTCCTCCACCTCAGTTGGCACATTGGGCTATGTTTCTCCGGAATTAGCTCTCACGGGAGAACCATCCAAAGAATCAGATGTCTACAGCTTTGGAATCGTCTTGCTCGAGCTGCTGACCGGGAAAAGACCAGTGATGTTCGGAGAAGATGAAGATATCGTGAAGTGGGTGAAGAAACAACTGCAGAGTGGTCGGATCAACGAGCTTTTGGAGACCGGATTGCTGGAGCTAGACCCCGAATCATCAGAGTGGGAGGAGTTTTTGCTAGGCGTTAAAGTTGGTTTGCTTTCTACTGCGCCGGAGCCTCTTGATCGGCCGACCATGACTGACATAGTTTTCATGCTCGAAGGTTGCCGGGTTGGGCCTGAAATTCCGTCCTCCGCCGAACCAACCAGCCAACCTTCTCCGACATGAGCCCAGTCTACTGCCCTTGCCCTTTTTTCACTTTTTACTCGGGCGGGGACCATTGGAGAACAGAACAGAGCTCCAAAGATCTGGACAAGCTGCAGCCATTAACTGGATGACCAGAACCACGACGGGCCGCAACTGAAAATTTGCCGCGAAATGCAAGGAGACAATCCTGGGGTGCTTCACATGTTTAGTAGCCGTTACTGTCTGTGTGGGCAGTGGGAGAGCCCGAGGGTGAGCGAGGAAGGAGAGAAAAGACAAACGAGACAATGAATGAGTAAGGAGGAAGAGGGTAGAAAAGGGCAACTTCAAGCCCTATCCCCTTGTCCCCTTTCTTTTGAATTGAGCGTGGACCCTTTTGAGATTTAATGGATTGGCTTTCTAATGGTGTCATCGTCTTAATGTCATCTTGTTTTCTGCCTGTAACAGCTGCGATGGAACATTTTAATGTGTTTCCTGTTAGTGTCTGCTAGTAGTGAAGGAGCAAATAAATATGTAGTTTTTTTAATGTCATCTTATGACGTTCCAACTTTAAAAGATTGGTGATGGTTATAAGACGAGAGCTCCAACTTTCTCTCAAGAGTTGGACCTCTTGATAGCACCTTCACCTCCAACCATGCAAAAGATGGTGTCATCGGTGTTGCGAAAATGCAGCAGCCAGAATTAGAGACCGAAACTCTTATTCCAATTCCAATGAGTAGGAGATGAGCTCGCTCATGCAATGCGAGCTCAAACTGTATTGCTTCTTGCATGTCATGTCCTATTACAATAAATTAGAACATACAAAGAAAATTTGCATTTTTTGTTCTTTCTTCTCCGTTTGAGTAAACTCTCTTTAAAAATCTTTACTTTTAAAGTACTTATAAACTACAAAATATTAATTTTGTCTCAAATAATTAATATTTTTTTAGTTAAATATTATCAGGATAACATAAACATTTAATCAAATATTTACAATAATAAAAGACAATAATCTGAAAAGTTTCAAAATAATTTTTTTTATTTCAAATAACAAAATAATTTATTAAAATTACATAATCTATAAAAATTACAAACATTTTAAGATAAACTCTTATACTATTTTTATTTAAAGTATAAAAATGTCTACTATGTTAAAACAATTGGTAAACCAAATTCTTTCTAAAAAGTCCGCCAATGATATTATTCTTTATTAACGAAAAAATCATTATCAACCAGATGGATTAAGTAAGCGAATTCAATGACCCAAAACCCCAACCTTGCTTAAGATCGTGCTTTTGCCACCTCTCATTCATAAGGCTTTTCTATTAAAAAGTTCACGACATGAAACTTTTGGGTAACTCCCATAAACATTAATGTTTGAACATGGATAACACTAAATCATTGAACATTTACCACCTCAAAGCATATACGACATTGCTATAATATTGGCATAGCTTCCACTTTAGACATATCATTAACAAATAATTCAGATCATACAATTCATCATTAAGTCAACCAAGTTGTTCAATAATGATCTCGACCAAGCAATTTATTATCATATCAGACATCCTTTAAATATGCATGCAATAACACCCCATAATGTAGGCTTTAGAATAGAAACAACACATGCTAAATTAGTTATGTTTAGTTCTTAGTTTAAAGTAGTACTATAATGTTTATTAGGAATATCTACTATAAATACGTCACACTTCACGGATAAATTAGAGTACTACAAATTTGATAATGCATTTCCATTTTTATAAATTGAATTTTGCTTCTCTATGCATTTTTATTCATGATTTTCACCTAAACTTTGACAAGTTAGTTTTTGTTATTTATTATATGCTGCACATGCAGTAATTAAGGTGTATCCTAAACATGTTAGATCATGCCTGGCCGATGCTTCACAAAAGAGAGGGTGAACAAATGAATCCAGTGGAAACCTTTGATAAATTCACCAACATTTTGTTATACAGCTATGACCCACACCCTATCTATTTTGGTAAATCAACCTTATCAATCCATCTGTCACGCTTACAGTTTTGTCTTCACGGGACCCACCTCCAAAAAGTTCCAAACCCTACAAAATTATCTCTTTATCTAATTGACCCGATGACTCAATAATCACTTTTGAAATGAAGAGTGTGGAAACTAATGAATCCAACAACCACGTCAAATAAAAGTACAGGAGTTTGTTCCATACTAGACTACAGCGTGACATAGAATACTAATTTCAGCACTATCTAGACTGAATTGCCTCGAGATTATGTCCAAATAAAGCTATTAACCGTTCCAAGTGGAACCTTGTATTGGATTCTCGGTGCTATTTAGTGTCTTCCAAATGTGGGAGAGAATGCATCAAAGAAACTTATCTCAAGCTCGAGTAAACAATGTTATCCAAAATCAACTTGTAGCAACAGTTTGTAAAGATGGTTTTGGATATATTATAAGTCAGCTACTATCACATATAAAAACATTATCGAAAAAAGAGTTACTTTCCGTACTTAATGAAGCAATCCCTATAAAAATTGATCTCCAAACAACTGCGAACGACCATGGAGAATTGGGGTAGATCTAAAATCACTTCACTTGACAAAGGAAACGTTTGTTTGACTAGAAATTGGTGCTGTCATAGATCTATTTCGATCCACCAGTTCAATCAATAGACTGGCCGAGGATTTAAAGTCGACCACCGATGTCCGATAATGTCCAATTTGTTTTTAAAAATTGAAGTATTCAATAATATGATAAAAAATGAATTCTTATGTCAAACTTCTAAATCAATTGCTACCCTTACAATCAAGGATTATCATAAGCATGTAAAAGAGAAATTTTCTAATCTAATATTCCTCAGAGTTTCTTTTAATCTTTGGAGCGATGACGAAACAATAATGATGCTTGAGCCCGAATTTTGGTTTTTTTCCTCTTCTTCTTGCAGCACCACATTCTTTTTTTTTTTTTCTAAAGCCCGGTTCTAACAACGCCAAATGTATAAAAAATGGTTTTTGAATGAATATCAATCCCATAATTTGGCGTGATTGTTTTGAAAATGGAAAGTTCTCCTAAGACAAACAAATAACGATTTATCTTGGTTCAAGGTCATTGTTAAGAATAGAACAAGTACAAAAAAAAAGAGAGAATAAAATGTGAGACTCGAGATTTATGTGGAAAGACCCTTTTAGAAACAAAGCACGAGGAGATAAATAAATCTACTATGAAAATTGACATTCTTTACTTTCTTTTAGAATGACTTCCAGGATATCACTTGTTTCTATATTTTTGGTCATGAACTCGTAACTTTTGACTTACATGAAAGAGTAATGAATCCAAATTTTCTCAAAGTTTGTGACTTTATTCGCATTAAACACAGTTGTATAGCTCATGAGATTTAGATTGAGATGTGATAAAGGCGAGTTCGTAGATGTCTGGGAGACTAGGACAGTAACTTAGACATGTGTCAAATTACATTAATGATTAATTCGAGTGACACAAATCAGTTAAAATATTATTATTATGCTTGTTTTAATTTCACGTGATTAATAAGCTATGTGTGTTAAATATTGATATTACTATTAAATATTTGTATTACAATTCAGGTTAGCATAAGTTTGGAAAACAATTAGCAAAAGAATAGATCGATTGTCTTGGAAATAAGATCCTTCGATGCAAAAATCATCTTTTATATTTTGTCTTTGATTTCCAAATTAATTATAGAGTGCCTTTAAGCACTTGGTCACGGAAAAATTGAGAATCAATTTCAACATGTTCCGATTTTGAATGTAGTACCGGATTGGAGGCAAGGTAGGTAGCACTGAGGTTGTCACAAAGTATTAGAGGTATTTTGGAAGAAGAGAAATCGATTTCGTGTAGAAGTGATTGTATCCAAATGACTTCGGCGGCTACATTGGCTATGCTCCTATATTCAGCCTCGGTACTAGATCGAGACACAAATTTCTGTTTTGGCGATGACCAGGAGACAAAATTAGAGCCTAAAAATATACAAAAACCACTAGTGCTCTTCCGATCATCACGGCAAGAGGCCCAATCGGCATCTGTATAGCAAGTGAGAGAGGTAGACATGTCCGGAGAAAAGTTTAAACCAAATGACATAGTGCCCCGAAGATATCGAAGGATTCTCTTTACGGCTTGCCAATGTATATCTGTAGGACAATGCATAAACTGACATACTTTGTTGACTGCAAAAGCGATGTTTTGACGGGTAATGCAACAATATTGAAGGGCACCAACAACACTACGGAAGAAAGTAGCATCTTGAAGCAGAACTCCCGAATCTTTCGAAAGAATAGGACCAGCAACCATTGGAGTAGGAGTAGGCTTGCAGGATGCCATATTAGTGCGAGCTAATAAGTCAGAAATGTAGCGTGATTGACAAAGGGTCATACAGTTATTCTGACGAGAGACCAGAATGCCAAGGAGAAAATGTAAATTGCCGAGGTCGCGAATATCAAAAATCGAATGGAGAAACTGCATCAACTTGTCAATAAGAGGTTTAGAGTTACCCGTGAGGATGATATCGTCAACATAGACGAGCATAATCATGACGAAATCTTGTGCCTTTTAGAAGAAAAGAGAAATATCCGATTCAGATGCATGGAATCCCCAATGTAATAGGGCATTATATAATCTCGTATACCAAGCACGTGGGGATTGCTTTAGACCATAAAGAGCCTTCTTCAACAGACAGACTTCATTTGGTTGAGAAGAAGTAACAAAGCCCGGAGGTTGCTGCATATATACAGTTTCAGTTATATCACCATGGAGAAATGCATTGCTAATGTCAAGTTGTTGAATATGCCAACCGCGTGAGAGAGCCAATGATAAAATTACTCGAATAGTGGTAGGTTTGACCACCGGGCTGAACGTCTCAGAATAGTCAAAACCTTCTGTTTGGTCATAGCCTTTCGCCACTAATCGAGCCTTGTAACGGAAGACCGAACCAGCTGCATCTAATTTGACTTTGTAAACCCATTTGCAACCAATCAATTTAGCTCCAAGAGGTAAAGGAACCAAGACCCAGGTTTTTTTTTTAGCCAAAGCAGAAATCTCATCTTGCATAGCAGAGATCTAATTTGGATTCTTTGAAGCTTGTAAAAAAGTTTTGGGTTCAAGTTCAGTATCAATAGAAGTCAGTAGTACTCGCGGTTTAAAAATCCCAGATTTAGCTCTTGTAGTCATGTGATGACTATTGGTAGGTAACACTTGATTGCCCAATATAGGAATTCTATGTAGAGGATTGAGAAGTTGAGAGGTATCGAAAATTAGAGGTGACGGCACATGTGGAGGAGGAGAGGTTGAAACGGAAGTTTGTGGAGGCAAAGAGAAAACAGAACGTGGTAATAAGCTAGGGGAGGAGGAGGGTAGAGTTTGAATGGTGAACGAAAAGGGTGGGGAGTGGGATGAAATAGATGAGCGTGTGGCAAAAGGAAATATGTGTTCGTCAAATGTAATGTGTCGAGTGATATATATACGATTGGAAATTGGATTAATGCTCACATAACCTTTATGGTGAGAACTGTACCCGAGAAACACACAAGGAAGTGATCGAGGTTGAAGTTTATGTTCGTTAAATGGACGAAGATAAGGATAACAAAGGCAACCAAAAACTCGCAATGAAGAATAAGGAGGAAGTTTATTAAACAAACACTCATAAGGAGACTTGAAATTTAAAATCGGTGATAGCATAAAATTTACTAGATAAGTTGACGATTGGGCCAAAAATGAGTGGGAACCGAGGAATGAAATAGAAGGGCTAAACTGGTTTCCACTACATGTCGATTTTTTCGTTCAACACCACCGTTTTGATTTGGTGTGTATGGACAAGAGACACGATGATGAATACCTAGAGATTTAAAAATTGATGTAAGAGATTGAAATTCTCCACCCCAATCGAATTGTAAAATTTTGATGGAGCAGCCGAATTGATTTTGAATAAATTTGTGAAAAATCATAAAAGTGTCTTTGACTTCACTTTTTAGTTTTAAACAAAATATCCAAGCAAATCGAGTGCAATCATCAACAAACAAAAGAAAATAGCGGGCTCCCGTAACAGATGGTTCCGGAGACGGACCCCAAATATCAGAATGTACCAGTTCAAAAGGAAATTTTGCATTAGAATATGACAAAGAGAAAGGAAGTCTATGAGATTTACTCATTTGACAAGCCTTGCACAAAACAGATTCACAAGACTTAACAAATGGTTCATTACAAGACAATGAAACATGTTTTAAGACAGATAGTGCAGGATGACCCAACCGAAGATGCCAGAGGTCAGAGGTCGGAATTTGAAGCTGGGCGAGGGGAGACTGTTGCTGTAAGGGCAAAAGTTGGCTCGGCAGAGAGGGTAGATGGAGTCCGGTACAGACCATCACTCAAGTGGTCCCCGGAGGATGGTTTGCTGGGTGATCCGATCCTTAACAAGAAAAAATTTAGAATGAAATTTAACAAAAACAGCATTGTCTCGGCAAAGGCGAGTGGCACTAAGCAATTTATGAGATAGAAAATGTGAGCGAAAGACAGATTTCAACAAGAGACGTTTAGACGCTGTAGGAATAACAGAATGACCTAATTGAGCAATCGGAAGTTTCATACCATTTGCAGTCAAAATTTGTGAAGAGCCATTGTAAGGAACCAGATTGAGCAAAGGCGATGAGTCAGGCATGAAATGATGGGTCGCACCGGAATCGAGCATCCATGATTGAGAGCTAGAGATACCAGAAGTCGGCTAAGGAAATGGAAGAATTCCAGCTGAGTTTGCTTGTGGGTTAACTGGAGGGGAAGGAAATGTGTGAGACGCAGCGTCTTGGAGAAAATAGCAGGTGAAGGCTTTATGTCCCAATTTGTTGCAAATTTGACACCTTGGTTTATAAAAACCATTTGGTCGCTGGTTTTTCCAAGCAATTGGATCGGATGGGTTAAAATTTGGTGGTTTTTGGTTATTTTAAAAAGAACCGGTTGGATTATAAGGGAAAACCTGTTGTTTGTGGGTTATTATGGAATTGGCCGAGATTTTGGGGATTTTGAATGAAAGATGGGCGAAAGTTTTGGTGAAAATTGGGAGGATTGCGGGGGCCCCGGTGGTACGCGACGTTCGCCTGAACAGGAACAACGACACCGGCGTTGGCTTGAAGGGGGCTCGAGAGGATGGCAGTCGAATTTTGTTTGTCCAGACGAAACTCGTAGCTTAAAAACAGGCTATGGATGTCTTCGATTGAGGGTTGGTCAGTGCGTCCGGTGATGGAGGTCGCAAATGGGTTGTATTCGCTGCCCAAACCTCCGAGAAAGTAAAGGACTTTGTCCCTGTAGGAGACCGGCTCATCAATGGCGGCCAAAGTATTGCAGATGGAGGTAAGCTTTTGGATATAAACTGTAGCTGTTAGACCTTCTTTTGAAATTGTGTGAAGCTGGTTCCGCAAATTATTGATTCTAGCTAGAGTGGATGAAGCGAACATTCGCTTAAGGGCTTTCCAAAAGTCGGCAGCTAAGGTGTAGCAGACGATTTGAGGCAAGATATCGTCGGAGAGGGAGGAGAACATCCACGACATAACAAGTCGATTGTAACGCTGTCATAGGGAATACTCTGGATTTGGTTCGAGGGATGCCAAGTATTCAAGATGAGGATTAGAGCTCTCAAGAATGTCATCGAGGCCATTGGCGATGACAATATTCAGGAGCTGTGCCTTCCATACAATGTAATTGGTTGAGTCCAGTTTAATTGTAAGAGACTGCTTCATAGAGGGAAAGGGAGGGAGGGAGGAAGAAGAGGCAGAGGGTGAAGCCATTGGCGGACTTGAGGGATCTATTTCCTTAAAGCTCTGATACCAAGATAGAATTCAGAGAATGGAGAGAACAAAGAGAGAGCAGAAAAAAGGTTTCCTGTTTTTGTATTGTCAAATCATAAAAATAATTGCAACATATTTTACTATTTATACTCACACTAATATTTAATAGAAATACACATTATATACATATGCTAACAAGAAGGCGAAGAAATTTACCGAAACTTTACTTTCTTTTAGAATGACTTCCGGGAGATCACTTGTTTCTATATTTTTGGTCATGAACTTGTAACTTTTGACTTATATGAAAGAGTAATGAATCCAAATTTTCTCAAAGTTTTGTGACTTTATTTGCATTAAACACAGTTGTATAGCTCATGAGATTTAGGTTGAGATATGTTAAAAGCGAGTTCGTAGATGTCTAGGAGACTAGGACAATAACTTAAACATGTGCAAATTACGTTAATGATTAATTCGAGTGACACAAATCAGTTAAAATATTATTATGATGCTTATTTCAATTTCACGTGATTAATAAGCTATGTGTGTTAAATATTGATATTACTATTAAATATTTGTATTACAATTCAGGTTATCATAAGTTTGGAAAACAATTAGCAAAAGAATAGATCGATTGTCTTGGAAATAAGATCCTTCGATGCAAAAATCATGTTTTATATTTTGTCTTTGATTTCCAAATTAATTATAAGTTAAATAGTATCCTCATTGGATCAGTATTTATTGTTACGTTATAACACATGCACGTGTGTTATTTGCGAGTGTATATTTTTGCAACAATAATCCAATATCTTTGAAATCGTTCTTTTAGAAACATTCAACAGAAAGCTTTTCATAGTAAACACATTTGTCCACAATAAAGCATTTGGTACTGTTAAATTTCAAACTCATTTGTAAATCCTAACATGAAGTTTAATTTAAATTTTTCATGCATAAGTAAACTTTGGAATATTCAAACTTAAAATTTAACTACAAATCCTGACATGAGTATCTAAAAATAAACTTAAAACTTGTCGTTTGCCAACCGGTCAAGGTCACCGGAACAAACGCAAATCCTCATGATGGTCACACTATCAACTAACGTTTCATAATTATCATTTCAAATTTGTCTGAAAATTGCATGAAGAAATGTTTATTTGATAAAGAATCCACGTAAAGATGACGATTTGAGGCTGTTACTAAAAGAACAAGGGCTGGCTTTTGTGCATAACTAGAAAGATTGTAGAAAGATTGTGATGTGAAGCACCGTTGAAAGATCGTAGAAACCTTCGGAAAATCATCTAAGAAAGTTGCATCAGTTTAGAACATTCTATTACTTGTATATAGCACCAGCGAGAGATTATTCGAACCCGATTAAATAACCAAATGAAGACGTGCTTTGGCATGTAATCAAATCGTAAGGCTAGCGTGTAGATACAGGTAGTAGGTTACAAGATGGATGATAGATTGACCATGGCTTCATCGGCAACCAGTGAAAGCAATCAGCACCACCCAATTTCCTTCCCCCCTTTCCCTTTCCACACCCGAAACATTTCCCTCGGACTCTCTTCCGATGACTACTTGATTTGGATGGACCTTTTGGTCTTTTGCTTTTCAAACTGCTGCGTATCTCATTAATGTAGAACCTTATCACTTAAATCCCCGCCTCTCCTCATTTTCTCAAGTCCACCACTATATTATCACTTACGAGTGTTTGGTTGTTCTTGTTACCCAAATGTTAGACCCTATAATTTTCGAAAGACTCTCTTTGTGAAAGGAGATCTCTTTGTTGTGTCTTCATTGGCTATTCTCGTCATCACAAAGGTTACATAGCTTTTCATCAAGAGTCTCGCGGGATTTATTTATCTGCCACCAGACCTCCTTCCACACCTACCTTCTCTTCTGACGCCTGTGATACCTTCTCTCTATCAATATCCACCGCTTCTCTCTCTTACAACCTTAGTCCTAATCATTCTATAAGCCCGACTCACTCCGGTTGTTCCTACAAATAATCACCCTACAGTAACCAGGTCCAAATTTGGTTACCAACTTCAGCACCTAATACTGAACCATATACTTACAAACAAGCTTCAGATTACTGTTGGGTATTAAACTCAATGAATAAATAGTAATAAAAATCTATAATTTTTTTTAATCAAATTTTGATTGACTTTTGAAAGGACAAACAATCACCAAATTTAACTTGTAATTATGGATTTTTATGCTCCGGATATCTAGTTTCCAATCGTTCAAGTTTCAGGTTATTCTGAATACTGTGAAAGAAGTTATGATCATTTTAATAACAAAATGTCAAAAATTATTATAGGAGTTTTAGAAATAAAGAGTGTAAAGTTACTATTTTATATATAGTGGCTGACGAAATGAAAAGAAGACAGAAGACCACAATCTCTCTTCCACAACTCATCAAGACGAACTACAATAACTGAAGTATATGTTTTACTTGTTGCACAAGATGTGTCGGAAGTAGTAAGAAATGGCTACAATGAGCAACAAAATGTTTGTTCACAACGAACCAATTGAAAGCATTAAAAGAAATAAAAATGAAAGATAAAACTGCTCTCTATCTCTTATTCCAAGCAGTAGATGAGTTGGAGTTTGATAAGATAGCTAATGCATCAACTTCGAATGAAACATGAGATATTTTACAAAAGATGTTCAAAGATGCTGATCAAGTTAAACATGTGCGTCTTCAAACTCTATGAAGCGAGTTTGAGGCCATCAAGATGAAGGAGTCGGAAGATGTATTCGTGTACAAACAATAGCGAATCAACTCAAAACAAAATGGAACGAATACAAGAGTTATGGAGAAAATTCTCTGATCATTAAAAATAATTTTGAGAATGTCGTATGTGCAATCGAAGAGTTAAAATTTTTTGAAGAAATGTTTGTCGATGAAGTCGCATGCTCTCTTGAAGTGCATGAACAACGAAAGAAGAAAAAAAAAACATGAGTTCTTGGAGGAAGCCTTCCAAACAAAGATGATCGTCGAGGAGGATAAAGAGTTGTATGCACAACACAACCGAGAAAGTGGACGTGGTCGTGAAGGTCACAGTTCTGATCTCAGAAGAGGTCATGGTTGTGGAAATATAAATGAAGAGAGAGAGAATAAATGAGACAGCAAAATTGGCGTGAACGAGGCTATGCTCATGAAAGAGGTAGTCTATCAAATCATCCAAATATCGAATGTTATAATTACTGGACACTATGCAAAGGATTGTTACTCCAAGAAAAAGGTAGAAGAAAACACAAAGCTGATCACAGAAGATGAGAACAAAGAAAATGACATTCTCATGATGGCTCATGAAGGCACCACCGCAAATAGTGACATGGTGTGATACCTCGACACCAGTGCTAGCAATCAAATGTGTTGACATAAACATCTCTTTGTTAATATGCAAGGGATAAGAGAAGAACATGTGTCTTTTGGAGATGCATCGAAGGTCCAAGTCAAATTTGAGGAAAAATGTATTTTCCAAAAAAAATGGAAAAAAGGTATTATGAATGATGTTTACTATGTACAAGAATTGAAGAGTAATATTCTTAGCATGAGATAGTTATTGGAGAAATAATTTTTCGTTTTCATGAAAGACCAGATGTTGGACTTGAAGGATCAACATCGCTGGTTACTTGCGCATGTGGAGATGACAAAAAATCAGATTTTCAAACTCAACTTAAAGAATATACAAGAGAGATGTTTGCAAGTTAACATTGAGGAAAAAATAAGCTTATGACACTTACAGTATGTACATTTAAATTATGGTGGGATAAAGAGTTAGCAATGAGAAAATTATCCATGAGCTATCCCACATTGATTTCACTAAGAAGTTTTATGAAGGTTGGGTATTTGGGAAGCAAGCAATGATACGTTTTCAAAAGAAAGCCGAATATCGTGCAAGGAGACCTCTCGAGATGGAAAAATTCAAGGCGTTTAGGTGTTCAAAAAAATTCAAGACAATGATCAAGAAGACAATCACAATGGTTTGAGTTTAAGAGAGATATTTGTTGAGTATTAAACTCAATGAATAAATAGTAATAAAAATCTGTCAATTTTTTAGGGCATATATAGATTGACTTTTAGAATGACAAAATGTCACCAAATTTACGTGGGACCTATGGATTTTTATGCTTCGGATGTCTAGTTTTTAATGGTGCAAGTTGTAGGACATTCTGAGTAATGTGGAAGAAGTTATTGTCGTTTTAGTAACGAAATATCAAAAAATATTATAGGAGTTTTGAAAATAAAGAGTGTAATAGTTACTATTTTATTTAGTTTTATTTTTAATGTAATTTATGTCACTTTTGTATCATATATAATGACTGAACAAAATGAAAAGAAGACAAGAATCTATAAATTATTTTCTCTTTCATATTTTATTATTTCTCTTATCTAGAAACTCAATTTTTTAAATTATGATTTCTTTTAGTTACCGTCATGCGTGAGGGGATGGATGGTGAGGAAATGGATGCCCTCACCTATAATGGCACTAGTTCCTTAATTACTTTACCTCCTGTTTGTTGGATGCAAATGGGTTTATAAGGAAAACTATAAAATAGATTGTTCAGCTGGTAGATTTAAAACGCATGTAGTAATAAAGGGTTATCATCAACAAGATAATATTGACTATTTTGAAACTGTCAGCCTAGTTGACAAATACACTACAATCTATTTGGTTTTTTGCATGTCCTATTCTCTTTTTTGGCCGATTCGATAATTGGATGTTACTAATGTGTTTCTTCATGGGAATATACAAGAAGTTGTGATTATGGAACAACCTCTAGGTTTTGTGGACTCTTATTCTCCTTTGCTAGTATGTCATCTTCGAAAAGCACTTTATGGCCTCAAACAATCTCTCGGTGCATGGTATCATAAACATTTTGCTACTCTTTTTACCTTTGGTTTGTCCAAATCGGATGCTTGCACTTCCATGTTTATCTAAAACGAAGCATCTTCGTCTACCTACGCCATTTTACTCATTGAAAATTGAATTTATGTTCTAAATTCACTTATTTCATTCCTAAGAAGCTGATTTGAACTTAAAGAATTTGGGTCACATTCATCATTTCTTCATTATTCAAGTTACTTCATGTTCTACACACATGAAGCTCTCTCAATCTACTCATATCTCTAGATTGTTGGATAAAGCTCCCAAGCTCCAGGCTGACACTCCCATGGTGTTCACCTTATCAGATGGTTCTACCTTACGTAATATGATGTGCTTAAAATATGGCACATCAGAATTAGCTCGAGTGGGGACAGTGATGGATCGAATGCGTTTGCTTCAAGTGTTGGATCAGCAAATTTGCTGGACTACCACCCGAAGTGATCATTATTTTTTCGGATTCAGAGTCTTAGTCGACCAAGGGAACTAAATGCACCAAGCACAAGTCATCATGGATCAAACAACTCAAGACCAAATATCCCCAAGCGATCAAGAAGTGCACAAACTCAGCACCTGCTTAAAGCATATCGTCTAGTGACATTTGATGAGGGAACAAGACCGACCATAGGGCCTTTAGTTGTTTTAGTTTATTTTTTATGTTAGTGTTTTTGTCTAATTGTTGTAATAAGACTTGGTTGACCGTAAAGGACCAAGCTTTGCATGTGCCCTCGGCCCAAAAACCCGATCACCTTTATATGAATATGGATCCATTCTAGAGTTCTCGGCAACCGATCCACCCTCTCTTGGCAATGGGAAGTTTCAGTATAAGAGAAGACATTGAACTATTTTCCGCCATTAGAGTACCGAATGATCAGAACCTGACAACCCTTGTTTCACAAGAGCATCTAGAAAATGTGACCATTCTACCGTCTACGCCCCGACGTGTACGTTCTCATTCCAAGCCCCATTCGACCACCACCATACTCGTAATGGAAAATAATGGAAAGCATCACGCCTTCATCCTTAGTCAATTCAAAATAGTAAAAGGAACCATCTTGAACTCAAGAAATTGAAGGAGTCGTAAGCGGCCTTGCTGATCACGCCAAAGCTAGCGACATGGTCACAACGACGCTCATAGTGCGCGCCTTCACTCGTCTACCCATGTTCATGCATGTTCTTGATCGCGGGCCTACTGTACCGATCGCACCGTGCTGATTGCATCACGCTAATTGCATTGTGCCGATCGTATAGTGCCGCCCTTTTTCTGTAGCATTTCACGGCCGAGTATCATCGATGCTCGTGCCCCTACGTGCATTGTGTACATCCAGTGTTCGTCCTGGCAAGATCGTGCTTTTCCCGCATCCTCCCAAATGCGGTCGCGCCTGTTTATCGTGTACCCTGATTCATTCATGCTCATTCAACATTCATGCGCGTCACTTGACTTATGACTGTTCTCGCACGCAACCTCTCGGGCCCAACTGCCAATGCTTGCCACGGTCATGACTGTTCATGAGCACCCGGTCACTGAGCTATCCTACGCTCCTAACCTCTTACACCAACCATTCCACCCTTTAGCTCCCGCAACCCTTCACACACAAAACCCTTCTGCCATTATAACATCCAACCTCAGCCAATGGTCGTGGATTTTAACCCAATGTGCATCACCCTTCCTAATTCTATAATTGGGGAGGTAGGCGCGCATCATCTCGATATCAGAACCTTGAACTTTCTCGCTTGCCAATTAACAATTTTTATCTACTACCTCTAGCCAATTTCAACCATGAAGACTCGAAGTACTTTCAATGAAAACGGCCATCGAGTGCACCACTATGATGCTCTCTTGCTACCATCGTGTGCGTGTGCGTTGCTCCAAGTTTTTGTATCTAACATTGACTTTTGCTATTCCCAGGCTGCATCACCACACACTAAATCTTTTTCTACGTGTTCCCTAGCCATATGCGCTCATCCAAGCAAGCTCTCACACCATCATCATTTTCGAGCACCCCTCAACAATTTATTTGGTGGGTCTCTTAGTCATTGTGCACACCACCATCATCAGCGTGCCTAGTGTTGGGAAAAACCAAACCGACCTAACAGATCAAATTAAAACTAACTGTTTTTGGTCCATTCAGAATGATTTATTTTAAATATTTTAACAATTTGGGTAGGGTTATACTCTATTTATATCAAAAGGCAAAATCATTCGCCCCCAAGGCCCTTACACCACGGCCCGACAGCATGTGAGGGGGTTAATCGCGGTGACTCAGCAGCCCAGAGATAGGAGGCAAACTTTAATTGCTATTTTTGTAATTTATTAGAGTCTCAAATCACTCTGTTTCTTCTACTTCTACACCTTGAATTTAGTGTAATCAGCAAGCAAGTTGTTGTTAACTTGCTTAGTCAAGTCTTCTATGGTTTTCTTCAACACCTGCAGATCAAAAACTTTCTCTTAGTATTTTTGGGAATATTAAAACTCTCCCTTTTCTCTTATAATTTAGGTAAAAGTGCTAGTTAGCATTTGAATTAGGAGTGAATAACTCAAGGGTCCATTTCTTAAGAAAGAGTACAGAATAAAGAATGTAGTTTGTCTCCATTCACGCAATTAATATTTTTATTCAAGCACGTAAGTTCGTGGACTATGAGCACCCACTGATCATGCAATGTGCCGCCTTGTTTGTGGACTATGAGCACGTAAGTTCGTGGACTATGAGCACCCACGCGCAAATGGAGGAGCGGTCCTCTTTCTTCTTTTCTCCGTTTTTTACATCACCTTCAAAACTCCTCCTCCTCCTCCTTCTGCAAATAGCATTTCAGTTCCATAGGTACCTTGTTCTTCCTCATCTGACCCGCATGCATTTTCTTTATTACAATAGCGTAGGATCGTTTTTTTTCTTTTTCTTCCAGCCTGGTGTTCGTCGTTCTTATCTGCTGTTTCTTTGTTTGACTTCTTTCTCACTTTTGGGATTTACGAGTAGGTATCCATTGTATTGGAATATTAGAGAGGTCATAAAAGTAATTATCAAATATAGTTAGTGTCAGTTTATTTCGGTTTCTATGTAGGTTTATAAATACAATTGATGAATACAAAATACGGTGACCCGTGAGATTCTACATGGTATCAGAGCCAACTCTTCTTCTTCTTCTTCCTCTTTTCGATTTTTTTCCATTTCTCCTCGGTTCTGTCCCACACGATTTCTTTAGCCTCCCTGTCCAAAACAGCATAACAATAACAGATTCTTCTTCAACCAGCAATGAAATACCTAGACTATCTCCATATCCTTCTTTCTCAAATCATTCACAAAATATCTCGATAAAACTAAACTCAGACAATTACCTCGTTTGGAAGAGTACACTTTTGAATATTATTATCTCGAACGATTTGGAATCGTTCATTGAACTTTCTTCCTACTCTCCTCCACAATTTATGGACACCTCCTCCACGACAATAAATCTGGAATATAGAATCTGGCAAAGATACATTCGGTTAGTAATGAGCTGGATTTATGCTTCCCTCTCTGAATCCTTACTGCCGCAAATCGTCAATTTCACGACGGCAGCGGAAATTTAGCATAGCTTGAGTAAATCTAACTCGTCGATCTCCCTCGCTTGGCTCAATGAATTGCGAGGCAATCTACACAATTACTGTAAGAACAATCTCACGGTAACAAAGTATACTCAGCAAATCACCAAGATTTGCAACAACCTCTCCTCAATCGGTGAATCGGTACCGATAAATGATAAATTCTGATAATATTAAACGGCCTTGGAAGCGAGTTTAACTCGTTTGTCACGACAATTTCTCATCGCTCGTTCGAGACTACAATCGAAGAAATAGTTAGTCTTTTACTGACCTTTGAAGCTCGCCTGGAACGACAAAATTTCCTTGACTCCCCTCCGCTGCTGCCGTCTCCATTGGCGAACTTTACCTCTGCTGGTGGTTCTTCACAAAAGCTTTCTTCTAAAGCAGTTTTCTTCAGCCGTCGGGAATGGTATTCTAGGGCTGCCTCCTTCATCTAATGTTGTTTCTCATCCAGGGCCAAACCAACGCTTCTCACACCATGGGCCCAATTCAGATCAACATCAATTTAAGCCCACTAAGGGCAATTACCGACCACGATGCCAAATTTGTAACAAAATTGGTCATTACGCCTCGGGTTTAAATCAAATTCCAGCAATTTCC
Source organism: Begonia fuchsioides (assembly GCA_003255005.1). Classification (NCBI taxonomy): domain Eukaryota; kingdom Viridiplantae; phylum Streptophyta; class Magnoliopsida; order Cucurbitales; family Begoniaceae; genus Begonia; species Begonia fuchsioides. Next base: position 69,197 of record QAOC01018794.1, read on the forward strand.
CTCGGCCCACAGCAAATTGGACACATTCGGGAACACCCTCGGGTTCCGATTTTAATCAAATTACACCGGCTTGGTTTTTGGATTCCGGGGCAACTAATCACTTTGCCTCGGATAATTCTCTGCTGCAAAATATTGCTCCATATACAGGCACCGATCAAATTTCAGTCTCTAACAAAATGAGAATTCTGATTTCATCGGTAGGTCAAGCATCGTTCAATACACCAGGATCAAGGAGGGGTCGACACAATGAATACTTTTGGTCGACCCCAGGCTGAGGAGGGGTCGACACAATTGAAGAAGGGTCGACCCCAGGATTTAAGAAGGGTCGACACAAGTCACTCTCGGGAACTTCTTTCGGTCGACACAATAGACGAGCGGTCGACACAAGTCACTCTCAGGAACACTTTGGGTCGACACCATGGACGAGCTGTCGACCGGTTCTGGATTTCAAGCAATGCATACTCTCTGTTTTGTCAACATAGGTTGACACACATTAGTTTTATGAATTTGTTGTCTTCTAAGAAGTTATAGTGGACTTTTCAAGGAACAAATTTGACACCTTAATTATCAGAAATGGATCATTATCAAGGAAGTTATGCTCATTTGAAGTTGGTAAAGGAAATCTGGACTATAGAGTTATGGACTTTTTAGCGATGCTCGGTCTTTTATATATTTCATTATGTTAAACTATTATTTTGAAGTTTACGTCTTCTACAAAGTTACACTAGACTCAATCAGAAAAATATTAGTTTTTGAATTATTGAAATCCAAGTTGTGGAACAAAAGTTATGAAAATTTTAAAAGGGTTCATCCCTTGAAACTCTCGGGTTTTATTAAGGATCGACACATTGAATGAGAGGTCGACATCTTATTGCTGAAGTATTAACTTTTCAATGAAATTTTGGAAAATTAAATCTATGATTAATTAAGGATGGGCCAATAAGAAAGTGCCACGTGGAAAGGATAGTGATACCTCATGCATGAAGAGGTGATGAGCTTGGATGGTCACACCTCATGCTTGAACATGACTCACCTTCCAAAGGGATAAAATTTGTTGGAGTCATCAGCTATTAGCCATCCCGACCTTCAGCTCTCTCTCTCTCTGCTCTCTCTTGCAGATCTCTCTCCTCTCTAAATCCTCTCCAAATTCGTGTGAGAAAAGTAGGGTTTGTGACAAAAGTGTGAGGTTCTAGTGTTTTGTGCAAGAAATTTTGGTGTTTAAGAGCTAGAAGTGCAAGAGAAGGAAAAGCCTACGACTCAAGCCCTAAGGTACCAAGAAATACCTTTAAGATGTTTATTTTGATGCTGTAATGACTTATAAATGATGGAATTTACGTTACATGGTTAAGAATACATGAAATGGTAAAGGTGGTTTATGGGTATACACTTTATAAGTCATGTTAACCAGTTTCTGGAATGTAAAATTTACAAAGTATTAGACTTACAATTTGGTCATGATTTCTTCTAATAAAGTGTACCCAACATTCTAAGGTTTAGATTGGTACCTTATGCGTTCTGATCCGATTAGTGTAGCAAAAGTTGTATATATCGGAAGTTGAGGTAAAAACAGGGTATGAACTAATATGGTCATGTTATACCCAATTTTAAAGATGTAGCATTTATGAGACTTGTAATTGAGAATCTGATCACAACGTCTTCTAAAGAAATGTAGTAGACATCTTAAGTATGAATTTGATATCTGAAGTGTTTTGATCAGAATTCTGTAGAAAAAGTTATCAAAGCCTAAAGTCTTTGGTAAAGTAGGGTATTCCGAGTTTTGCTTATATTATTTTACGTTATGATGTTAAGGTATATAAGCAAGCTCATTGGATTCTTAAGGACTCGGAAACCTAAGCCTAAGCTAAGGAGATCAAGTAAGAACTCATTGCATGTGTTTTGCCCTTCGGGGCCTACATCACAAAGAGTAGGACTGAGGTTGACATGATCGAATGATTGAGAAATGTTAAAATGTTAAGTTATTAAGCATGAAACGAATACGTTATAGTTATATATGTATGAAATCTGTTTGGGGTGCATCGCACCGTGCACCGTGCACCGGCCCAATAATATGGGTATGATTGGTGTTTTCGTGACATTGAATTGTGATGTGTATGCTATAAGTAACGCCTAAATATGTAAAGCATGAAAAATATGTTAAGAGATAAAGTTTAAGTGCATTTGGGAGACGTATGTGTTTATGTGTGATTTATGTTAAGTTGTTAAGCAAAGCATGATTTCTTAAGTTATCAAGAATGCATGAATTATGTTAAGTTGTCAAGTTTTGCATGTCATCTCATTCATGCATTACATTTCAAGAAAAATGTTTATCAAGCATGCATTCACATGTCACCATGCATCGCATGAAGATCAAGTTATCAAGTATCAAGTTATGAGAGGACCCCATAGGTGCTAACTCTCAATCAAGCTATTATATTATGAGAGGACCCCGTAGGTGCTAACTCTCTATCAAGTTATCAAGTTATGAGAATGATGCATTTCCCCTTTATGCGATGTAATGGCAACATGTATCAAGTTAAGTTTTGAAGATGGTCGTGGTATGAGACACAGATCTTCACTCTATAAATGAATTGATATTTTGAGGATGGTCGTGGTATGGGACACGGATCCTCACCCTAAAATGATTTGAAAAAGACACGCTTTACGAAAAGAACATGTTTTAAGCATATCATGAGCATGCTAGGCATGTAGGACATTATGATTTCTTACTGAGCCTTAGGCTCACTAGTTAAGCTTTGTCATGTAGGTGACGAAGCTAGGAATGAGGAATTTAGTTCTCATCACGTGCCATGACATGTGGATGAAGCTGTTTTGGAGCGGGCTGTTTACGAAACCAAGTGACGACCCGTGGGTGAAAGAAGAAAGAAGTTTTAAATATTTTATTAAGTTTTATGAAAACTTGTTTAAATGAATTGACACGTTTTTAATTATCATGTTAAGAACTTATGTTAAGTAATTCGATGGGCAATGCTCGAATATTTTGTGTTATTGCCTATCTATGACATGTAATGAACGTAATGATATTTTGATATATATTTCTATAACGTGTTTTATAAGTATGATGGGATCACATTTTTAACACTTTTAATGTTTTACGCTTCCGCTAAGTTTTCAAGTCAAGTATTTCAAGTGTATTTACAAAAAGAAAAATTTTACCGTTGTTTTCAAAAAGGATTTTAAAGAACGAGATGTTACATAGGGAGCCCTCACCAATTTCTTGGGATTAATTTCAAATTTTTTGAGAATTTATTTTTCTTATCTCAATCCCGGTATATTGAATCTTTACTTGATAAGACAAATATGTCGGAGTGCAAACCAGTGGATTCTCCCATGTTGACTAAACCGATATTTTCTTCGAACGATGGCTCGGTTTTACAGGACGGTACTCTTTTTCGGCAACTCATTGGTGGGCTGCAATATTGCAACCTCACAAGGCCGGATATCTCATGTGCCACTAATAAATTAAGTCAATTTATGCATTCACCTACAAATACTCATTGGCTTGCATTGAAGAGACTTTTACGGTATTTGAAAGGTACAATTTCATTTTCGTTGAAATTTGTACGGGATTCTTCGTGCCCTTACTTGCTTGGTTTTGCCGATGCGGATTGGGGATCTTCTCTCGATGATCGTTGTAGTATGAGTGGTTTTTTTTTCTTCTTTGGATCAAACTTAATATCTTGGTCGTCATTCAAACAAAAATGTGTTTCCCGGTCAAGGACGGAATCCGAATATCGAAGCGTTGCTGATGCGATCTCAGAATTATTATGGTTGAAGAAGCTTTGTAATGATCTTGAAGTCTCTCTCAAAGCCACCCCGGAAATTTTATGTAATAATATTAGTGCGACGTTTCTAGCATCTAATCCGGCTTTACATTCTAAATCGAAGCACATGGATTTAGATTTTCACTTCATTCGAGAAAAGATAGCTGCAAACGAGATTAACGTGTCTTTTACGCTGTCTTCCTCTCAATTTGCGGATGGCCTAACTAAACCTCTTTCCGGAGAAATCTTCAAGTTTTTACGGAACAAGCTTAATGTGGTCTCCCCTTAAGCTTGAGGGGGGATATTGGAATATTAGAGAGGTTATAAAAGTAGTTATCAAATATAGTTAGTGTCGGTTTATTTCAGTTTCCATGTACGTTTATAAATACAATTGATAAATACAAAATACGGTGACCCATGAGATTCTACACATTGTAAGGGGAGAAACCAAAATCAGTAGACCAGTTAGACTAGGGTTTGAAGTGTTAGAGAGAACGATGATGTTTGGATAGAACAGAAGAATGTGTGAAAGAAGACAAATAGTTAGAGAGATTGCTGTAAAATTCTGGACAAACAGACAAAAGAGATCAACATCCTTTTCTTCTTTTTCATAGCTCCTTTTGTCTACTCCACGCTTGGATCCCTTACAATTCTATCTCTTTTTAGGCTCTCCATCGTTTTTCTGTCAAGATACGAGTGTTATTTTGTAATTGGCCCTCCTCCAGTTTCTTCTCGATCCCTTCCTTTTCAACACTTTCCAACGCCAAAACCCAGAAGCTGTTTTGTTAGACATCATTAGGGTTTCGTTATTATGTTAATGATTCATTCATTTAAGGAGGAGGATGATCTTTAGAAGCCCCGTTCTTGATCCATCATTCACCTGTAAAGACAACATTATTATCTCATATCTCTAACCAAGTTTGCTTGTTCTTTAACCTTTTCACAGAACACTTTCTCTATCTCTCTCTCTCTCATCTCCACCCACCATGCGTAGCTATTTTATTTGATCTGTAAACATGGCCTAGTACCGCATGCAGTTTGGTTGATGTAAGAGAAGATATTGAATATTGTAGGACGAAAACTCCTCGTGTGAACGAATTCTGTATTATTTTATGTTTCTTTTGTATTATTTCATTGTTCTGCTCATGATTATCTCTAACACCACTTGTCACCTTTAAAAATCCTGAGTCTTCATTTTCTTAAGTCTTATCGTTTTCATGTTTATCTGCTCTTGTCACGCCCCGAAGGGTACTCAAGACAGAACGGGAAACGACCCGGCCCAAAAGGGACGGACCGTCCAACCAAAAATTCTGTCACGCCCCAAAGGGTACCCGAGACAGAACGGAGAACGACTCGGCCCAAAAGGGACGGACCGTCCAACCAAAAATTCTGTCACGCCCCGAAGGGTACCCAAGACAGAACGGGGAAGGCCCAAAAGGGACGGACCGTCCAACCCTTTTTCACTTAGATCCAACAAAATAAATTAAAACGGAAGTCTTGTAAGCTCAAATTAAATAATAAAATATCCAAATGAGACATTCAATTTATATCAATCATCAATTAATGTTCCAATAAACCAAACTGCATCAAATTAGAAATAACAAAGTTCAACTAGTAGTCAACCTTAAACAATAAATTGGGTCCTTGAAAAAAAACGTGAACTAAAGAGAAATATCTGACTTTACTCCTGAACTTGGGGTTGAGGTTCGTCCTGAATATTTCCTGAAAGGGGGAGTCATTTTGGGGTGAGTCGACTAAACTCAATCGGGATATAATTTTATATTTAATAATCCACAAACAAAACAAAACATGAAATTGAGCATAATCACATATCAAATCAAAACAATAGATAATATCATAATCAAAATCAAAATTAAAATCGACTCTTGGCGGTCGCAACCAATAACCCTGATCAGGTTTAAGGATTTAAAACCCAAGGACACGGCACATTCAGCTGTCATATTATCTATTTCACAATTTAATAAAACAGGCATGCTCGAATGAGAGTATGAAAAACATGTCCTCGACACTTTTACCAGCTCATTGTTCCTTGAAAAACTCAACTAATTCAAATGAGAGTATACTTAGTTTTTCTCCAACCCAAAGATGAGGACAAAGAAGCCCGAATTACATTACTTTCAACGACACATAGAATGAGATGAAGTTACGAAGTTACTGTTGGGAAGAATAATAATTTTGGAGTAGGGAGAGACTTAGAGAGTTTAGAAGAAGAGACTACTCTATTTACTTAACTTTTTTTGGATACTTTAGGTATATCAAACTCAAATACATCATACATATTTATACTAGTGGCACCTCTTTAACCAATGACTAAGATTAAGCTACCTTAATTCTAATCTAATAGTCATTATTTAGTCTCTCGAAGGATCTATATTCTTCCATAAGTTTCTTTATACTTCTATAAGGTTCTAGAAGCTTCTACTAGTTTCTTCAACCTTCTATAGGTTTCTCCAACCTTCTTCAAGCTTCTTCAATCTACTATAGGTTTCTTCAAGCTTCTCCAACCTTCTTCAAGCTTCTCCAAACTTCTATGAGGTTCTTCTAAGAAATCAAGTTTATAATTTTCAACATCCCCCCTTAAACTTGATTTCTTGTTACTCCAATTAAAGTTCGCAACCTCACAAAGTCTTCTTGCTTGAGTGGTTTGGTGAAGATATCTACTATTTGATCATGAGACTTCACGTAATCCACTTGCAAATCCTTCCTCAAGACGTCTCTCGTATATAATGATAGCACGTGTCAATGTGCTTACTTCGATCATGGAAGACTGTGTTCTTGGCCAAAGCTATTCCTGACTTGTTATCCACACAAATCTTGGTTGGCTTCTCTTGTGGAGAGCTAAATTCCTTTAATAAGTTTCTGAGTCAAATTGCATGACAAACACATGAAGTAGCAACTACGTACTCTGCCTCGCAAGTTCAAAGAGTGATGATTGGTTGCTTGATGTAGACTTCTTCTTCAAGAATTCTGTTTAGGAAGGCAGATTTCACATCCATTTGATGTATCTTCCATTTATTTTGAGTTGCGAAAGAAATAATTAATCTAATAGTTTCTAGTCGAGCAACATGAGCAAATATCTCATCATAGTCGATGTCAGCTCATTGATTATAGCATTTTGCTATCAATCTTGCCTTGTATCTTTGAACTTCTCCATTGGCATTTTTCTTTGCTTTGTACACCCACTTTACTTCGATTGTCTTGTAGCCCTTTGGAAGTGAAGCTAGCTCCCATGTATCATTCTTCTTGATTGCCTTTATCTCTTCATCCATGACATTTTTCCAACTTTTATTTTCCACCACCTCTTGAAATTTCATTGGCTCACAATCGGAAAATAGGCAAAAAAGAGTAAGATTGTCTTGATCTGCAGTTACCTCATAGATTTCACGTAAACTCTTGAAGCATGGAACTCTTTTACTTGAGATTTTATCTCTTTGAGGACTTGCAATTGGTGAAGTTGGTGGCGTAGTAGGCTCTTGCTTCATCCTTGATTGCTCCATGCTTCATCCTCGAAGTATGGAAAAAAATTGTAGTCTTCATTACATGATCTCCAATCTCATTCTCCTTCTTCATTGAATGCAACATCTCGACAGATGATTGTCTTCCTAGTATTAGAATTGTAGAGTTTATAACCTTTGGAGTTGTCGTCGTAGCCAATAAAGGTTTACCTTTGTCTTTTCTCATCTAGCTTTTCACCATTTATCTTTAACTAATTAGTCACCTTTAAGACTCTTGAGAAGTAGTTCGAGATGACTTCTCCTTCTTTCATATGTAAAGTTTCAAACTCGACTTTTAAAGTTTGAAGACGTATCTTTTTTACTGGATTAGCTCCCTTGTAAGAAGTTTGAAGTTTTTCCCATGCTTCTCTTGCCGTCTTTGCTTCTGAAATTTTTTCAAAAGCATCTTCATCTAGCCTTTGATAGATCAAATAGACAGTCTTCTTGTCTCTCTTTCTTAAGTCTCTCAAACTATCCATTTGAGTTTGAGATAGACTTGCATCTTCCTCGGGCTCGGTGTGACCTTTCTTGACTATTTCCCATACGTCTTGCACACCAAGGAGAGCCTTCATCTTGATGCTCCAATTGTCGTAGTTACTCTCGTTGAGAGATGAGACTTGGAAAGGAACCATACCACCATTTGCCATCTCTTCTGGAAGGATCTTCAAGCTTTGATACTACTTTGTTGGAAAAAATAATGACTTTGGAGTAAGGACAGACTTAGAGAGTTTAGAAGAAGAGACTACTCTATTTACTCAAATTTATTTTGGATATTTTTGGTACATCAAACTCAAATACATCATACATATTTATACTAGTGGCACATCCTCAACCAATCGCTAGGATTAAATCACCTTAATTCTAATCTAATGGTCATTATTTAGTCTCTATAAGGATCTATAATCTTCCATAAGTTTTTTTATACTTCAATAAGGTTCTAAAAGCTTCTACTAGTTTCTTCAACCTTCTATAGGTTTCTCCAACCTTCTTCAAGCTTCTCTAAACTTCTACAAGCTTATCCAAACTTGTATAAAGTTTTTCTAAAAAATCAAGTTTATAATTGTCAACAGTTACAAGAACCTCAAACTTCTTTTTCTATCTAGTTCTGCCAAACTTTCATCTAATATGGCATTGTTACCCCACTTGTATTCGCTGACCCCTCTTAATCAACAATGTTAGCTCGTCCTCATCTCTCATGGTGGGTGCTCCAATTTTCCGAATGAGACTCTAGGTCTTTTGCACTCACTCTTCTTTTTGGGAACCTGATTCTACTACTATTCATGAAGTCTTATTGTGCTTCTAATATAATATTGTATGTTTTTTGTAGTCTTTGTGGATGTATTTTTGAGGTTTATATCTTTGTAAATATCTTAATTTATCTTTTTTATTAATATGGTCAAGCTCTAACAATCAACAGAATTGTTAGTTTTCCTAAAACAGGTCAAACATTTCCTTAACTTTATATATATATATATATATGGTCACAAAATTACTTATGTACTATTTTCACTATCTAGAGACGTATAAAAAGTAGTTTTGGGTTAAGTTATTCAACCTTCGAAGAGGATATTGCATCCAACAGTAGGCTTCAGTCTATAAAGTAGTGTTGTTAGTTAAATTTTTTAGCTTTTCTGTTTAAAATCTTACCCAAAGAGGTTTGTGTTTTTGGACAGAAGAACGATGAGTTGTTTGTGTAAGAAATCAGAATTCAAAAAACCAAGTTTCTTGAGAGGAGAAAGAAAAAAATTTAGAAGAGAGAATAACTTGTAGATTTTTATCTTCTTTCATTTTATTCAGCCACTATTTATAATAGAAAGTGACATAAATAACATTAAAAATAAAATTAAATCAAATAGTAACTCTTATACTATTTATTTCTAAATACTCCTTTAGTAATTTTTTTGACATTTGATTACTAAAACGACCATAATTTTTTTCACAATGCTTGCAATGACTTGAAACTTAAACCGATCGAAACTAAATATCTGAGGCATAGAAATCCATAGGTCACACGTTAAATTTGGCGACCGTTTGCTCTTTCAAAAGTCAATTATAATCTATCATACAAAATTGATGGGTTTTTATTACCCTTATTCATTGAGTTTAATACTCAACAAATTCTTCCATTAAACTCAAACTTTTATGATCGTCTTCTCTACCATTTCCTTGAACTTTTTTAACACCTCAAATGCCTCTGATTTTTATTGAAAATTGAATACCCTTTCTCCAATAACTGTCACATGTTAAGAATATTGTTATCAATTCTAGTACATAGTAGACATCCTCTATAGTACATTCTTTTCCATCTTTTTGGGAAAAAATATTTTTTTTCTCGGCCTTTGACTTGGACCTTCGATGCATCTCCAAAAAACACATGTCCTTCTCTTATCTCTTGCATATCAACAAAGAAATGTTTGTGCTCCCACATATGTTTGCTAGCACCGGTGTTAACGTATCACACCATATCGCTATTTAGAGTGGAGCCTTCACGGGTCATCAGGAGAACGTCATCATCTTTGTTCTCATCTTCTACGACTAGATTTGTGTTTTCTTCCACCTTCTTCTCGGTGTAGCAATCCTTTGTGTAGTGTCCATATTTGCCGCAGTTGTAATATTTGACATTTGATTGACCACCTCTTCCATGAGCGCGGCCTCGTCCACACTAATTTTGTTGGCTTGTTTGTCCTCTCTCTTCATAGTTATTTCTACAACCATGACCTCTTTCGTGATTGGAACCGAGACCTCCACAACCACGTCCTCTTCCTTAATTGTGTTGCGCATACAAGGCCTCATCCTCCTTGACAATCATCTTTGTTTGTAAGGCTTCATCTAAGACCTCTTCTTTGTTTTTCATATTTCGTTGTTCATGCGATTCAAGAGAGCCCGCGAGTTCATCGACAGACATTTTTTCCAAGTTCTTTGACTCCTCAATTCCACATACGACATTCTCAAAATCATTCCTCAATGATCGGAGAATTTTCTCCACAACTCTTGCATCCGTGAGAGTTTCTGGAGTTGATTCGCCACTGTTTGCACACGAGTAACGTAGCTAGATACATCTTCTGAGTCCTTCATCTTCATGGCCTCCAACTCGCTAGGTAGAATTTGAAGACGCACTTATTTGACTCGATCAGCACCTAACTTTTTGCAAAGTATCTCATGCTTCTTTCGAAGTTGATGCACTAGCAATCTTCTCAAAACTCGACTCATCTACCACTTGGAATAAGAAATAGAGAGCAGTTTTACCTTTCATTCGCATTTCTTTCAATGTTTTCAATTGGTTCGTTGTAGAACAACCAACATTTTCTTGCTCCTCGTAGCCGTTTTCGACTACCTGCCACGCATCTTGTATACCAAGTAAAACACGTATTTTAATACTCCAATTGTCGTAAATTTTCTTGGTGAGTTTTGGTAGTGTCATTCGCCACAATGTTGAACTCTCATAGCTCGACATAGCTTTGATACCAATTTGAAAGAAATCAGAATTCGGAAAACCATGTTTCTTGAGAGGAGAAAAAATAAAATTTGAAAAAAAGAATAACTTGTGGACTTTTGTCTTCTTTTTATTTCATTCAGCCACTATTTATAATACAAAATGACATAAATAATATTAAAAATAAAATTAAATCAAATAGTAACTCTTATACTATCTAAAAATTCCCTTAATAATTTTTTTGACCTTTCGTTTCTAAAACGACCATGACTTTTTGACAACGCTTGGAATGACCTGAAATTTAAACTGATGGAAACGAAACATCCGGGGCATAACAATCCATAAGTCACACATCAAATTTGGTGACTGTTTGTTCTTTCAAAAGTCAATTACAATATACTATAAAAAACTGACGGGTTTTTATTACTCTTATTCATTGAGTTTAATACTCAACAGTTTAGCAAGCATTTAAAAAAAGAATAAGCTGTCATTGAAGGGTGGGACTCGAGCTACTTCTGTCATGAACCCACTGGCTTTAATCGAACCGCATTCTCCTCTCATATCACTCAAAATTTCTCCTGTAAGAAAAATAGAGGAGCCAATAGTGTAACTTTCTTGCACTACTTTGAGGATTTTGTTCAACTTCCTCAGCTAGATAGTCCATGTCTTCTATTGAAGAAGAGCTCCAGCTCGGTATCAGCAATGTCGGACGGCAATGAAAATGCAAATCATCAGCAAAGAAGAAAGTTAAAAAACTTAACGAAGGTAACAGATTGGAGAGCTCTTGATAATTTTGTTGCTTCACAGTTGAGCCAAGAGGATAGGTTTGAAGGAGGCAAGGAAGGGTCGAGCTTCAAAAAGCATTCAACGAAGTTATTTTCACAGAATGGACGCCAGATGGGCGAAATTTAGTTCGTTCTTAAATGGTGGTTTAGACTGCGATGCTCGAACATGAGAAAGTAAAAAGTTTTTTTTTTAGATTGCAAGGTTTTTTGAAGGACGTGATTGATTATAATTAGCGTTTAAAAGATCGAGAAGTGAGGTGTTGTTTAAATCTACTATTAACTCAATGTCATTTATACTGGATGTGATTGATAAGGTGGATCGAAATTTAGTTCATTCTTAGTTAGCGTTTTACGAGACGTGATTGATAATACTTAGGTTGTTTTTGCCTTTAAAGGCGGGTTAACTTCTTGCTTCATAAATAGTTGTAGTAGAAGGGTTGTGAGAGGGAGTGATGTAGAGTCAGGGTCTTGTTTGAAAAGCTGAATAATTTATCTAATATGAGGAGTCTGACGTCTTCTATGGCCATGGAAGAAGAAAGATGAGCCGGCCAAAGAAACCTATTATTTGGCTGAAAAGGGACATCATTACGCCTTCAGCTTCATGAACAGAGAGGAAACAAGATAGGAGAAACGTAAAATAGATTGAACAATGCAGGGTTAGGGTTTATGTCACGTCCCGAAAGAGTATCTAAGACTGAATGAGAGACGACCCCGCCTAAATAGGACGCTCTTTTTCACTTAAATGACGAAAATAATGGATACAAAATTTATGTATTTTAAATAAAAGAGCATTATTCTTTTAGGATAATGAAATTAAACTCAGAGAATTATGCTACCTAGAAAATAAAGATGTTTGATCATTTTTATTGTAAAGGTCTATTTATGTCGGTGTTAGACAAAGAAAAACAAAAGGATATGATTGATGATGATTGAAAAATATTCCACATAAAAGTTTCCCTCACAGTTAGTCAATGGGTCGATCTCAATATATTTCATCATATATGAGAAAAAACTAGATGTATTATATGAGAAAAAATACTTTCAGAAACAAATCGTTGCTGATTAGAAGACTTGTGAATTGATATTCAATGATGAAAAAAACACGACAAACAACTTTGTGAGATTTGTTAATTAGATGGAAAGTATGATTGAACACTTTTAGTTGTATCCATTATTTTGACATTGCAGAATTTTGATAAAGTAGCTCATCATTCATAGTTTTTACCTTCGTTTTGAAAGGTTTTCTCCAATAAAATATTAGTATCTCATTTGTAATAGTTATTTGATTATCTGCTTGGATTTCTTTGATATTGATTGGCTTGGATTTCCATGTTAAATATTCTCGTTTAGTACACTAGAATATTAAGAGAATTAGTTTTAAGTTGATTATCCAATTGTTCCCAACAGAATTGACTACTCATTTTCTCTAGATTAGCTACAAAAAAAATATTAGCATTATTGTTTTAAGGTCTAGATACTAGCTTTTATGCATCACAGAAGAAAATAATGGATGTAGATAGCTATAAACTAATTCCATAGCTTGTGCGCTGGGTGCACTAAATGGGGCCACTTACGACCTGCATAGACGATCAAGGCCATTCATGCAAATTTTTAAAGTTAAACTTTTTCTAATTTTGTATGTTTCCATTTTTATGTTCAATATTTTGAATCATTATTAGGGTTCTTATATTATTAAAATTCTCTTAGAGTAGTTAATATTAGTTTTAATGATATGTTTAGTCTAGTTTTCTTTTAGTATTTGTTCTGTTTTTGGCTGTTTAGATGTTCTATTATTTCTTTAAAGAAGAGCTTGATGGATCAAACTTATAATTTTAGTTCTTAACGAGTTATCTCAGGCTCTTTATTTGATAATTTAAGTTCGTAAGTCAATTGGGATCAAGTTCTTCGTTACTTTATTTAAGGACGCTCCCCAACATCCTAATCTACCTTTAGTTCCGATCAAATTGACTTTTGAAAATTAATATAAGAACTTTGTACCTTTCCCAAAGCCTCTTATAAACCTATTCATTTGCTTCGATTATATAGTTTAAGGTAAAAGAGCAATTTGAACTGTGAGGTGTCAATAATCAAACAAATTAGACTGTAAATCACATAGTACCTTACATGCACTAGCTTCCTTCTTACCTAGGTGTAGCTCACCTTGTCTTGCATGTGGCTGTCAGCGCCTAAAATTAATAAGGTGCACAGTCATGACCATGTATTCCTTCCCAAATTTTGATTTTTCAAACTTTGTTTGAGATTCTACTGTAATTTCTAAACAGGTAAAGACAAACAAAATTGTAAAGTATAAGAAAAATATTTCACGAACTTGAAACTCGTGCAGTGAATTTGTCAATCTACATATGCAAATATGACGGTAACCCCATATTTTGGATAGGGTTAAAGTACTGTAAAATAAAAACAAACATCAACATGGAAACTTAAAACCGAACATTCCACAATGTTCCATGTTGTCAATGTTTATTTTGAAATTTATGGATTCATTTGATTTCTATCCAACCAAAAACTATAATATATCTAAAAAATTATTTCAAAATGTCAAAAGTCAGACATTTGTGCAAGTTCATTGACCATGCATTCCTAATTACTTACAAGCGCAAATAGTCTCATGCAAGACAGGGTGAGCCCTTCTTCTTTAAAAGGATTTGTCTTAAAATCATCTTCTGCATTAAAAGAAGATAAATCAAAAACGTTGAATGTGGCACTAACATTATATGCACCTCGAAGATCTAAACGGTAAGCGTTATCATTGATGTGATCGAGAATTCGAAAGGGGCCATCTCCATGTGGTAGTAGTTTAGATTTTCTTTTGGTTGGAAATCGTTCCTTGCGTAAAATCTCCTGGTTCAAAAGTGACACTCTTCCTAACTCTTAAGGTTTGTCTTTATGATGGATCCTAGTAATGGTGATAAGGTCTTAATCACAACTTCTGTTTGTCCATCAGATTTTGGGTGACAAGCGGTGAAGAATAGAAGTTTGGTACCTAATTTACCTCACAATGTTTTTTCATAAATAACTTAAACACTTTGCATCTCTATCAGATACGATGGTCTTATGAATCTCATGCGTCCTAACAATTTCTAGAAAAAACAAATCAGCAATATTGGTCGCCTCATCAAATTCGTGACACGGAATAAAATGTGCCGTTTTAGAAAATCTATCCACCACAACAAAAATTGAATCATTACCTCTCTTACTTCAAGGCAAACTTAGTACAAAATCTATCGAAATATCTATTCAGCATGTTAGGGATGGGTAGCAGCATGTACAGGTCATTGGGTTGGATTCTAAACTTCGCTTGTTTATGCGTAACACATTTGTTACAAATCCTTTCGACATCCCTTTTTAGGCGTGGCCTGTAAAAGTGTTCTTAGATGACACCTAAAGTTTTTGCTATCCCAAAATGCCTCATAAGACATCCCTTTGGATTCTAACAAAGAGTCTTTTCACGTCAAAACCAAAATATCAATTGGAAGAAAAATAAATTAGTGAAGGATATCGATATTTGAATTGAACAAAGATGAACACGGGATTAACTAAAAAGACACGACAAAGATAGCATAAATCAAACAAAAAGGAAAGATAAGATCAAGTGATAAATAAATGTATTGGTTTCAGATGTAACGCAAATACTAGCTAACTTTTCAAAAAAAAAATTCAAACCAAATGCTTGAAGATGGCTTCGGTTTATCACAAATAAGAAGAGATTTGTTTTTGCTAACCGAATACTCAAAGGTAGATTCGGTTTAAATCAAATAAGAAGACACTTTTTTTCAAAACAAGATAGTCAAGCGGCTTTGATACCAAATGATATGATCTTAACTGATATGGATTGATCAGTGATCGAATGCGGAATATAAAAAAAGTAAAGATAGAAAATGAAACATTGACCCAAAGTCGACGGACATTTGAATCTTAGCTTTGAAAGAGCTCAAGACCCGAAACAATAACGCGACTAAAAATGTTGGATATGAAAGACGCCACAAATGAAGAGATTTCATTTGATGAGTCAGAAACGACGTTGTTGGACTTGCAATGAAAGACCAAACAACAAGTTGAAAATGAGAAGTTCTCTCACAATATGATTCTCAAAACTCAAGTTGATTTCAAATGGTAAATCTAATACATATTTATATGATTCATTCATCACCTAATTTCTCTCCTCCCAATCTCACCCACTTTTTCATCTACTTTCTCACCAACTTTCTTACATATTTTCTCATCTACTTCTCTTATGACATGCAATATAGATTATAAATAATTCATTATAATACATAAGGTAAGTACATAATAGTTTAATTTATAATAATGTCATCTTGTCTCTATGCACTTGAATGCATGTCATGCATTTAAATTTGATGTTGTGTGGAACAATAACGTCGTCACAATTGAGAAGTTTTTTGATATATATGCTTAGTTTTTCACCAAATTTCTTTGCACGGGTTGCATTTAGTTCTTCCCATTTGTTCTTTGTGATGTCCTCATCAGTTTCTCTCTCTACCTAGTACAATGCGTTTTGGGTTATAAACTCAAGAATAATCTGTGAGAGTTGCTCTCGCCTAAAGCAAACAATTGTATTGGGGCCCTACGAGATGTTACAAATTATATTAGAGCTCAAGGTTATAAACTTGGAAAAAGAGATATTTAAAAGATAGAGTATATTTACAAGTGTAAGATATTTATCAATGTGCTCAAGAAATATTAAGTTAGGAAATCTGTTGATACTAGGTATCCCTTTTGATGAATTTTAGATTTAAAGAGTAGGTTATTAACATTTTTCAATGTATTAAAAAATGCTTCTCAATAAGCTTTGAATTATCCATTCAATGAAAAGAAATTAGTGCAAAGGAAAAGAATCTTATAGACTATTGGGGTTTCTTTTGAGAAGAGTTAGCTCTTTCTATGTTATTTTCCTCTGAGTGTTCACTTTGGAAATTACTTATTTTTGCCTAAGTTCGTTTTCTTCTACGTCAAATGAAAATCGCTTGGATAAAGAGAATTCATCAACTAGATTCCGACAAGCTGTATCTGTCCATTGGTTTTGGATTTTGTCCATTGGTTTTGGATTTGGGTTTATAGTCTATTGCCTTCTTCTTGGTTGTCTGTTCTTGTAATTCTCTTATGTTGCAATCCAAAGGAGATTTGTACTCTCCATGAGCATTTTAAGACGAGTTTCCTATTGCCTTGGTGTTATAATTTTAGTCTTTCTGAACATTATTTTAGAATGGAATATTGAGTTAGATTAAATTGTTGGATCTTATAAATCAAGTTTGGGACATAAGTTTTATATTAAAGTCTTCCAATTTAATTAATTCAATTTTAATTTAAGTAAAAATGATATGACGATCTGATATATTTTTGACCAAGTCATTTTTAGTGAAAAAGGGTTGTGGCGAGTATCCTTCGAGGCATGACAAGACAAAAAAATCAAGCTTGGCTCATGAGTCCTACATTGAAGTCTTTCAATGTGATTGATTTAATTTAAATTTAAGTAAAAAGAGTTGGACAGTCTATCCCATTTAAGATTGGATCATTCTTATTTTATGGTATGTACCTTTTGGAGCGTGACACAACGGAATGATATCAAAGTCTTATATCAACTAGAAATGTGTTGATCATGCCATAAGGATGTTGACCCTCATTAAGTGAGATGAATTATGACAACATGCCTGGATGAAAGGTGTGAATGTGGTGCAATCAACATCGTTTACGAAAGTGATGTTTGTACTGTACATAAATAGTGTTTCCCTCACTACCTAGTATAATGTTTTTTGAATTAAACTCAAAAATAAATTTAACTTGAGATTTTGAGTTAGTTTTTGTATAAGTTTACTTTCAATTTCATAAAATTTAAACTTACAGGTTATCAACCTAAATCAACTGAAATATAATTTTTTTCATAACTTTTAAATTTTACGATTAACCAACTCAATCTGAAGGGTTGATTCTTGTAAAATAAAATTGTAATTCAACATAATTCAATTCAATCACAATCTGACCCCAAATTTTGATTTGATTTCAATTTGGGGTTGTATTTTTTAATTGAAAATTGATCAAATCCATTCTGAATAATGGATTTAGGTCGAGTTGGCAATGACCTGATCCGATTGCCACCCCTACCCATATTTCAACAAAATTCTCGATTCCATTTGAGGTCAAAGAAAATAACACTAAAATACACAGGAAAAAGATAAAATCATATTTTAATCTCTTAATTTAGCAAAATTAAATTAATGTAACATTTTAAATATTGTGACATAAATAAACCACAAAATGCTGACGTTTTCCGAATGTCTTTCAATCACAGAAAATAGGGCGATTGGGAGTTTTAAGATTTTATTATGTCATCATCCCGGGAGTGGCAGGGCTAAATCTCATTCTTTTGGAACTTGGGGTGGTCTCCGTTAGTTTCCCAGAATGCCAATTTTGTGACGTTTCATGTTTGTAAGGGCAAGCAGCCCCATTACGACACCCCTTTGGGCTGTTGAAATACATGCAAGGTTTCTGGTTCTTAGAATGAACCATTTTTGTGTCCCTTCCATGATTATAAATATGCACATTTTGTCCATTCACCTGTTCTCCGTGTTCTCGTACCAGGTTTTTATAGTAGTTTCGGTCCTTTGCGGCTGAGGCTACGCTCACCATGTTTCGTTCCGGGATTTGATTTAGAGGGTGGAATACCTGCTTAGCCACCATCGCTCCAGTGAATGCATCATGGAAAATTGGATTTTTGGACGGATTTGAGTGCGTAAAAGATGGCGTCGGTGTAGATTGGACCCATTTCATAATCTGATGTTCTGGAGTCGTATCGAAAACAGGAGTATTACCTGTTGCCTTACGCTCTATCTCATGAGACGGGTAGAAATTATCGGAGTCCTCACCTGTGATTGAAGGTGCTGGCATGGCCGCTGATGAAATGGGAACCACATCGGCAGGAGGCCCGGTCGAGTTGATTGCCTTCACATCAGCCCCATTTGCAATCAACTTTTCAATCATGTTTGAATCATTGAGGATGGTTATTAGAATATTGGTGTCAATTAAGCTCCCCTGCTCGTTGCTTTTCATCAGCACAGCCAGTGCAGCAGAAGCAGCTGCGGCAACATCTGCATCCACACCTACTGAACCTGAAATCACAGATTTTACCTCACCCTGTGAATTGATCGATGGGTTCTTTGGAATCATTGCCAATGGTTGATTCCCAGCCATGGACACTGGGTTAGAGCATAGAAGCGTGAGAGCAGGTGTATCTGCGGTCATTTCTTCTTCAATCGGAATCAGGGGGACTACAGGTGTGAGATTATCATTGTGGGATTCTTCAATGTCATCCAAAGACACAGACGGGCTACAGGCAGAAATAAGAAAGTAATCTGAGATATACAAATATATTTTAGCAGAGAAAAGTCAATATTTTCAAGAAGCATTTTATGATACCTAGGAGGGATATCCGATAATCTAGGATACACTGCTTCGAGCACAGTCACCTCCCTCTGTTTTTGAAACTTTGCGTCTTCACTTTCTTCTCCAGCTGCTACTAACCAGTTATGAGTCACTAAAAACTGTAAGACAGAAAATAGAAAATACATGTATCAGTGTTAAACAATGGGTGAGATAACAATAGAGTGTAATCAAACAAAAATAATTACTTTACCTTGGGAGGATATTTCCACCTAGCTAAAGGGATGCTATTCACGGCACAGTTGAATTCAAATCCAGGTGGACAAATGTTATGCATCAGGCAGTTTGGATGCAAGAAAGATGAACCTCTTGGCTGAAGATTCTCAGGAGATTGGAAGCCAACTTTTGATGGAGAATCCTCTGACAGGAACAGCTTCACCTATTAGAATCATGAATACAATCAACATCACATGGTAGTAATCGTATATTTTTCAAAATTGTCCTTCTATACCATATTAAAAGGAGGGTAATTGGAACTCTTTTTTAATGGAGGACATGTTACATTTCCCCCAACAAACGCACATACAACCAATATTACTTACATGCTGTAACAAAGATTCTAGCTATCATAACTAGCTTAATAGTCATTCAGAAAAGAAAGCAACTTGCAATTAAAGATACTCTGGTTACTAGATTTGCATCAACTGTGTTTCCTTCACGGTTTCAACCCGTATGAAATTCTGCCCACTATCACTAACTGTAACAAAGCTATTATTCTTATAAACAATATATTGTCATGATATATCATATACATACTTTCACTCATATATATACAAATGGGACTTGACATCACCTATGACGTACTATATTAGACTTACAACTATAAACTGGAAAATAAACAAAATACATCAGAGACCGAGCTCCATTTGTTCATGCTGCAGAATGTGCTCCATCAATCTCACTCTCATTACACAGTACAATTCTCCAGTTTTAATTTTCTGTGGGATTTTTTTTTAATGAGATATGTACTCTTAACTACTTAGCAGGACAGAACATATCCAAGGAAAGGAGAACTGGTATGTAAATCTGGCCTTACACCGATCCTTTAAAATGAATTTTAACTTGGTATAAGAGACAGCTATAATTCGAAGAACTAAAAGCTAAACGGAGAAATTCATTAACTAGGCTGTCAAGTCTACTTCTGTTTCATTATCAAGCCGTTTACTAAAATTTTGAATAAAAAGTATCATCTTGAAATTTAGATTTTGATGATTTTTTTTCAGAATCAGGATTAATCGTGGACTTGAATTGAAGGCATGAATTAATGGATAAGAAAATCAAATTTTAAGCTATAAACACTTCAATGTTCAATGAATCCTCTCTTGTCTAGCTTATTGAGAATAAGTACATCAATGAATTGGCAGTGGATCAGAGTTGGAAACATTGGTTCAGTTCAGCACTGGATGCTTAGGGTAGTAGTACAGGTTTGCAACCATGTTTAGAGTTTTTGGTACTCTCTTCCGCTGAAGAAGTTAGCAAGAATATTCATGTAGAATAGCCAGGTTGGCTTTGACGCATGTGTTTTAAAATTTAAGAAATTGATTTCTATAATGACGTTTAGAGATAATTTGTCAAAGAGTATCTTGAGGAACAAAAAAGAGGGCAAGAGCTGTTACTTTTTTTCTTTTTTTAATACGAGATGGATACAATATTTGCTTGATGCCAAGAAAAACGAAGGAAAAACTTAAGTTTGTCCAAAACTGACTTTCCATTGAAAACATTCGGAGGAGAGAACTCGAATTAGTTATCGATTTACAACAGGAGGCAAAAGAATCAGGAGCAAACTCATTCAGAAAAAAATCAGACCCGAAAATCAGTGCCGTCAAACGATTTGATAACGAGAACCAAAACTTCGATTTCAAAAGGTTTTGCGCTATACCTGACAAAGATTAACTCCTGTAGCCCACGAAACATTCTTCAATTTCCTTGATTGCTTCATATTTAAAAGTCCTTTTCCCGCGAATTACCAAAATACGTCAAAGTTTCGCGTGAGAACCAAAATGAGTATCTCTTAGAAAAAGGATCGTTTAACAGAAACCAAAAAACCTAATCGAGTGGCGGTTCCAGTTCAGAGGCGCAGAATTTGGGGGAAGATGAAGAAGAAAACGTGCGCTGGAATTTCAAACCCTAGAAACCAAAATCAGAATCCAATCAGCTTCAGGAACCCTTTTTCTAGTTTGATTTTATCAACTAGTAGGTGGCGCACGTTTTCTGCACGTGACAAGACTTTGTCGTCAGCCGTGAGGTATGTATAACATTCAAAAGACCTAACCATAAAACACGTACACTGCAAACAACTATGAGAGTTTAGTACGGGTGGAAATCCTTCTCGCTCAACTTGAGAAACCAAACTGAATAATAGGTGCTGCATTCTATTTCAGTTTCTTAAGAGTTAAATTGAAATTTGCACTGAACTAGAGGTGGCAATCAAGCCGGCTCGAGCTCGAGACGGCCGGCTCGTCGAGCCTGTTGAGCCAAACGAGCCGAGTCTGTTCGAGCCGGCTCTGTCGAGTTTTTTTTAAAAAAATTTGGCTCGAGCTGGCTCTCGAGCCTCGAGCCTAAACGAGCGAGCTGTTCCGAGCCGTCGAGTCTATCGAGCCTAAACAAGCCGAGTCAAACGAGCCTAACATAGAAATTTTGTTTTCGTATATTGAAGTTTTATAACTTTTTCCGTATTATGTAATACTAAATTTTGATAAACAATTTATGCCTATTATTTTCTTTAATCCAAAAAAAATTTACATGATAACGTTTGTATGTATCGCCTCCATTTATGCATATTGGGATTTAATGGGGCCCGCGGTCGACACCTAGTGCAAATGCGGTCGACACCTTGAACTGGCGGTCCACAGCGGTCGACACATGAAACGATCAGGATTAATCTGCAGTCGACACCTTCATATGCGGTCGACACCGTAAAACGTTTGTCTTAATCTGCGGTTGACACCTTCATATGCGGTCGACACCATAAAACGCTCTGTCTTAATTTGCGGTCGACACCTTAGTATGGGGTTGATTCCATAAAACGCTCTAAAATGAGATGCGGTAGACTCCTTCAAAGCGGTCGACACCTTCATGTGCGGTCGACACCATAAAGCGTTCTGGATCGACCTGCGGTCGACACCTTCAAATCGGTCGACATCTTCAAATGCTCTGGAATGAGTTGTGGTCGACACCTGAGTGTGTGGACGACACCATAAAAGGCTTTGGATTGAGCTGCGGTCAACACCTTAGTATGCGGTCGACACCATAAAACGCTATGGATTGATCTAGGTTTGAGGTTAGCCTCTTTACAAAATTCTTGATACTCTTGTTGTCGGGCGTTTGACGAAGAAATAAAAGAAACTGCACATCTAATTGCATCAATATACGGTGATACAAATTGCATGTCATCTTTAACAATCAAACTTAAAATATGGCAAACACACCCCATATGAAAAAACAAAGACTGAGTACTATCGAAATGAAAATATTTTTTAAATTGATTAACACAAACATCATTAGCAGAAGCATTATCTAGCGTAATACTAAAAATTCTATCTCTTATATTGTATCCTTGTAGAATACCAACAATGTATCGATAAATTGTGATACTACTATGAGAGTATTCACAACTCCAAAAATCTAAAATGCGTTTATTAAGTTGTCAATTAGCATCAATGAAATGCGAAGTCACAAATATAGTCGAGCGCATTGGGTGCACTCCACAAATCAGAAGTAATACATATTGACATCGTGAGCGCATGCAAAAATAAAAGAGCAAGTCATTTTTCATTTTCTCATACAATTTTATTATGTCACCTCGGAATAAATGTTACGGTTCCCTCATGATCAAACATTGCGAGAGGTAACTCTCGTTGTGCTACATATTTTGCAGCACCTTCTCACATTCTATCATGCGAATAAAAGAAATTTCTGGTACCAAAAGTATTTAATTGCAATTGTATACGATCTTTCGTATGCAAGTCCTCATGATATTTTTTGTAATGTCGATTCATTGTGCTAGTGGTGGATTCATAAGCATAATGTTTGGCACAATAATTGCATTGTGTCCTATTTTCTATTTTCGTTCATACGTTCACTTGTATGATTTCAAAATGTTTTCATACTTCCGACGTTTTCTATTTCTTGGATCGATGGGCAGACGTGGATGCTTGTGCAGATGTGTGTGTCAATCCGACGGAAACGTTTGACGACGTGAATTTCATGGATTCATAGGTGCAACTTATTGCATCTCATCGTCTGAAGACGGAAACGTTTCAATTTGTACGTATTTCGGCGGTGAATCCATAATAAACAATGAAGTATTTTAAAAAAAATTCTAGTCACCGATTAGTTAATGATTGCTAATGGAAGCTTAGAACGATCAACAGCTAGAAGGCTTTTGAGCGCGAAGACTTTTGAGCGATTTGCAAAGAGAGTTTTGAGTAAGAAATTCTCGGATAACCCGTACAATTTATAGAATTCTCTCATAACAGCTACCCTCGGTCGACCTACATTATTTCCAAAGTCGACCGGATGTTACCATTGAATATGTAAATTTTAGCCGTTACATTATATCGGTCAACCATTTATGCAACGTCAGTCGACACTTTGTCGTCTACCGGTCAACTCTTTATTATCTGCGGTCAACACACAAAAATTATAATGTCGATTAAGTGTCGATCGTGTTACACTAAGTGTCGACTTCACTCCAGGTATTCCGAGCCTACCAAGCCAGCTCGCGAGCTGGCTTGCTAGCCGGATCGGTTGGCTTGGTGTTGCCGAGCCCACGAGCCAGCTTGAGCGAGCCGACCTGCCGGGCTCGAAACGGGCTCGAGCTTTTTACCGAGTCAGGCTTGACTCGGTACTGTAGCAAAACGAGCTGGGCTCGGACTGCTACAGTTTCGAGCCGGACCTCTACACTGAACTAAGTAAAAAATTTTATATTCGGTTTGATTTTTATTTTAATTAAATATAATAAAAAACCCACAACGAAACCAAAGTTAATAGTAAAATTTTAAATTTAATACCTAAGATTCCAATTTAAAACTGTATCACATTAGAAAGTAACCTAACAGACAAATTCAAACTAGAATACCTGAAAATCTAAAACTTTAAAGAAAATTAAAATTTTTAAAATAAAAATAAAGTTAAAAATTGAAAACTTACTATAAGCGAGTAAAACGCCAAAATAAACTTAAAAACCTCACTTTCCACATTATTTTATAGGTAAATACCCTAAATAACGAATAAAATACAAGAAAAATCGATCCAAAACTAACAATCATCGACCTAACGCCGAAAAATCGAGAGCCTGCCAAACCGAAAATCGAAAACATGATATTATACCGAACCAAAAAAACAACTTCTAATTGGTTCAGTTTTGGTTTTCTAAATTTGATACTGAATCAGCTTCGATGTGACTTCAAATCACACCAAACCGCGTTCCACTGGGGCGTCCACTCAAAGGAGAAAATGTTTTCATGTCTTTGCTTCATCATTGATCTTAGAAGAAAGATAAAAACAAATGAATATTAGAAATTTAAATATGCACCGCTTACTGATGATTCTAAACCCATCATCTGGGCCATCAAATTTGGCTTCAGATGCTTATTTTCGAGGGCTTGTGCTTACGAAAACTTTGGTCAAACTGATACCTGGTTGGTTTCAAAGCAATGGGTTAGTGTTTGATACACTGCTCCTTATTTGGAAGCCTCCCGCAAGAATGCAGCGATTGCATGAAGAACAAGAGCTTAACTGGATCCAAGTAAGTTACTATCTGTGGGAGGCAAAGATTGGACGATCTTTCTTCAGTTAGGATTCTGTAATGTCATGTAAAGTTTAGACAGGCCTGAAATGGTTGGCAGTCTTGGTGAATTATGTGCTGTCTATATTGTAGGCTTCAACGCACGCTTTCTAAGTTTTGTTCTTCCCACATGCAATATGCTTACTGGTAGAGGGGATGGACTTCAAATATTATTGATTGATCTTGACTCTGCATTTGGTTTTTTACGCTTCCAAATTTTCTCCGGGAAATGTACAGAAACCTGAGCTGATTTACCTACTCAATAAAATCACACGAGAGCGAGTGGATCGACTTTTTAAAAATAAAAGACCTCAAAATGTCCATCCATTAAAATAAAGGGCAATGAACGACTTCCCAAAAGATACGTCTTTGTTTTTAAACGGCTAAAACCAAAGCCTTTCCCGTTCATAAACCAATTTATTTCAGCTACCCAATAATCGTTTGCTGATGCTATTGCGTGGCACGATGCATATTATTGCCCCAAAGCGCTCGATTTACTAGCAAATTCACGTGGGAAATCCATCTTCTTCATCGATCACACCCTCTGTTCAACAAATTATCACGTTGGTCCGGAAAGCTTGCCCCTCATTGGTGAGGTTTAGTTGGTGGAAGTTTTATTACTTTGCTCCATACCTGGTCCAAATCGCCATTTGTGTTCGGAGAGTCGCAAGTTTGCTAGGGCTTGAGTGAAACGTTGTCAGCATTACCTGGTCAAAATCTTTTCTCTAATATTGATTTGGTGTCGCATAAGTTTTTTTACATGCACGAAACACGTAAAATAAGGAAATATCATCTAGAGAATTAAATTTACGCATATAATTGATTTTTCCCGTGTATAATTAAATATTTATCCTTAGATCGATTAACAAGGTTTTGTTCCGTCATTGAGATAATCATAGGGAATTCTCACGCTGTATTATTTGGATTTTTCTGCTAGAAAAAAAAATCCAATCAATGGTCCAATTTGCTCCAATGTTATGTAGACCGACATAACTATGTGATCTATAGTGACATAACTATGTTATCATAGTGACATACTACAAATCAAAGAAGCCAAATGAGGAAGATAGTCGACAAGGTTTCAATATCGAATCCATTTGAAGATTGTAAATTCAAAATTGTTCATTTTAGGAGTAACTGTATCAAATCCATGGAAAAATCATTTGTTCGTGCGGTTTCATTTTAATTTTAATTCTAAAAAACCAAATAAAATATTAAAATAATAGCCCTTAAATATTATTTGATTTTGTTACTTAGAAAAGTAAAACTTTAAAGTTTATTTTTTATGATATAATTTTAATTGTTTAGCGTGTTTATTAAGGATTAAATATTAGTTATTTTGAAATTAATTTTATACACTTAGAAGCGGTAATCAGTTTAATCTTAATCTAGAGCCTATCAAACATCATCGAGCCAGTGTCATTTTTTTAGTTGATATTTGATTTTACTTCATAAAAAAAATTTAACATCGAAGTAAAAAATAAAAAACTAAAAACAAAAAATATTAGATAAATCTATCTAATTAAAAAAAAGATGTACTCAGATAAAAGACTAGATTTATTTTTCAATACAAATTATTTACTTATTATAATATATACTATAGAATAGAAAAATCATAAAAATAATTAAAAAAGAATCAAACTAAAGCACTAATTAAAGTCTAAACTAAAGAAAATTGAACTGATAATCCAAAAAACAAAGCTACACTGAACCGAAAAACTAAAATATTAATCGGTTCACTTTCGATTGCTAATTATAAAAATCTAACCTACTTTGATTTTTCAAATTTTACACCGAATCGGACCGATTCTACCCCTAGTACTAAGAGTTTATCTTAAAAGTTTTAAAATTATTATTGATGTACTAATTTTCAATGCATTAAAAAGGTCAAAAATATCAATTAATTTTAAAAAAATTAATATTTTCAACCTCCTCAGTTGTTCCCTCTTCCACGTAGAGCGGATTGTTCGCAACGGAAAAGATTACCATTAAGCGGCGTTAATTTGTGAATTCTACCCTGTTATTTATTTTCCTAATCTATCCGCGCACATTAGCAAATGCCCGCTCATCGTCGGTCCTCACTTTCGACTTTTTTTTATCCCCTGGCCTCAATCTGTCCATCGCGTTTCCCCTCGTTCAATTCCCTTCGCAGTTGAGTTCTTTCTGCGGATCGGAAGTCGTCTTCTGCCCTCTGTCATCGTTTGCCTTCATTGCTGTGCGGTTCGTGCTTTTCTAGAGAAAATCGCGTTGATGTGCTCCGTCTGATTTTGGCTCTGCTAGGTGATTATTTTAATGAAGATCTCTTTTTCCTTTTGTCCATTATATCTGATTGATTGGGGATGTAATATTGGGGTTTTCTGTTCTTGTAACCTCTAAACAACTGACAAATTTTAGGACTGTTTGAATTAAGACGAGTTTTAGATTCTACGGAATCGTGTCAATTTTTCCGAATTTTTTAGGATATATAGGTAGTATGAACTGGTTATTGATTTATTGAATCATTTTCTCCTCCAATCATGTCTGTTTGTCGTACTTAGGTTTTGGTTTTCGTCCAATCCTTCCTGATTCATGAAGAATTCTCACATTTGTTGGGGTTTCCTTTCTTTTTATAAAATTAGGAGTGCTATGGTAATGACTATTAGAGATTAACTCGTCAAATCTCTCAAGTTATTCATTGTAACCTTATGGTTTCAGGCATTGCGGATCAAATAATTATATTGGCACTTAAAAGGAACAATGCGAGGATATGACAGAGAAGTAAGTGGTTTTAAGTTTGATATGAAATTACTATTTTCATTTGTAATTGTTTGTCTTAGCACATTCATTGTTCATTTGAATTTAGGAACTAAGTCGAACAGTAACAGAGTATGATGATTATGATGATTATGACGACTATGAGCTGGAGGACGAAGCAGAAGAAGAACATGAAGAGGAAGAAGAACGAAAGCCTACAAAAGAAGAAATGGAATACCTTGAGTTGAGGCAACGGCTGAAAGAACGAATTAGGAAGAAGATGAAGAAGGAAACTGGCTCTGCACATACTAATTCCAATGATAAGAGGAAGAGGATTCCATCTGACAAGTAATTTAAAGCTCTGTCTCCTAACATAATAACCTATTACATTAACTACTCCATCCTTTGGTCGGAGTTGAAATAGTAGTTCCTTGTAGGTATTGTGATGAATATGATAAGGCCCAATCTTAGGGTATTAGATAATACCCTAAGATTGAGCCTTATCAGAATGTTGTATCTAATGCTATAAAGGCGATGTGTTAAAACAAAACTTGTTTCCTCATGCATATAGTTGCTTACAAAATCCCAGCATGTGCTATGTTCTTATCATGATGAGTAGGAGCTTTGCTGTTATTCACAAATATAAAGTTATGCAGTAATAGTTTAATGCACCTAGGTAATTGTGGGAAGACTGAAAAGACATCTTGTGGACGACTCAGGATTCTTCGTTGTTCTAATTTTTATCAAAATTAATATTATGTTGTATATGGTCTTGTTGATATGATGCAATATGATTTTGGCAGCACATAAAATTATCACTATGCACGTTCGATAAAGCGTGCTTTTATCTTATCTCATGATGTAGCTCTACATGGTGATACTACATTATATCTTGAAGATCCCGTTGCTGAACTTATACTGTTTTCTGTAGTTATGGTTCCTTCTTTGGCCCTTCTCAACCAATCATTGCTCCTAGAGTAATTCAAGAAAGCAAATCTCTACTAGAGACCCGAGAATATGCATCAACAGTGTCAAATCCTCTAAATAGTGTATGTTTTACAATGTTGCATGTTATTGTTTCTTTGTGAAATGCATCTTGATGACATTGCTTTTTTTTTTTGTCTCGCAGAGTAGAAAGAGCTATGCTTCAAACAAAATTGATTCTAAACGTGAATCACAACATCGCACACCTAAAAAAGTTATGAATGAGGTAGTTTGATCTATTTCTGGTCATTATTTAACTTGCTCTTGAAATAGTCTTCCCATTCTCCTTTCAGAAAACAAAGCTCAATTTTGTCCATTTACTTACAGCTAAAGACCAAAGCTCAACAGCTTAAAAACACTAGAGATTATTCATTTTTGCTCTCAGACGATGCTCAGATTCCTGTTACTACAAAAGAACCTCCTCCCCGAAGAGTCTCTGTCCCACGTACTGGTATGTCACTTTGTTACGACATTTCTTGTCTTTTGACATGAGGGATTTTATTTTCCGTAGCTTAAATGGTTTTCGTTTATTTATGGTATTGAAGAGGCGAGATCAGCTCAAGTACTTGTAAAGAGTAAACAGCATTTGGGAAATCTAGGCAGGCATGGTAATGGTGGTCATGAGGAAAGGAAACAATTTTCTGTTGACGGCCAAAGACCATTTAACCGCAACTTGACTTCTAGTAAGCCCAATATGCTACCAGCACCATCAAAGCAGCATCCAAGGATTAATGGGAATGAGCAAGGACATAGATGGCCCTCGGGACAAAAAGGTCCTTCACTAAAAACACCTGCTGCAACTGTACAGAAGAAAACTTCTGCATCAGGTATGAGGGAATCTACTTCTGGTCTGCACAAATCCCTACCATCGAAGTTGCAATCGCCTTCTCCTTCTCTGAAGCATCATGCAGACAAGAAACAAGAATCCATACAACCTGCTATGGCAAAATTGTTTCCTAAACAGCCCGTCTCATCTTTGAAACCTCAGGTTATTCAGTTCTTTGCTGAAATTAAAACACAAATGATTTCATTATTATGCATTGTGTTCTCGAGATAGATGCATGATTTCTAACCCCCTTTTATGTGACGCAGATAAATAAGCCACAGAAACAAATTCCATTGCATTGTCCTTCTCAAGAGTACCGGCCCAAGAAGAAGCCTTTGAGACGCTACTCTGATGATGATGGTGATGATGATGGTGGAAAGGCTATCAGCATGATTAGACAAATGTTTGGGTAAAGCTTTTCTTCTTTATTACTTTTCTTAAAAAGTGCCAATGGTTAATTCATTTAGTAAACAAAAGTTTTTATTATGGTGTTTTCACCTCTGGGTAACCTAGCCCCTCTTTTGCACTCAAGATTATATATTTCTTTATATCTGCTTTTACTTTATTTTTAATTTACGCTGGTTTGGTTAGATGGTAGATTCTCTTTTTGATATTAGAAAATGCATTTGCAGATATAATCCTTCTAAATTCTCTGGCCGTGATGATGATGATAGTGACATGGAGGCCAACTTCAGTGATATCTTGATGGAAGAACAAAGAAGGTGTGTTGCAATAGCTTTACTTTTTCAAATAAGTATTAAGAAGAAATAGAATCAAGTTGTAATTTCATTCGGCTGGTTTTGGTATTGCAACTAGGCAATGCAAAATTAAAAGAGAATGAGACTTTTTGTTGGTCTATATGGCATTGTAAGTTTATAAATAATTAAAAAACATACTAGGTGATACTAATGAGCATTATTTTTGCTTGCGAATTCGACAGCTTCTCCCCTGCCTGAGTTCACATGTCAGCTAAAAATATGATCCTAAAATTCATGCTAAATCTTTCTCAGTAGAAGAATGTTTATGGAGCAGTAGAGCATCATTTTGACTCGTCAATTCTTTTTGTTTTTGATGTTTATGCTGTTTATTGTACTTCTTTCCTGACCTCACTCTTTATACAGTTCAATGATAGCGAAGAAGGAGGATGCCGAGCAACTTCGGCTGATAGAAGAAGAAGAAGAGAGGGAACAAGAAGCAAGAATGAGAAGGTTAAAGAAGAGAAAGATGGGGTAAACATAGCTTTAAATATTAGAAATTTATAATTAGTCAGGATAGATTTTGCTTTTTGTTTGGGAAAAAATATTTAGTGGTTAGAGGCTCTGCTCACTAAGGGGTTTCTACTTTTCCTATTTGTTTGCTGTGGGCTTCTCTTGCCATTTCTTTAACTCGCATTTTGTTTATTTGGGATCAATAAGATGTGGAAAGAATTTCTTGACTAAGTGGATTGGTCGATGGTAGTGGTGGAGTTGGTTTGGTTTGGGCCAGTTCAGTTCATAATGGAGTGGAACCGACGTAAGTTTGGTTCTAGGTTTAGTAAATTGAAACTGACCAGTATAGAACTTCAGCTTTCTAGGTTCTTAGGTAAACTGAGAACCGAATACAAGATTATTGGTTGTCGTTGGTTCGGTTCAAAATTTGTTAGCCTCGTGACCAACTGGTTTGGTTATCATGTTAAAACTAAACCAAACCAAACCAAACCCGGGTTACACCCTTAGTGAATGGATCCTCAATCTTTGGCTTATGAATTTTTTCTTTTCCAACAGTTGGATAATAGTTTATCAGAAAATCATATATTCTTATTTCAGCTATCAACAATATATGCATTGCCATCGAATGATCTTTTAAACTTGGTACATCAATGCAGCATTTTGCATTTAATTAGTATCTTAGTGTAACTTAACTTCTTTGACTTCTAACTTCCTCTGGAGAACGACAAAGTTTAGAATCCGGATAGAAATTGTTGGCATAGCAAGAATAGAAATCCAGATAAAACATTCGATAAACATAGTTTAGAATCTATTTGGGAGGCGTCCGAATGGAAAATACAACGGGATCGGTAAACAAGTCAAAATAGAAAATTTGAGATTATGGAGTCAAACATCTAGCGTTCCAAATCAATTCAAGGCAATTGGCAAGATAAGAACACAATGTAGAATGATAGTTTAATGGCTGGAGATTTGAGGTGTTCATAATCGAATTGACGATAGAACCCGAATAGAATTGACACATTTAGTCTATTTTTTGTCGATGATACACTCATATCAATTCCTTAATGGTCTTGCATTATGCACGACTAATTTAATCGATCCGAATCTGGCTCTAATGTAGTATACAATCAAACACAAACTAGACTGTTAAGAAAATATTAATTAAAATTTGTAATATTTGTAGTTAAATTTTAATTTCATTATTAAAATTTGATGTAAGTTTGATATAATTACACAATCTAATATATTATTATACTTTCTTTAATGATTTTATTTTGGTTTGTAAATTTCATTACTTTTTTTTTTTGAATTTGGATTTGTTTATATGAACTTTTTGTTAATGGAAAGATTAAAACTAGTTATTGCTCCAATGGTTTAGTTTTAGTCAATAAAAATTGTAAGTACAGTTTTTACCTTCTGATTTAATTTTTTAAAAAATCATACCAATCTAGACTATGAACACCGATGTCAGACATTAAATTGTGTAATTACATCCCTTTTCCAGCTTACCAACTGCAGTTGAGCACTTCACGGACAAGGTCATCGATGCACCTTCCGACCCACTCGAGAACCGGTTCTCTCTTTTTCATTTTTGATCGTAGTTTAGCGCTTTTGGGTTAAGCTATTAAGTCTGAAGCAATCACTTCTAATGGAACATTATCGAAAGTCCAGCATTTGAGGAAAATTGTCAACAACCTAGCATACACTTTTGCTCGTTTTATTCAACCTCCCATCCTTTGTATTTGTAGTTTGATTCCGAGGTAGTTTTCCCGAGAAACATGATCGCAAGTTTTATGATTTTATTTTCAAACATATATAATTTCTACGCACATCGAAATAAATATCAATTATTTAATTTCAATATCACAACTTTGCACGAAATTTTGAGCGATTTGAAAGAAAATGAAAGACCTCATATATAGTACCTTTTAAACAATAAGGATAATTGTCACATGTATCTCGAATATTAAAAGAGTAAACTTTATCATAATTTTAAAACATGCTCTATCATCATGTTTTTTTTAACGGATTCCGTCAATTTAGTAAGCATAATTCATCGATGATAAAAAGTTTAAAAAAATTATAATTCCGTCAATTTAGTAAGCATAATTCATCGATGATAAAAAGTTTAAAAAAATTACAACTTTTTGAAAGTTTTTGTTTTTTTTCTCAAGTTACTGAGTTAAATTATAATTAAAATTTATTGTTACAATTTTATTTTATTTTTCTACATGCCATTAAAATTTATCAAATTGTTTAAAATTGCTAACTAATTGGACACATATCTAATAGATCAATGAAAAATATAGAGGACAAAACCGACCGAAACTGATGGACCGAACTGTGGTTTGGCTTCTGTCTTGGTAATTTCTCATTATAGTTCTAGTCATAAAATTTTAAAATTAAAATATATTGGTACAATACTATTTTTTTCAAAAAAAATTGATAATTAATAATGTAGTAGATAATAATGGTTATCGTGCAATTTGAAATTTTCTTATATTACATAGTTAGTAATTATTATAATTTTATAATCAATTAATCTATTTTTTGTTTAATATTTCATATTTTGATATTAAATGTAATATATTTTGTTGGATTTGGATATCATTAGCTTTTATTGATCTTGAATTTGTTATATTTTATTTTATCGGAAAAAACCAATACCAGCCTAGACTAGACTAAAACTTCTTGTTCATTCTTGATCATAAAATTTAAAAATTGAAACCTACTGGTAAAGTTTTATCTTCTCCAAAAAATTAAAATATATCAGACTACGTCTATTTTTAGAAAAAATGTGATGATAGAGTGTCCATTAAAATTATGATTGAGTTTAAAGTATGATTATCGACTTTTGAAATTCAAAATATCCATTGTAATTGATATTATAACTTAGAGCGGGCAATCATGCTATAACAATCATGCGTATTGCGGTCGACATTTATTTAGCGGTTGACACTTAAAAACGTTCTGGAATGTATAGCGGTCGACACCTTATTTTGCGGTCGGCCATCCAAATTTACATATGCATTAAGTGTCGACCGCGTGTATACTAAGTGTCGACCCGCACTACAAGTAGTCCGAGCCAACCGAGCCAGCTCGAACGAGCTGCACTCTCGGGCTCGGATCGAGCTTTTGCTCGAGCCGCTACAGTGCCGAGCTCGCTCGTTTGCCAGCACTATTATAACTATGGATTAATTCATATTTTTAAAAAAATTAATTTCTAAAATATTATATGCTATTATTGGGATTTGAATGCGGGAATTGGTAATTAGAGTGGGCTCTTGTCTGGACTCCCCGGGTATATGCGGGAGAGGAAGGGCCAATACAACCTTCTGGCTTCCTCTTTCTGAGTTCCTACCAACCGAGATAGTCCCCCATGTCTGCTTCCATGCTATTCTCGTGTTCGTAGAGCACGCATTTCAACTCTCCAAGTCTGCGCGTTGTCTGAAGCTGCCATGATAATGGGCTCATTGATTTTCGCTCCTCCTCATCTAAGCTCTCATTTAGCCAAGCATCATTATATCCGCTGGGTGGATTTGAAACAGTGGGAGTGTTCTCTTACCATTTAGTCATTTTTGAAACCCCTACCTGTTATCTCCACCATCTAAGAAATTTTCCTATATCGTTTCTTGCAACTATGAATTGCTGGGTCCATTGAAATTCATAGGTATAGGAATTAACACTCTCAAATTGAGATTTTGTCTTTCGACACTCAAAATGAATATTTAGTTGCTCTATCTTTTAGTTCTTGAAATTTGCGTAAGCCTGAATTATCAACCATACACGGGGACATCTCTGCTACTTAAGGACAAGATATCTATTGTAATTTGAAAGTGTTAATTCATAAAATTAAAAATTTAAGCTTTCAATTGAAAAATACTTCTAATTACCAAGTGTCTAGCAATAACAAATGTAATTAGGTTTCCTCCTAAGTTATCTTCTGAGTAATTCTTAGCAAGAAGAGTTACCTACACCTAAAAAAGTTTTGATTAGGTACTGTACATATTATTTGCCGCTTGTATTACTTCTAATCTTGCTATATTTGATGCTATTATCCTCACAATACCCTTCTAAACGTTTAATATAGGGATTGTGAGACGGGAGATGTTAAGTCCCGAAAAGACTTAATTAATATTCACGATGTTTTAATGGTTAAATTGCTAGGAATCAGTAATGATTTAACTGAAAATAATCGGATTTTTAAGGATAATGTTGCAGCGATGTCACAGCATCAGTAACGCTGTTTTTGCGAGATTTTACCCGATATTTCGTATATTTTGTATTATCACGGGATTTTTGTTTCCATGCAATTGTAGAAGATTAATGAAGATAAAGGCTGGAAGAATCATGAAAAACAAGGAAGAATCAAATCAAAATCTTATTTGGAAACAAGAATATCTTTGAAGATTTGGAAATCTTTCATAATCTCAACTACCTTCTAAATCTATCGAAATCTTCCTCCAAATCGCAACCGCCTCTCAGATCTGCTGAAGCCGCACGAAGTCTACTTAATGAAAGGTGAATACCACGAATTAAGTGTGTAGAATTGGAGAACGGGATTCACGATCAAGCTTCGGGCGTAAATCCGAAGAAGAGGTTCACGACGACGATCACGGCGGCGGGAGAACGAGGCTGTGAGAACAACGACTTTCGACGGCAAGGACCAAAATTCTCTCCCTTTGCTTTTCGTTTTAATTTCTGTGAATTATATGAACTTATGATAGTTAGTGTAGAACTATTTTGTTTGAATTAAAATTAAGATTTTTCTTACATTGGTTTGCTTAATGAAATTGCATGTTATCTTTTAGAACTCGTTTTAATAAGTGTTTAAATATCTTTGCTTTGCTATGATTATCCCTCGAGCAATCACGACAATACGCCTTTGCTTGTTTGCTAAGTGTTAAACCTGAAAATTATAGCTTTGCATTGATATCATCTAGGGCAACACGATAATACGCCATTGTGTGTTGCTAAGACGTGTATTAAAACCATTAGGTGGTTAAATCGAGTGACATGGTTTAGCTAGGAGTGTTTTCATCATGTTCATTCCAACCTAGTGCGGTCAAATCAAACTTGTTCTTAAACTCAACCATAGAGGCAACGCCAGCCCCGATTTATCAGTGTTCGGACCAGAACTAACTGATGCTGTGACTAATGCTGCAGCACCCACCGAGGGCAGTTCAAGTTAATCAATTTACGGAAAGTCCTAGTCGAGATTCTTACGAATTCTCAATTCGACCACCAACTTTACTTTTCTGCTCAATATAGGTTGTTAATTAGATACTTTAATTACTCGTAAGATAAATATAAAAATCAAACGTTTAATGTTATTCTTTATTCTTTATGATACTTTGCAATTTATTCTTTAAATTAGAGATTTGACTTGTCTTCGTGAGATCAATATTTTTATTACTACGTTGCGATACGTGCACTTGCGTTTTAGCGATTACATTTTCAAGCAACAAGTTTTTGGCGCCGTTGCCGGGGAAAATCAAGTGGGTCAGCTCGCGTTAGCCTTGAACGCTAGACCAACATGGATGTAGTCAAGCGATACCGAAGTTCTAAAACGAGAAGGAATAGAACATTGCAAAGCCATTACGCTGTGCAACGGCAGAGAAGTGAAGACTGTGAAAGACCCAGAAGGAAAATCTAAGGAAAGAGTCGAAGAGATAAATATAGAGGCTGATAAAGTGGAAGTCTCGGAATGGATTAATAAGCTTGATGCTACTACCAGTGCTGCAACACCGGCACAACGCCAGAAGAAAATTTTGCCAGCCGAGAGACTTCCACTACCTTTTCCACAAAGATGCTACCTTGTCGAAAAAAGAGAACCACTTGCTGCTACAAAAGACTTCAAGTTCGATTCTGCTGACTCTCAAACTTGGAATAAAAACAGAAGAATTGGAACAAAACGAGAATGAAAATGAGTTACATGAAGAAAGCACGACGTCTAGCTAAAGACGTTAAATTAAGCGCTACAGGGAGGCAACCCTTTTTAGTTAATTTAATAATTCTGCATTTTATTCATGTAGGTTAGGTAGCATGATCCGATGCTGCGATGGAGGTCACAACATTAAACTAATAAAGGCATGCATAAAAAAAAAATATGGGAGAAGATTTTGGTCCAATCCGATTGGACTGAGCGGGATTCTAGGCTGATTTTTATCGCATGTTGATTTTCTAAGAAGCGATATTCATTTCGTTTAAAAATTTAAAAGTAAATGTTTCTTTTCATCCTTAAATCGCAGGAAGCCGTAGCACTCGGGAGAGCATCAGATGAATCTTCAGAAATTCAGTAGATATTTACAATAAAGCCTATCCCGATTTTGCTTCTGACATGAAAGGACATCGTCGAGCACGATACCAACAAGGAGAATGTTTATCTTTCGGTGGCCAAACAGAGTCCGTCGCCGCCGCCACACAGGTATAATCACACCATATACTATTTTCTGCATTACACAGGAGGACGGTGGAGAACCCGAAGAAAAAAACACCCCAGTTCCTGATGTTGCACGCAGAGCTGCAGCATCGCCAATAGCCCAGTTTCCTGACAAAGTTTCTGCGAGTCTGCCGCTCATAGAAACTTGTCTGAGCCATATAGAAATCCAGCAACACTTCATGCTGGATATTTTGGAAAAACTGCAAGCTCACCTACTCCCGAATCAAGCCGACAATAAGGCCCAACCAAGCAGCCCAACCGATGGAGAAACCAAAATATCTTCATAGGGGAGTTCACTTCTAACTTTTTTTGCTCTCCTATTTTTTGTGATTTCGGTTCACTGTTATTATTTTGGGTTTGACAATGAGGGCATTGTCGAATTTAAGTTTGGGGATGGGGTGTAACCGAAATATAAAAAATATATAATGAATAGTTCCCTTAATCCGAATAACCAAGAATGCTTGCAATCATAGAATTTAATGATGAAACTTATTTTCCTAATCTATCTAACCCTTGATGGATGTTACTTATTAATGACAATTCAAGTCTAATTAATCTAGGAGACACTTCAACATAGGAGATCCTCTTTACACGAAATTATCACTTTGATCATCATCTTTCCCGATTTTCCTAAGAGATATTATGTTCTGTTTAAATTTGATATTTTTGAAACTTAGCTCAAATAAATACTTGAGACAAACATATTTTTTTTAGGTGAAGAGTAACATGGTAACAAGTTTGGGGAAGAGAAAAAGAAAAAAAAAATGAGGCATAAAAAGTCCAAAAATAAGGACAAACATAACACTCTTCGGGACTTAAGTGGATGATCGTCGAGTGATAGTTCACCGGGACTTTGTGGATGAACGGTGAAGTGTATTTGCAATTTCCCAATCCACTTTCAAATCTCAAGTGAGCCTTTTGGATACTCGATGGGTGGAATCAAAAAATAAAGGGAACAATGGGAGGAACTCCGTTGCAATTAAATGGGCGACTCGTTTGAAATACCACCTCGGCTAAATCAAGAATAAAAAAATATATAAATGGTGGTATGATAACGTAAGTAGCTTATTTACAAAAGCCTAGAAAAATTCTTTCTCACTCTTGAAGTCATGAAGCTCAGATCTTACTGAATTTGCACGTGGAAGGTATAAATTTGTACGATGTTTAAAAAATTGAGAATTTTAGCATTACAAGATGAAACTTATGATTTTTGGGAAAGTTAATGTCCATAGTAATAAGTGAACACACTCACTTTGAGGGAGATACTATTGAGAGGTTATCTGAAGTTAAGAGAAGTTGAAAAGTTATGCATTTGTGTTATTTGTCTCGAGTTAGGTCTTTTGTGAAAAAATCTGAAATTTTTTATGATTGTTTATTGACATTACTCGAGGGAGAGCAATAGCTTAAGTTTGGGGATGTATTAAGTCCCGAAAAGACTTAATATTCACGATGTTTTAATGGTTAAATTGCTAGGAATCAGTAATGATTTAACTGAAAATAATCAGATTTTTAAGGATAATGCTGCAGCGATGCCACAGCATCAATAACGCTGTTTTTACGAGATTTTACTCGATATTTCGTATATTTTGTATTATCACGGGATTTTTGTTTCCATGCAATTGCAGAAGATTAATGAAGATAAAGGCTGGAATAATCATGAAAAAGAAGGAAGAATGAAATCAAAATCATATTTGGAAACAAGAATATCTTTGAAGATTTGGAAATCTTTCCTAATCTCAACTACCTTCCAAATCTATCGAAATCTTCCTCCAAACCACAACCGTCTCTCAGATCTATTGACGCCGCACGAAGTCTACTTAAAGAAAGGTGAATACCACGAATTAAGTGTGTAGAATTGGAGAACGAGATTCACGATCAAGCTTCGGGTGTAAATCCGAAGAAGAGGTTCACGGCGACGATCACGGCGTCGGGGGAACGAGGCTGTGAGAACAACGGCTTTCGACGGCGATGACCAAAATTCTCTCCCTTTGCTTTTCGTTTTAGTTTCTGTGAATTATATGAACTTATGATAGTTAGTGTAGAACTATTTTGTTTGAATTAAAATTAGGATTTTTCTTACATTGGTTTGCTTAATGAAATTGCATGTTATCTTTTAGAACTCGTTTTAATAAGTGTTTAAATATTTTTGTTTTGCTGTGATTATCTCTCGAGCAATCACGACAATACGCCCTTGCTTGTTTGCTAAGTGTTAAACCTGAAAATTATAGATTTGCATTGATATCATCTAGGGCAATACGACAATACGCCCTTGCGTGTTGCTAAGACGTGTATTAAAACCATTAGGTGGTTAAATCGAGTGACACGGTTTAGCTAGGAGTGTTTTCATCATGTTCATTCCAACCTAGTGCGGTCAAATCGAACTTGTTTTTAAACTTAACCATAGAGGCAACGCCAGCCCCGGTTTATTAGTGTTCGGACCGGAACTAACTGATATTGTGACTAATGCTGCAGCACCCATCTAGGGCAGTTCAAGTAAATCAATTTACGGAAAGTCCTAATCGAGATTCTTACGAATTCTCAATTCGACCACCAACTTTACTTTTCTGCTTAATCTAAGTTGTTAATTAGATACTTTAATTACTCGAAAGATAATTATAAAAATCAAACCTTTAATGTTATTCTCTATTCTTTATGATACTTTGCAATTTATTCTTTAAATTAGATATTTGGCTTGTCTTCGTGAGATCGATATTTTTATTACTACGTTGCGATACGTGCACTTGCGTTTTAGCGATTACATTTTCAAGCAACATGAAGTACTACGTACTAGGATAAAATAAATAATTTATTGAAGGGGTAAAACTAAATAAATTTTAAATATTCTTGTTAGAGAGATGTTTTTTTACTATGTGGTAAATATTCCTTTTTAGAGAATACATTTTTTGTTTAACTTTTTTAAAAAAAAAATATTTAATTAACCAAATAAAAAAATACTGACCAACACTGAAATTTTAAAAGCGATAGTAAAGTAGCATATGCAATAATTATAACTATTAATGTGTCGTTATAAACTTTGCCAATGTCCAGGTTAAAAGCCATTGATTGTTCTTCTTCTTTTTTTTTTGTTAAAATAGATCTCATGCAGTCCTAGAGATTATTGTGAATAGAAAGCAAAGAAACAAGTATCAGAATCAAGTTATGAGAGGGAAACTGGCTCTCGTGGATCTTGCAGGCACTGAGTGAGCTTCTGAAACCAATAGTGGAGGTCAAAAGTTAAGGGATGGAGCTAATATCAATCGGTCACTTCTTGCCTTGGCAAATTGCTTAAATTCCTTGGGGAAACAACAAAAGAAGGGTCTTGCTTACGTTCCTCAAAGATGGTCTGAGTGGTAATTCGCAGACAGTGATGGTTGCTCAAGGTACACTAACCTTAATATACTTCAATTCTTCATCAGTACCACGCCTATGGTTAGGGGGCACATTGTGCTCCTCTTCATCATCGAGTGAAACTTATTCTTCGGAGTCGGTAGGTGGAACTCACTTGGTCTAGGGGCTTGAGGAATTTGCCAATTTAACTCCTCTACTTCCCTCATTAGCGGTTGGAGGACGGTAGACAAATCATCAATCTGACCTTGCAGATTTGGCTCACCCGCTCGACTAGTAGTTTCTTGTGCTTGTTCGTTCATTTCATGAGCTTGGTTGTTATTTGCGGTACTCCTTGTCATCATGGTAAAACTTTGAGTAGGATATTATGAAAAGATCAGCGTTTACGGAAAGACAATGGCTCTGATACCAAATGACGTGTCACGTTAACGGAAAACACAACACGAATGGTTGAGAATAACAGAA
The DNA here is from genome assembly GCA_003255005.1 of Begonia fuchsioides. NCBI lineage: Eukaryota > Viridiplantae > Streptophyta > Magnoliopsida > Cucurbitales > Begoniaceae > Begonia > Begonia fuchsioides. Next base: position 109,979 of record QAOC01018794.1, read on the forward strand.
AAGCAAACAAATCTACAATCTTACTATTGAATCCCTCTTTCACGAGGTGAGGAAGATTTCAACAAGTCACTAATTTGACAACTAGCAACGAGATGATAAAACTCTCTCACACACACGGATATTACTCACCAAAAGGAATGAAAGGTTGTTTGGAGGATTCATCAACAAACTGAATCAAGCAAATGCTTTGGATATTATGGTTTCAACCACCCAACAAAATATGCTAAGGAATGCTTATATAGCTTCTAAATTACATTCATCACGTTTTGCTCAAGCCTAGCCAACATAGGTTAATAAAAAAGTCTGCTGAAAAAAAAAGCAGTGTGAATGCTCCCAAATGGTTTTCTCCTCTTGAGTGCTTGTAGGTTGCATGTCCACACGTGATTGGAGGAGGTGCATGTGATAAGAAGTGTTAAAACCTGTCACTTAAAGGCTGCAAGATGGTAGGCTTGTAGAGATTTTGTTGAGATCTCCTTGGATGAGGTGAAGGTGATAAAAGTTGAAGTCTTATCATTTGGGGACTGCAAAAACGTAATAAAGAGGCTTGAATGACTGCAAAAATGGTGGGTTTGCAGGGATTTTGCTGAGATTTCATTGGAAGAGGTGAAGGTAATAAAAGTTGAAGTCTCATCACTTGTTGACTGCAAAACAACGTGATTGATTGGACAAGGAAGAAATGAGTTTTGTCAGCTTTTCTCTCATGCTATTGGCTTCAAAATGGTTGGGCAAAAAATGTATAATAGATTTATCAAGGGCGGCTTGGTTTGGCCTCTAACGTGCTCAACAATCAGAGAGTTTGGTCGGGCCAATTATCTTGTTGCCAAAATGATATGACAATCCTTTGTCCTCTATGGAATCTTTTTTTCTCAATATTCTCGAACTGTTTACCTACAAAACGAGCAAACAAGTTAGTTAACTTTTGGGCTTGGCTCTTTGTGATGATTCCCTCGAGCTTTCTTCGATCGGTACTTCAAGTTGTGTCAAGCGTAACACATCAAAAAGATAAGTTAGAACAATACAAAAACAAGGTTCTATACTTGGATATAAACGATGTCCGAGATCAAAGACTCTTTCCAATAATACCTCTTACCTCGTATTATATCGATGAATTTATTGTCTAGAGATATATGAAGTCGAATAACGACATTGAATTAACAATCGAAAAACGTAATACCAAACTTGAAGTTCGATGAACTCAAGAATCATGGACAATTCTTTCAAAAATATGGCTTAAGAACTCAATTTGGCATCCGAAAACAAAATTTCAAGTGTTCGCGCATGTAGGCATGCTCCTCTTCCAGACGCTCAACATCGATGTCGCACCATAAATTAGGTACATAAAGTTGGAGGCAATTTAAGAGAGGGAAGTTCATGACATAGCCACGGCAGTCCCACCATGGATTGGGTTTATCTTGCCCACTCATTTTTTTTTATGTTGAAAGTTTATTTAAAAGAATAATAATAATAATATCATATGTAGCTTAAGCTAGCGTTATGGATATGGTAGGAGTAACCGACCAATCAACCTACATTAGATATTTGTACATCCAATCGGAGATACAACAAAATTTTGTTGCCATATCCATTCGAAGATGCCCAAAACTTTGTTGCCGTTCTTTTTTAGGTTAGACCAAATTACAAAGTTAATAAAATCTCAAGTAATATATAATATTTCTTTAAAATAAAACTAAATGAATATTATTGATTAACGCCTAAAGTTCAATCGAGAGAGGGAGACCTTTGTGAATGATCGTCAATGAATGTGTTTCGAAAAATGTTCTAGCAATGTGAGAGGAAAACTGGTGCCTTCTAAGCAAGTGTCGACGTTTGCTCACGCAGACACAGCATGATCGACATTGACGATCTTGTTATGATCGCTCCATCGATCAATTCTATATTTCTGCAGTTACATTTGCCACATTGTTGATCTTGCTAGATCACTCTAGTGCTTGATGTAAAGTTTTATTGATCAATTGATTATGTTTTCAAAGATCAAATGAATAGTTCTTTGTCAATGGAGAAATTTCAAGTTTATTCATAAAATTGCAAGGTTTGATTATATTTTAAGAAGGGAAAGCAAATCTCAACACTTCAGATTTCGTAATTCTTAATTAACATTGTTTGATGATCCGTCCCGACCCAATCACTTCCTCTACACGTTTTTCTTTCCTATCTCGGACACTCCCATAAAATAAACTATTATAAGCTCAAAGTGACAGCCTATATTTTAAATAATAATTGTCTCATTTATTTTTTTCAACAATACCCTTATTTTATTATTCCAATGTTATCCGGACCCATCCAAAACTAATGGAACATGTAAAGTCACGTAATTGTTGTAAGACAATTTAATAATGTATAAAAAAATGATTGACAGTGATAGCAGCTCAATAATATGAGATTTAAAAATTAGTGGTGATTATAGGTGTTGCTACAAATATATACTGACACTACACTGTTAAATTAAAATCGAAAATAAAATCAAGATAATCATTAAAGAATTAAACGTGTTAAATTCTGAAATTTAGTTTGATCCATCCTTCCTTTACAAATTTTATAATCATTAATATTTGAATTTGAAAATATTATTGACATCCAAATTTAGCCTCGAGTTGGCTGGCTAGAGCGGGGGATTTAAAAACTTGAAATAATGAAATGAGCAACACAATTAATTCCATGTCTTCTTCAATGGAGGAAACATGTGAACGTGCCAGCATAGATTTGTACCAGAGACTGAATTCTCGCACATGGGGTCGTAGAATTGATGGATCTTGTCTCTTGCTTTCTCCTGACGCTTTTTTCTTGTTTTTAAAATCAGTGATTTCTAATTTTGTTTTGTTCATTTCTTCAGGGTTTTAATCAACGAAGAATGGAAATATCAGCCGCCAACTTGTTTTGTTATCAATGGTGGCTAGGGATGGAGGAAGATTCTTCCTTTTTTTCATCAATAATCACTCGATTACTCGCTGGATGAGTTGAGTTTTCAGTCAGTTTTTGGTGAGAGCAACCCAAGAAGCTCGCCCAGGCTGCTCAGCTGAAGCGTTTCTTCCATTGAGGAAAGAATGTGATAGACTAGTAACGCAGCTCAAATCCAACTGTTGGAAACCATCCAAGCCCGCTGCTTCTTCCTCTTCCTCTCAAATCATCTCCTTCGGAACTTCAAAACCTGCTCACAAATCTGCTGATTTAGACACTGCTTTAAAGCCAAAGATTGAGTTTAACGTCTCCTCTTTTCAAGTCGACCATGGATCAAGCGAGAATCTCTGCAAAGATAATGGACACAATGTTGGGGAGCTACCACTTGGTTGGAGAAAAGATATTTGGAGAGGACACCAAGAGTTTTTGAATGAGAGATTTCTATTTCTCTTTTTTTAGTACACAACTTGAACACACTACGAGACTTCACTGTTAGACACCCTACTTGGCCACCACTCATGACAAGCTCTTGAGAGACTTGGTACTCTACTCTTGAGACAGTTGCAAGACTTAAACCTCTATTTATAATGGTGGCATTTCAACTCTAATCTAGTGATCATTATTGACTCACTAGAATATTCTCCAAAAGAGTTCTCTAGAATACGTTACTCTAGGTCCTTCTTTGACCTTCCACAAACTTTCACAAAATTCTTAAGGTTCAACTATCTTCTACATGCTTCTTGAATCTTTCATACGCTTCTTCAAACTTCTAGAAGGTTATTTATGCTTCTCTGAGCTTCTATAATTTTCTTCAAGCTTTCATAAGCTTCTCCTACATTCTTGAAGATTTTCATATAAATCAAGTTTATATTTTAAACATCTCCCTTTAACTTGATTTCTTGGCAATGAAATTACCTGCTTGATATTTAGCCTTCACATGATTTGCTTGCATATCTTTTTTCATTATGTGCTTTCGATAGTGGTACTAGCTGTTACTCTTTACCAACCTTCGTAGGCTCCTTATAGTCGATAGCAGTGGTTTCATTTTAGAGTGAGCATCATCTTTAGGGTGCACAATAACAATGAACAATCTTGAGTGTTGATCCGATAATTCGCGGCTTCTCCCGCAACGATCACGCCGTTTCTGTTACTTTTCTCCTCTCTATGAACAGATGACCATCAAAGGTTGGGGAACGAGAGAGAAAAATGGATCCTCACTGCATTCCGTTTCCTGTGAACGTGAAAATCCACGAGGAAGGAGGGTGCGGTTGCTGTGGTCGCCGCCGCTGCTTCCGTCGCAGCCATATCCATCTTTCTGAGGCACTTGAAGCTCAGAAAAGAGTGGCGATTGAAGCAAACGCAATCTTCAGCTTCAGCCATATTAATGGTTCAGGTGATTAACATGGGATGGGAAATTTTCAGTTCTGCCCATCTTCCCATAACTGAGTTTGATTCGAGTCTCGATGCTGCAAGCTCAAATCCAGGTTCTGGGTAAGTGGATTTTCCTTATTCTCAAAGCCGCCATTTCCGACGACACCAACTCCTCCCTCTTCTCCTGGAAACTCTCCACCGATCACTGCTTCTGAGCCGGCGTTTCCTGCGATTCCCGCCGCCGTGTTCCCGCCCTCGACCTCTATGGCCTCAATCTCTCTGGCCTTCTTTCGCCCGATGTTTCTCACCTTGGACTTCTCGTAAATCTTTCCCTTTCCCTTAATCACTTCTCCTGCCGACTTCCGCCGCAAATCTCTGCCCTCTCTGGCCTCTGCTACCTGAACGTCTCCAACAATTATTTCAATGACACATTCCCTTCTGAGCTGTCGGCGCTTAAGAGCCTGCAGTTTTTGGATTTGTATACAACAACATGACCGGAAATTTGCCTCTTGCCGTGACAGAACTGCCGAATCTCCGCACTTGCATCTGGGAGGGAACTTTTTTCACGGCCCCATTCATGCCGAGTACGGTGGGTGGGAGTTTTTGGAGTATTTGGCGGTTTCTGGTAACGAGCTTGGAGGTCGTATTCCGCCGGAGATCGGCAACTTGGGTAAGCTTCGAGATCTCTACATTGGCTATTACAAGAGATTTGAAGATGTAATGGTAATTTTATATTTATCCAATGTATTTATACAAGTAAATGTAAGCTGAATAAAACCGACAATAACTACTTTTATTAACTATTATTCTAATACTTCTAATACCCCCACAAGCTTATGAGGGAACTACATTAAGCTTGACCTGTAAAAATTTGAATATATCTCCGAAAAGAGGTTTAGTTAAGTCATCTGCTAGTTGAGAAGAAGATGACGTAAATGACACTTTAATCTCGTTTGCAGCTATCTTTTCTTGAATAAAGTGGAAATCTAAATCCATATGTTTTGATTTAGAATGTAAACCCGGATTAGACGCTAGAAACGTTGCACTAATATTATCACATAAAATTTCAGAGATGGCTTTGAGAGAGACTTCAAGATCATCACAAAGTTTCTTCAACCATAATAACTCCGAGACCGCATCGGCAACGCTTCGATATTCAGATTCCGTGCTTGACCGAGAAACGCATTTTTGTTTAAAGGATGACCAAGATATAAGGTTCGATCCAAAGAAGAAACAAAAACCACTCGTACTACGACGATCGTCAAGAGAGGACCCCCAATCCGCATCGGCAAAACCAAGTAAGTAAGGGCACGAAGAATCCTGTACAAATTTCAATGAAAATGAAATTGTACCTTTCAAATACCGTAAGAGTCTCTTCAACTCAAGCCAATGAGTATCCGTAGGTGAATGCATAAATTGGTTTAATTTATTAACGGCAAATGAGATGTCCGGTCTCGTGAGATTGCAATATTGTAGCCCACCAATGAGTTGTCGAAAAAGAGTGCCGTCCAGTAAATCCTGACTTCTTTCCGATGCAATTCATTCATCTTTTTTGTCTTCTAATCTTTTAAGCGTCAACAAATTATGTCGTGATAATTCAGTCTCGATTTCCTTTTTTCCTTTATTATTTCTCGGTTACTGACCTAAATTCACAGGAAATCGTACTTCGAGGTCCGGCAATTAATGGACTTTATAGCCTTCCTGTGTCATCCGCAGCACCCTCTGCATTTTTCAGCAAAGTTCTCGATTCTCTGACTTGGCACAATCGGCTTGGGCATCCTTCCATGCCGATTCTCAATTCGGTAATTTCGAATTTCAATTTCGCTTTGAATAAAAATTCTACTATTGAACCTTGTATTTCGTGTCCTATGAGTAAGTCCTTTTGCATTGTCAAACTCTCGTTCTTTGAAATTGTTCGATTTGTTACATACGGATTTGTGGAGACCGGCACAAAAAATGTCAATAAATGATTTCCGGTATTTTCTTTTAATAATTGATGACTATAGTCGTTTCACTTGGATTTATTTTTACAATCCAAAGATCAAGTTCCAAATATTTTCAAAAAAATTTGTGCTATGGTTCGGACACAATTTAATTCTTGTGTCAAAACGGTTCAATCGGATTGGGGAGAGGAATTTCGTTCATTACGTCAATTTTTTGAATCTAATGGTATCATTCATAGAGTTTCATGCCCCTATACTCCGGCACAAAATGGTCGGGTCGAACGTAAAAATCGGCATGTTGTCGAAGTCGGGTTATCAATCCTTTTTCATTCTCATATGCCCTTGTCATTTTGGTCATTTGCTTTTCATACCGCGGTACATATTATTAATATGTTACCCTCTCGGGTTTTAGATTTTAAATGCCCATATTTTTTACTTCATTCAATTTCACCCAATTATGAGCTACTCCGGGTTTTTGGTTGTTTGTGCTTTCCGAATCTTCGACCCTACAATTCACATAAACTTGAACCTAGATCCCGGAAATGTGTATTTGTTGGTTATTCCAACAATCATAAAGGATATATTACCTTTGATCCATCTTCGGGTCGATTTTTTATATCCCGAGATGTAATCTTTCATGAAGATTCTTTCCCATATAAAAATTCTAAATTTGAATCTTCATCTGATCAATCTTCCTCTCCTCCGATTGTCATTCCGGTTTCTTTACCTTTCTATTCGAGTTCAAAAATTCCTTACACTATAATTCTGTGTCTCCCTTCTTCCGAGTCTCCGGTTGGTGCTTTGAAAGATGACTCTTGTTTGATGATGATTTTCGGGATAATACTCATCCCATGGTGACTAGAGCAAAATCGGGAATACGTAAACCGAAAGTTCTAGCAACGAATCTCGTGGAACCGGTATCTTTTAAAGAAGCTATTAAATTTCTGTGCTGGATTTCGGCTATGAAAGAAGAGATGGATGCTTTACTCTTAAACAATACTTGGTCATTGGTTACCTTACCCCCGGTCAAGCAACGGAGGACAATACGAATTGTTCTGTTGTTCCAGGCGAGCTTCAAATGTAAGTAACATACTTTTAATTTCTTCAGTTGAAATTTCGGTTGAACGATTTGAGATCGTTGTGACGAAGGAGTTGTATTCACTCCCGAGTCCATTCAATAAAATCAAGATTTGATCCTTCATCGGTACTGGTTCGCCGATTGAAGCAAGGCTGTTGCAAATTTTCGTAATGTTCTGTAAATACTCTGTAATGGAAGAGTTACCTTTGTTAACGTTGTGAAGTTTCCCTCGCAGCTCATTGAGACGTGCTAAGGAGACCGACAAATGAGATTTTCCGAAGCTTCGCCATATTTCCGAGGCGGTTGTGAAGTTCACGATTTACGGGAGAATATTTTCTGGCAAGGATGCGTAAATCCAACTCATTACGAGTCGGTTGTATCTCTGCCAAGTTGTGAAATCTGGATTCGGTTGCATTGACGACGAATCCAGAAACTGAGGAGGTATTGTTGATGGTATCTCTATGAACGACTCTAAGCCATTGGAGATGATGATATTCAGTAAGGTATTCTTCCAAATCAAATAATTTTCTGAATTAAGTTTGATTGACAGATTTTGAGAATGGTTTGGGAAATGCAGCAATTGAAATTGATTTGGTCTGTTTTCATTGGAGGTTGAGGAAGAAGCTGCCATTACAGGGAGGAAAATTGGAGAAACGGAAAAGAAGGAGAAGAAGAAGAAGGAGAGGAGTAGGAAGAGGCTCTGATACCATGTAATGCTTCACCGTCATGGTAATTTTACATTTATCCAATGTATTTATACAAGTAAATGTAAACCAAATAAAACCGACAATAACTACTTTTATTAACTACTATTCTAATACCTCTAATAGAAGATGGTTTGCCGGTGGAGATCGGAAACCTGTCGTCGTTGGTTAGGCTCGATGCTGTCAATTGTGGGTTATCTGGTGAATTACCTCTGGAGCTGGGAAAGCTTCAAAATCTCGATACTCTATTTCTTCAAGTGAATGCGCTCTCTGGGACTTCCCTCGGAACTTAGGAGGCTAATGAAGCTAAAATCGATGGATTTGTCCAACAACATGTTCATCGGAGAGATTCATGTTTCTTTCTCAGATCTGAAGAGCTTGACGCTGTTAAATCTGTTTAGAAATAGGCTGCACAGAGCGATTCCAGACATCATCGGGGAATGCTGGAGTTAGAAGTGTTGCAGTTGTGGGAGAATTATTTCACGGGTTGGAATCCTCAAGATTGTTGGGAAAAATAATAATTTTGGAGTAGGTAGAGACTTAGAGAGTTTAGAAAAAAAAGACTACCCTATTTACTCAATCTTGTTTAGGTACATCAAACTTAAATACATCACACTTATTTATACTAGTGGCACCTCATCAATCAATTTGTAGGATTAAACCATCTTAGTTTTAATCTAATGGTCATTATTTAGTCTTGAGAAGCATCTATAATCTTTCATAACCTTCTATAAATTTTTCTATACTTCTATAAGGTTCTAGAAGCTTCCACTAGTTTCTTCAACCTTCAATAGGTTTCTCCAACTTTCTTCAAGTTCTCTAGCCTTCTACATGCTTTTCTAAACTTGTATAAGGTTCTTCTAAGAAATCAAGTTTATACTTTTCAACATCCCCCCTTAAACTTGATTTCTTGTTACTCCAATTAAAGTTGGCAACCTCACGAAGTCTTCTTGCTTGAGTGGTTTGGTGAAGATATTCGCTATTTGATCATGAGACTTAATGTACTCCACTTGCATGTCCTTCCTCATGACGCACTCTCGTATGTAATGATAGCGCATTTCAATATGCTTACTTCGATCATGGAAGACTGGGTTCTTGGCCAAAGTTATTGCTCACTTGTAATCCACACAAATCTTGGTTGGCTCCTCTTGTAGATTGTTCAATTCCTTTAATAATTTTCTGAGCCAAATTACATGACTGATACATGAAGTAGCAGCTACATACTCTGCCTCGCAAGTTGAAAGAGTGATGATTGGTTGCTTCCTTGGCATCCATGTAAAAGACGAAACTAGTCGTGCTTTTTCGGTCATCTATATCTCAACTCCAAGCGCTATCGCTGTATCCGACAAGCTTATAATCATCAGAAATAGAATAGTACAAGCGATAGTTTGTTGTACCTCTTAGATAGCGAAGAATTCTGTTTGTTGCCTCCATATGTGTTGTAGTTAGATTCTCCATGAATTGGCTAACAACTCCAACTGCATGAAGAATATCTGGCTTTGTGCATGTCAAATATTGCAAGCTTCCAACCAAGCTCTTAAAAAATGTTGGATCTACTTTTTCTCTTTCCTCTTTCTTTGACAACTTGATTCCACATTCCATGTGTGTGGCAACTGGATTTATGTCATCAATCTTGTACTTTTTAAGTATCTCTTTCACATAGCCTTCTTGAGTGATTAGGATGTCATTGTCTTCCTGCTTTACTTTAATTCCGAGGTAGTAAGACATGATTCAAATATCAGCCATTACTTCGATTGTACACTCACTTTACTTCGATTGTCTTGTGGCCCTTTGGAAGTGAAACTAGCTCTCATGTATCATTCTTCTCGATTGTCTTTATCTCTTCATCCTTGGCATTTTTCTAATTTTTATTTTTCACCGCCTCTTGAAAGTTCATTGGCTCACAATCAGCAAATAGGCAAAAAAGAAGAAGATTGTCTTGATTTTTAGTTACCTCATAGAGTTCACGTAAACTCCTGAAGCGTGGAACTCTTTCACTTGAGATTTCGTCTCCTTGAGGACTTGCAATTTGTGAAGTTGGTGGGTCTTGCTCCATCTTTGATTGCTCCATGCTATCATCCTTGAAGTATGGAAAACAATTGTAGTCTTTATTGCATGATCTCCAATCTCATTCTCCTTTTTCATTGAATGCAACATCTCGACATATGATTGTCTTCTTAGTATTAGAATTGTAGAGTTTATAACCTTTGGAGTTGTCGTCGTAGCCAATAAAGACTTTTGTCATCTAACTTGCTTCTTTGCTCGTCAGGTACATGCACATGGGCTATACTCCCAAAAACTCTTAGTTGAGCAATGCTAGGCTTCCGCCCACTCCATGCTTCATGTGGTGTTTTTTCTCATACACTTCTTGTTGGAGATCGATTGGATAGATAAACTGCACATGCAACCGCTTCTGCCCATCACTCCTTGGGTAGTCTCTTGCTTTTGAGCATGCTTCTCGTCATTTCAAGAATTGTTCGATTCTTCCTTTCTGCCACATCATTTTGTTGAGGTGATCTTGAGACTGTTAACAGTCATCGTATCCCTTGAATCTCACAAAACTCTTGAAAAGCTTTTGAGGTGAATTCTCATCCTCGATCAGATCTCATAGCTTTGATCTTTAATCCACTCTCTTTCTCAACGTAAGCTTTGAATTTCTTGAAGACTTCAAAGACCTCAGATTTTTGCTTCAAGAAATATACCCATGTTTTTTTTTGAAAAATCATCAATGAAGAGAAGAAAGTAGTTATTTTTACCGAGTGAGCTTGGCTTGATTGGACCGCACACATCTGTATGTATAAGTTCTAGCGGCTTCTTAGCTCTTGAGTTAGACTCCTTTGGGAAGCTTTTCTTGAATTGCTTCCCAAGTAAACATCATTCACAAACTTGATCGGGATGACGAATGCAAGGTAGTCTTCTTACCATTTTTTTTTCTCAATAATAATTGTAGACCTCCAAAATTTAGATGTCTGAATCGAAGATGTCATAGCCAAGATGCATCTTTGTAACACGTCTTTAGACATTTAGTAGCTTCATTTTGAATGTTCAAGATAAACATTCTATTTATTGACATCGGCACATTTGCAATTAAGTTGTTGGCTTTATCTCTCATAGAAATGTTATTATCTCTCAAGTGAATATCATAACCTTTCTCTAAGTGTTGACCCATGCTCAAGATATTTCTTTTCATATTCAGCACATAATATACATTTGAAATAAATGTGTGCTCTCTATTCTTCAAGAGGATAAGAATTTTACATTTTCCTTGTACTGCCAAGTTACATTGCCGCCAACAGCTTGGTCAAGGTCCACAAACATGCTCTTTTTCCACACATATGGTTGCTTGCACCTTTGTAGGCTAATAATATTGTGTCGTCTTCTTGACTTCTTTTTTCAACATAGTTGGCCTTCTCTTCAATTCGATTGTTTTTAGGAGCTCTACATTTGAAAGTGTAATGACAAAATTTCTTATAATTATAACACTCAAGATATTGCTTTTCATATTCGGCACATAATAGACATTTGAAATAAATGTGTGCTCTCTATTCTTTAAGTAGATAAGAATTTTACATTTTCCTTGTACTGCCACCTTGGATTCATCTCCAAAAGTTACATTGCCGCCGACAGATTGGTCAAGCTCCACAAACATGCTCTTTTTTCACACATATGGTTGCTTGCACCTTTGTAGGCTAATAATATTGTGTCGTCTTCTTGACTTGTTTCTTCCACTTAGTTGGCATTCTCCTCAATTCGATTGTTTTTAGGAGCTCTACATTCGAAAGCGTAATGACCAAATTTCTTATAATTGTAACACTTAATATGAGACTTGTCATACCTCGATTTTGAATTGTATTTACACTTAATATGAGACTTGTCATACCTCGATTTTGAATTGTATTTTCTATGACCTTTTCTTGAGTTTTCTCCTCTTTGAAAATGATTGTTTTCGTTGTTGGGTCTTCAACCTCGTCCATGTCCATGACCTCGTTCTCGTCCTTGACCATGGACTTGTCTTTGTTGGTTCTTGCAATCACTTTCTTCTTTGTTATGAACAACTTGAGTTTTGAGTAGTTGTTCCATGATCTCTCCCTTTCTCTCTTTCTTTTCTTCATAGGCTTGCAATGATCCCAAAAATTGCTCCATAGTCATTGTCTCCAAAGCCTTTGTTTCTTCGATAATGATGGCGATATGCTTGAACTTTGAATTGATTGATTTAAGGATTTTCTCTATAATTTTCACATCATCTAACTTTTCACCATTTCTCTTTAACTGATTAGTCACCGCTAAGACTCTTGAGAAGTAGTCAGAGATGACTTCTCCTTTCATATGTAAAGTTTCAAACTCGGCTCTTAAAGTTTGAAGACATACATTTTTTATTGGATCCGCTCCTTTGTAAGAAGTTTGAAGTTTTTCCCATGCTTCCTTTGTTGTCTTTGCTTCTAAATTTTTTTCAAAAACATCTTTATCTAGCCCTTGATAGATGAGATAGAGAGTCTTCGTGTCTCTATTTCTTGGGTCTTTCAAACTATCACTTTGAGTTTGAGATAGACTTGAATCTTCTTCTGGCTCGGTGTGACCTTTCTTGACTATTTCTCACACATCTTGCGCTAAGGAGAGCCTTCATCTTGATGCTCCAATTGTTGTAGTTACTCTTGTTGAGAGTTGGGACTTGGAAATGAACCATACCACCATTTGTCATCTCTTCAGGAAGAATCTTCAAGCTCAGATATCACTTTGTTGGGAAAAATAATATGTAAATGATCTTATCTAGAAACGCGACCTTGGATGAAAATGTTTGATTAAGCTAAGGTTCTTCGCTTCTTCAATGGAAGCCGCCAACCATTCTCACCGCTTCGTCTACATCTTTCATCTTCGTCATTCAAACTTCAAAGTACAAAGTTCAAAGTATGAGCCAGGGCGGCCAAGCCTAGCCCAAGCCCAGGCCGAAGCCCAATTTATCCGGGTTGGATAGACCCCACGTGAGCTGGTTGATCCGCCCTAATTTATGATCATTCATTCAAAATTTACATCCATTTTTATTTTAAATAAATGAGCATGACAAGTAATCCATCAAGTTTCTAGTAGCCCTTGTAAATCGTCGTAGCTTTCCATCACTAAACTGATGAATTTGTAAATTTTTACAAGCACCGATAATGTTAGAGAAAGTAAACAAATCTATTGAATTTGTGAATAGTTTTTGACAAATAAACACCCAACTTTGCTCAGCCAACAAAATGATTCTTGAATTGATTTTTACAACTTGCGAGGTAAGGGAGGGGTGTTGAGGTCCAAATTAGCCCCGTTTTATTAAAAAATACTTCTAGGCTATAAAAATTAAAAAAAATAAAAAAATTATTTAATAATTTCTGGATTTAATAGTTTTACTCAATAAGACTTGTATCGAACTTGACTCCATTTGTGCTACATTTGTGCTACATTCGAAATAAATCTAGAGCTGATTAGAAACTGACCAAATGTATCGATTCTAATCTCATTCTTATGGTTCGATTTAATTTTGAATACTCCTAAAGTTATATATTAAAATGCTGACACTAAAATAATTAAAAGATGTGAAATGCCAATTGGAGCCATAGTGCAGGCTCTACTTGCACAGTTATTAGTCACGTGGATGCCGCACGGTCCAACCTGGTTTGGGCCGTGACCGAACTCTATTTGGGCTTTAATTTTGGGTCATTTAGGGTAGGGGTGGCAGTTGGGCCGGGTCGACCCGCTAACCGACCCGAAACCCGGAGATCGGATCGGTTAGCGGATGATTAATTTATTTTCGAAACCCAAAAAAAACTGACCCACGATTAACCGAATTGATGTGGTTGGTTTTCAGTTAATTTTGATAAACCGGGCCCAACCCATTCTAAACCCTAGCCTAGGCTGCTCATCCCCGATCTTCTGAATTGGGTCGACACATTTGTTGTTAGGGTCGACACAAATTCCAATTGGGGTCGACACAATGTTTGTGCGGTCGACACAACCTTGAAGAATCTTTCTCTTAGAAAAAGCTGGGGTCGACAAAAAAACTGTTGGGGTCGACACAAACACTAAAGGATTCGTCTCTGAAAAAGTTTGGGTCGACACAAGTTCAGATGGAGACCTATAAGTCTCCATTTTTGGCGCCTAACGCGCACGCCGCCTGCCTTCGTTTTTCGATTTCACACTTCGTGAAATCTCTATAAATAGAAGTTTGAGAATCATTCTCATCATCCCTCAATCTTCATTAGACAATCGTATCTGAAAGTATTCGAAGTAGAGAGCGAATTTTTGGAGGGAGAGAAAATAAAGGGTGTCAGAGAAAAATATGTGTGGTGCTTTTGTGCACATTGTGAGTTCTAAGAGTGGTGATTTCTCTTAGTGAATATTTTCTAGAATATTTTATTCTAGAAAAATATTGTAAATCCTATTTTTCTTAGTAAGATCTTTCTGGACTCGGTCCCCGTGGTTTTTTCCCGATTCGGGTTTTCACGTAAAATTCTCGGTGTGCATTTTTGGCATTATTTCCTTTACTTCTTGGCCGTTATATTTTTACGGAGCAGAAAAATATTCCTGGTATTTTTTGGATCACATCTGTTATCGTTTCTTATATTGTCTGGTTAGTGGTGTAATTGTACTGTGTAAGTAGTTCTTGCTAAGACAAGACTTGGTATTTAAGTGGTCCGGTGACTCACCTCTCTTACCTGGGAACTACTTGGAAAGGTAATTCTGTCTAAGAGACGGCCAAGAGCGTCTTTTATGAGAATTAACTTGATCAGTACTCTCTACGTTTTTTGGTGGTTAAAGAAATAATATTCAGGTAGATATTCAGGTTGTATTTCTAAACAAAACCCTAGAACTTTTACCATCTCGAAAACGGCAGATGGACGAAGCCAGACAATCTCCTTTTTCTTTTCTTCTCATTTTAATAAACAAGTAAGCATATTTACTATTATTCTAAATAAATAACACATTTACTTGCCTTTTCCTTTACTGTAGGATGAGAATTCAATCATTTTTATAATTTCATCTTCGATAATTATGTTCACATAGATATAGTTTTTATTTCACTAATTGTGTTCAAATTTAGTAACCAACACATTTACTAATTAGCCACTCACGCTAAAACAAAAAATAAACGACTACTGCAAAAGCCACAAAAAATATTGCGTTCGATTTTCCTCACAGTGACAACTTAATCAATTATTCAGTTATTGTTCCCTAAAACTAGTTTTGACATAAAAATAAGACGAGCATAAGGAAATATATGCATAAAAATGAAATAAAACAAAACATTTTTGCGTCGGAAATAGAGCTGGCAATCGAGCCGGCTCGAGCCCGGGAAAGGCCGGCTCGTCGAGCCTGACGAGCCAAACGAGTCGAGCCTTTCGAGCCTGTCGAGCCTATTCGAGCCGGCTCTGTCGAGCTTTTTTAAAAAAACGAGCGAGCCGATCCGAGCCAGTCGAGCCTGTCGAGCCTAAACGAGCCGAGCCAAACGAGCCAAACAAGAAAAAAAAATTTCGTATATGGAAGTTGTATAACTTATTCGATATTATGTAATGACCAATTTATGCATATTGTTTTCTTCAAGCCAAAAAAAAATTTGCATGCTAACATTTGTATGTATCGCCTCCATTACGCAAAAGAAACACGAAAACAATACCATGGAATAAATATCTCAAAGAAACTCGAAGACAATAGCATCGAAAGTTCGAAACATAGAATCAACAGCATGCAACATGTCTTTTACGAATCGAAATAGAAACACTGAAAGCATCCAATTTGAAATCAACTCGCAAAAGAGTTAACAATTAATACTCATGCATTGTACGAATCAAAATAGAAACACTGAAAGCATTCATTGTGCCATTAAAAAGTAAAATATGTTACAAAAAATTGTTTAATTGTTCGAAAAGAGTACAAAAGAACGAACCTACTCCATAGGGGTATCGTCCGATGGAGGTGGAGTAGCTGTGGGTGAGGCTGTCGGCGAAGTACAAAAAATTCCAGCCCACTGTCAGTTTTGTGCCTCGTCGAACCGCCGATCCAATGTTGCAAGTCGGACATCCATCGTGTCAAGCCGTCGGTGGACTCTCTCAAATGAATTCTTCATTAAAAGCTTGACGTCTTCCAAAGATGCCTCGATCCGGCAGGTTGTCGAAGGACGACTAGCTGCTGCAGCGCGTTGTTCTTGGTCGTACTCAGCCCCCTCGTGCTGGAGGGCCTGTGATGTCGAGCCCGGATGATCGCCTTTGAAGATCCACTCGCCGTCCGTGTTTTCCACAATACCCATTCTTGCAA
>QAOC01018794.1:135045-252895 GCA_003255005.1 Begonia fuchsioides
TTTTTTTTTTTTTTTAACTACATTTTTATTATTTTAGTATTTATAATTATGTGACAGTTACTTGTTCTCGATCAATATTTTTATTATTGCACCGTGATTCATGCACTTGCTATTTGTAATTAGAATTTAGATCTATGCACAACACCACTCCAGTTAAACTTTTTCCTCCAAGAAGCTACATCCTAGTGGACCCATCGGACGTGACACTTAATTATTACGGACTCAGATTAGAACTTTGACTAAGGAAAATCGATCATATGCCTTTGCTTTTATATATTTATTTAATTACTTTCCTTTTGAATTTCAAGTGGTTGCCAATTCATAACCACCCCCTCTCACTTTCCCACTCATTTTACAGCTCTTGTTGTGCTACAACATATTATAAGAGCCACCGCCTCGTTCTAGTAGTTCCTTTTTGTGTAGTCTAATTTGGTCATCGAGCTGCTGTTTTTTTCATGACTCCTGGTCTTCTTAATTATAATCTTAATTGAGAATATGTCATGGAACTTATTATAGAATATGTCAAATAATTCGGAGAACATGGTACCATATCTTACGTGGAAACGATACATTTATTTCTTGTGAAATTTATTTATATATTAATTACTCTAGAGTTAAGAGTGAGAATCCATGTGAGGGGTAGCCTTGGGAGCATAAAAGGAGATTGTCTTCAACTCCAACTACTGATTCGTCACGGCGAATCTATTCCACTATTGCCAAGTTCTAAGCATCCAGCTCACTTAGTTTAATAATAAAGTGATATTCCAAGTACAGCATCGGAAATTTATTTATTATAGTGTGGTCTTTCCCAAAATTTGCTATAGTAAATTTTGCAATAAAACATTAAATTATGATAAAATTTGTAATTTGAAATAAATCATCAATTAAATGTAATCATAAGTTGTGTTACTTATCAAACTTAAATAAGAAGTTCTCTTAAAAACAAGCATTTAATGATAAAAAATATAAAATTTGTATTATAATTTTCTAAGCGGTCCTTTCTATCTAGGTTAATATGGGACCATTGATAAATTAATAAAGGAAATGTGTTAGTTTTTATCCAGTTTAGCATAATTTATGGTAAAATTAAAACTAAACAAGTTCATGCACATTCTAGAGAGAGACAAGTTGATTTATGTATCACAGATATTATTTTAGACTAGGCTCAAATTTCATAAGACGTTGAATTAGAAGGAGGATCACAGCCAATCATCCAATGCAACCTTATCTTACAAACAACCATATATAAAATACAAGCATAACGTGGCATTCAAAACGGTCTCTTTGTTCAATTATTATTATACGTTTCTTTTTCAACGCCTACAATTATTTATTATTTTTTAAAACATTATTTAGCTCATAAAATATGGTACGGTGACATAATATGTCTCCAAATTCGTGTTTCACGTCTCAAAGTTGTTTTCAGAGACATGCATGGGCCTCGTTCCCGGAAAACTTTTTTGATTTTCCAACAAATTTGATTTTTTGTTTTTGGAAAAGGTGAAAAATCACGTTTTTTGCGATGGAGATGGTGATTAGCGGTAAGTTCTCGTCCAGCCCACTCAATGTGCTTTCTCGCCATGGAAATATTCACTTTTTGTTCGCTTCAAATCTACCCATAAGTCTGAGTTAGGGCTCCAGATTTTGGGTCTCGAGTTCTGAAAATGAAATCTCTGAAATGGGGAAAATCCGTGCTTCTGTTTGCCTTCTTCTTCTTCGAGGGTCTGGCTATGGTGGTTTGTCTGGGCAAGGACTACGAGATTCTCCTGCGGGTCAAGAACTCTCAGCTGGACGATCCCTCCGGCGGCCTTCACGACTGGGTTCCGAACAGTGAGAAGAATCCCTGCGGCTGGACCGGCGTTGCTTGCGATTCTCCCAATGATTCCGTTGTTTCAATCGATCTGTCCAGTCTTGACATCGCCGGTGTGTTTCCGTTTGACGTCTGCCGGATTCCGACCTTGCACAATCTGTCTCTCGCCAACAATTACATCAATGGCTCCCTGTCATCCCGCTCTCTCACTCTCTGTTCCAACCTGCGCTTCTTGAACCTCAGCAGCAACCTTCTCGTCGGGGAATTACCGGCGTTTTCGCCGGGCTTTGATCAACTTGTGATTCTGGACCTCTCTAGCAACAACTTCACCGGAGATATTCCGGCCAGTTTCGGCCGATTGCCGGAGCTTCGAGGTCTCTTTCTCTCCCAGAATTTGCTCACTGGCTTCATTCCTTCCTTCTTGTGCAATCTCACCAAGTTAACTCGGCTGGAGCTCGCTTACAATCCTTCCATGCCCGCCGGTCCTTTACCTTTCGACATAGGGAATCTCACCAAGCTTGAAACCCTGTTTCTGAGCTTCGCTAATCTCGTCGGAGCCATCCCGGACTCGATCGGCAAGCTTGTGTATCTCCAGAACCTCGATCTATCTAAGAATTCTCTCTCCGGATCCATTCCTTATTCCATCGGTGGATTGCTGAGTCTGGTTCAGATGGAGCTCTTCGACAACCAACTCTCCGGCGAACTGCCGCCGAGCTTGGGGAATTTGACTAACCTCCTTAGAATTGATCTCTCGCAAAACAATCTCACCGGGAAGTTGCCGGACAACCTTGCTGGACTTCCGCTCGAGTCTTTGAATCTGAACGACAATTTCCTCATCGGTGAAATCCCGTTGAGTTTAGCCTACAATCCTAATCTAGTAGAACTGAAGCTTTTTAATAACAGCTTCTCCGGGGAATTGCCGGAGTACCTCGGCCGGAATTCGGACCTGGAAGATTTCGATGTGTCTACCAACAGTTTCTCCGGTGGGTTACCCAAGTACCTCTGTTACAGGAAAAAGCTTCAACGCTTGATCACTTTTACCAACGCCTTCTCCGGAGGCTTGCCGGAATCTTACGGCGACTGCAGCTCTCTGTATTACGTGAGAATCGAGAACAACCAACTTTCTGGAGAAATTCCGGCCAGTTTCTGGAGCTTTCGTGGGCTCCAACACCTTCAGCTCCAAAATAATCGATTTGAAGGCCCACTCTCACCTTCGATTTCTGGAGCTCGCGAACTCACCGCTTTTCTTATATCTGGTAACAACTTCTCCGGCGAGTTGCCTCTCGAAATCTGCCAGTTGAGTAAACTCGCACGTTTAGACGTGAGCACAAACAGTTTTTCCGGCGAACTTCCGCCTTGTATAACCGAACTGAAGAAGCTGCAGACGCTTGATATGCAGAAGAACATGTTCTCCGGCGAGATACCAAAATCAGTTGTTTCTTGGCAAGAGTTGGCCGAGTTGAATCTTTCAAAAAATCGCTTGACCGGACAGATTCCGGCACAACTAGGAGATTTGCCGTCTTTGACGTACTTAGATCTGTCAGAAAATGTACTCACCGGGGAAATCCCACCGGAGTTGACGAAGCTAAAACTTAACCAGTTCAACTTAACGGGGAACAGACTCTCCGGGGAAGTTCCTTCCGGTTTCAACAACGAGCTGAATCTTCCGAGCCTAATGGGCAACCCGGATCTATGTAGCCCCGACCGGAACCCGCTGCCCACTTGCCCGAAGTCCAAACCCGCTTCTTTCTACGTAGTAATTGTCTTATCTATACTTGCTTTCCTCC
Source organism: Begonia fuchsioides (assembly GCA_003255005.1). Classification (NCBI taxonomy): domain Eukaryota; kingdom Viridiplantae; phylum Streptophyta; class Magnoliopsida; order Cucurbitales; family Begoniaceae; genus Begonia; species Begonia fuchsioides. Next base: position 138,643 of record QAOC01018794.1, read on the forward strand.
TCGTCGGGTCTCTCATGTGGGTCCTCAAATCAAAGTGGCGGGTCTTCGCCGGAAGATCCAAAAGCGCCTGGAAGGTTACCATTTTTCAGCGGGTCCGGTTCAACGAGGAAGAGATTATTCGAAATCTAACAATCCAGAACTTGATCGGCGAAGGAGGGTCCGGCCGGGTCTACAAAGTGAAGCTCAAAACGGGTCAGACGGTGGCTGTGAAAAGATTATGGGGAGGAAATAAAGAAGCCGACAATGAATCTGTCTTCAAATCAGAGCTGGAGACTCTGGGAAGGATCCGCCATGGGAACATCGTCAAGCTTCTCCTCGGCTGCAGCTCGGTCGACGGAGACCGCTTTTTGGTTTTCGACTACATGGAGAACGGAAGCTTAGGCGACGCACTGCATGGCGAAAAAGGAGGCCCTTTTCTGGATTGGCCGACGCGGTCAAGGATAGCCGTCGGAGCGGCTCAGGGATTGGCTTATCTGCACCACGACTGTGATCCGGCGATTGTTCATCGAGACGTGAAGAGCAACAACATACTTTTGGACGAGGAGCTCGTCCCCCGGCTGGCTGATTTCGGACTAGCCAAGACCTTGCAGCGGACGGTGGGCGACGGCGGCGGCGTTGGTCCAATGTCTCGAGTTGCAGGGTCATACGGCTACATTGCTCCCGGTGAGAACTCTTATCTCGTCAAAGCCGTAATTTCTTTGTGTTGGAAAGGAAACTGAATTCCAGTGAACTACTTGCAGAGTATGGGTACACGATGAAAGTGAACGAGAAGAGCGACGTTTACAGCTTCGGAGTTGTGTTAATGGAATTAGTGACGGGAAAGAGGCCGAACGACGCCTTCTTCGGGGAAAGCAAGGACATGGTAAAGTGGGTTGCCGAGGCTGCTTCGCCATTTTCAGAGGGAGAAGAAGAAAGACGCCGTGGAAGAAGCTTGAATCAAATTATAGATCCGAAACTGGGGGAATCCAGCAGAAATTACGAAGAGATGGAGAGGGTCATAAACGTAGCTCTTCTCTGCACGTCTGCGCTGCCCATCAACCGGCCGTCCATGAGAAAAGTGGTGGAGATGCTGAAAGACCAGAAGCGAAACCCCGTACCAAACGACGAGCTAACTATTAAGAACTAACATTTGACAAGCATTTTGGGTCTTTTGTTTATATACTAATCTTTAGTCCCGTCCAGCCATCAAATTTTGTGCTAATTTATGTGATCTGAAGTCATAGCTACAAGTGCACGTGTAAATATGTAACAAGAAGGCAAGGCCACATCTTTTATTCTATCTTCTTATGGTGATAAGCCAGCATATCACACATTCACTGATTTAATTGAAACACGCCTTAATATATCAAAATAAAAAGAGTTATTTGTCGCATTTATTTATGTAATTATGAAACTTGATGATGTCAGCAGCAAGGGATTCGATGTCAACTCGATATTTAAATCAAGTATATTGAGAACAAGACATGCAAAAATGCTTGATATGGAATTTAAATTGATGCAAAAAGGAGCATTACCTGTAGATCAACCTAATTTTATAAATATTGCCATCGAATTTGGGAATTTTTATGTCAATATTTGAAAGATGAAATTGAGAGTATTTTTCAAATAACACATTAAATTTTAATATGAATTCAGAGGGGTGAAGAATTATAAGCTTAAATTGTGATTGGAAGATACTCCAAGTTGACTAGTGATAATTACAAGGAAGTAACGCTAATCTATCTGCAAATCATCTCTCTCGCTAGTTTTGGAAATCCAATTCTTCTCTCACTAGTTTTGTACTAGTTAAGGTTAGGACGTCATACCGCCTCCGAATCCGCAACTATAAATCCACCCATCCCTCCATTTACCTTCTTCTCTCTGCTTCCATGCTGCCACTCCGATGGCAGAACCACCTGCTTCTCAATCTCTAACGCTCAATCACAGACTTCCCTGCTTTTCTTTCGCCGCCTACGCCAAATCCCTCATTGCCCACCTCACGTCTCTTGATATTCCCGTTCTCCCCGGCCTCTCCGAACCGGAGTTCGGCGCCGTTGAGTCGGCCTTTGGCTTTTCTTTCCCTCCCGACCTCCGCTGCATTCTCATGGAAGGTCTCCCCGTCGCCCACGGCTTCCCTAACTGGCGCTCTTCCTCGTTCCAGCAGCTTCACATTCTTCTCAAACTCCCCAAGCTTTTTCTGCTCAAGGAGATTTCTCGCCGGAGCTTTTGGTGCGATGCGTGGGGATGCCGACCGGAGGATCGCAACCGAGCGTTGGCCTTGGCTGAGGCTTTGTTTGACGAAGCTCCTCTCTTAGTCCCGGTCTATAGAAACTGTTATATTCCTTCGTCGCCGAATATGGCTGGTAATCCCGTGTTCTACGTTTACGGAGGAGACGTCCGCGTTCTGAGCTTCGACTTGGCCGGATTCTTCCAGAGAGCCGAGTTTCTTCCCCTGGGAGATTACGGATTACCGGCATGCTTCACGAGGATGTCGGCGATCAACACGCCGGCATGGACGGCGACGACATCGAGGAGGATTAGGTTCTGGACGGAGCTTGCAGAGAGAGGGAGGAAGGTGGAGGCGCGTGAGCGCACTCGGGGATGGTGGACAGGTGGGGGATCGGGAGTGGAAGGGTGCATGGAAGAGGCGTTTTCGATGCTCAGGGACGGAGGGTGGAGAGAGGAGGAGATTAGAGAGATGATGATGATGAACGAGGTAGATCAAACTTCAACAAACTGGCCCATCGCGATGAACGGTCTAGATGATTTGAAAGCAGCGTCCACGGCTTTACTGCGTGGGGGGTGGGCCATGGAAGATGTAGCATACTCGCTTGATCTTCCGGGCAATCCCACCAATCCTTTTCAAGCAAGAGAGTCAACGTTTTACTTTAAGCTAACTACTCCGACGTGGACAAACGTGTCATCCTCGGGCCCCACATTCTCATAGTCGGTTCTCCTAATAACACCACTTGGACAACGACACTTTGATATCTGTAATTATAATTGCTTATTAAAAATATTTTTTATGTATTAGATTGATTTACTTTTTATTAAAAAAAATATGTTAATTGACGTGATTTTATTTGATCAATAAGAAGATAAATTAAAAAAATTATCTAAAAGGGGAGATTAGTTGGGTTATTACACTTTCTAATTAGTGTATAATGTAAATAAAGAAAATAAAATGACGTCACTTCTTAGATCACAGTGTTGACCAGGTCAAGAGCATTTATTTGCCTGGAGGTTTATTTCAAAAGACACGACTTCTTAGGCACCTCTGAGCCGACGTGGGAGTTCAATCATGCAACGTGTCCTTAATAACAAAAGCGTCAACGTCCGGGATTGACTGGATTAGAAGACGTGGCTGTTCTTTGAAAATTTCTTCAAAGTTGTCAACCTGCACGAGGATGACCACAAAACTAGATCACGTTTGAAACTTTGAAGAAGTGTCAACAGACGCGCCAAAATAGTTTTAACCTAACACTGACTAATTCTCCTTTTTATTTGGACTGAATTCAAATTAATTGTTAAGTTCACTTAAAAACCGTGATCTTGGCCGACCTGTTATCCCATTTTCTTTATACTAAGTTGGCCACGGCGGTTCCGATTTTCCAAAAATAAGGATTTGGTTGGCTTACCTCTAAAAGAAGTCATTGCAACTAAGGGCTTTGTTTTCAAATGAGCAATGAAAAACCCAGTTGGAATGACAGACTATATAGCTAAGTCACGATTATATATCTTTGGAATGCAAAGATGGAGAAGTTCTTCTCTCACAGCATTTATCATAGAAGAAGAGGATGTCAAATACAAACTAAGCAACTCCAATTCAATAATTTTTCTTATAGAGTGTCGGTGGTTAGGGGCCACGGAACAGTCTAATGTATATTGGCCTGGGCCTGGGCCTGAGCCTGGGCATCATTTCATTGTATAAATAATCGAATTTGAAAATATAGAAAAAACTCTGCCAAGAGAGTGGTTTATGTTTGAAGAGAGTTTAATTTTTGATACTATGATTTTGAAAAATGTGTTTGCGGCACAGTTTATTTATACTAGTGATTCGTGTGGCTCATCTTTGAACTAATGCCATGAGGTATTACGTGAGGTAAGGTACTTGGTGTATGCTTGATATTATTTTTGGAAGAAAGGCTTTTGGTATTTTTTGAAAATTTTCAATTAACCGAACCAAAAAAAACCATCCAAGCCGAGCTTTTATGGGTTGGGTTCTTGTACATGTTGCAAGTTTATGATCATTCTTTGATTTCAGGTTCGGAACCGAAACCCAAATGGATCGATTTGAGTTGGTTAAAAACCGAACCATGCACATTTCCATTTAAACCCTGTTTCCATTCCAATCAGCGTCTCCAACGTCGATGGGTACCTGCATTTGCAGCTCCAAGGATCGTTACCGGAATCAATGGATAATCCGACCTTTTAGCTCCCTTTCTCTGGGTTTTTTCTGTTACCATTCTCATAGTCGATATGCTCTATTAATTCCATCTTCTATACTCTTCCATTTATTCTCTCAGTTTTTTAGTAGGAATTCAATCTCTTTACAGGAGGGAGCCTTGTGTGAATCCTGGCTTTGTTTTGGTTTCGGCCGGCTTGTCCTGTTTGACCGAGATGTTAGCAAATTAATAATTTATTCGTGTCTTTTGGAATTATGTATATTGCCAATATTGTGGTCCGATTTTCAAGAGTCGCCAATAAAGTAACTATTCGTCAATAGAAGCGATTGTGGCGACTGTCCATTCATAACCCTCTATATATACCATTTGATGAAAAAAGTTTATATATAGGGGTTGACATTGAAGATCCCCTAAGCCTATTTTCTCATACGGAAATTACACCATCGATAGAGAAATATTAAGGTTTAGAAGCAATTCTTCAAGAAGGGAAAGCGGTTGTCCCGGTTTATCGTCAATGACTGGATGTATTTATTATTCCGCATATTGATCTAAATTCATGTTAGATCAAATAAAGTTTTAAATTCTTCAATTTGATATCAGAGCCTTAAAAGGCATCTGCCTTGACGTTTTTTATTTATTAAAGTTTTGATATTTTCAATAAATTGAACGTTTTATTTTCGAAGTGTTCGATTTGAAATAAATGTTATAAATCATTCGGAAATTCGATTTATAGCATTATACAGTGAAAACATTAAAAAAATGATGTCTGGAATTATAAAAAATTGTTGGATTTTTCATGAGTTTCTCGGATTTTTCGAGTTATAGTTTATCCTACATTAATATTTTAGAAAATCGCAAAAACCGCGAGTAGTTTTCTGGAGGTCAGAAATTGCATGTAGTTTTCTGTATATACAAAATTCTAAAATATGAGTAACTGGGGGTCGAACCTGGCCCATATTAATTTGGGGTCATAGGCTAGACCATTGGGTCAAACCAGGGGTGGGCCTCGGATCGGATTGGATTGGATTGTTGCTGATCCCATTCGATCCGACAATTATCGGATTGGATCGGATCGTGCAAAAATCCGAGGATCCCATGTTTTGAGTGTTTTCCCTGCAATCCGAGAACCTAATCCAAAATATATCATCCAAGATTCAAACTATCATCCAAGATTACACACAACCAAACTATCCTCGGTTGGAGTTCGTCGCAGAATCGTCGCCCGGTACGTCGCAGCTTCGTCGACCGTTTCGTAGGGGTTCGTCTCGGGTTAATTGTGGGGTTCGTCGGCGGGGGTCGTCGTGGGGTTCTTCACTGATTTTTTCGGGTTCGGGGTTCGTCGCGGTTGCGGGGTTCAGACGCCGAAGTCGATCGTCGGGATTGGATTTCAGTCAGGAAGGGTTACGAATTTGCGATTTACGAATTTGGGGATTTCAGATATTTGTTGATTATAAATTGTAAACGTAAATCCGACGTTCGGATTGGATCGGATCGCGACGAATCCGATAACGATCCAATCCGACAAACAATCCGAACGTCGGATCATTTATCAAATATACCTACCGACTACCTTTGCCCGATCCGATCCGATCCGATCCGATCGGATCGGATATTCGGGTTGGGTCAGATTTGCCCACCCCTAGGTCAAACACCATTTTAGATTTTAGTTTGTTTTTACCTATTATTAACTCACAGAATACGATTGATAATGAATAAAATATATGCTTGTTTATATTTAATTATTGTAATTAAATATTATAATTAAAATTTTGAATGATTAATATAATTTTATTTAATTAAAGAGCAGCCACAACATATTTAATTAATTAAAGTTATATATTAAGTATTAAAATCATATTATGACATTTATTGTAATTAATTATAAAAATATAATAAATTTTATCTCACAGGAATTTTTATTATATTTATATAATTAATTAGGATAAGATATCGAATTATATTTTTTAATTTACCCACAGGTATTAAGAAAAAGGAAAATAATTCGATAGTTTTATCGTAAAGTTAAAATTTTAGCTCACATGTAAGTTTTATGTCANTTTATGTCACTTGATTCATAATTATTTAAGAATGATGTACATTGGTAAATCATGATTTATGTTGTTAGTCTCTTATAGAAATAATAAACATGTCTATTTATTTTTAGAGCTATAAATAGTGGCAATTAGTCTGATTTTAAATATAATATGCCTGAATTGAATGGTGAAAACTATAAATCTTGGAGGGAGAATATCTCCTCAAGATGGGGTTGATGGACATTGATTATGCTATGAGGAAAGATGCGCCAGTTTTAACTCCTACCAGTAGTAAGGAAGATTTTGTTCTTAGTGAGCATTGTGAGCAATCTAATCGCCTCAGCATTATGTACATTATTACTAAGATCTCTGCTGGTATAAGAGGATCAATTGGTGAGCATAAAAATGTCAAAGAATTGCTGAAGTCTATTGATCAACAATTTGCGACTTCTGATAAGGCACTAGCAAGCACCCTAATAATGAAGTTTTCATCATTGAGACTCACATCAGTGAGAGGTGTGTGTGAGCACATAATGCAAATGAGAGACATTGCAGCTCAGCTAAAAACACTTGAGGTTGACATGTCTGACTCTTTGCTTGTGCACTATATTTTGAACACTCTTCCACAAGCGTACAGACCTTTCAAAATATCTTACAACACACATAAGGATAAATGATCTATTAATGAATTATTGACCATGTGTGTTCAAGAGGAAGAGAGATTAGCTATGAAAATTGGTGAAAGTGCATATGTGGCAACACAACAAAAAGGTCAGCGACGAGCCAAAATTAAGGGGAAAAGTAAAATACTTATCCAAGATGGTAGAATAAAAAAGGAATCCAAGTGTTTCTTCTGTAACAAGAAGAGACACATAAAGATAGATTGCACCAAACGTAAGACTTAGCTTGAGAAGAAAGGTACATCAATCTCACTTGTTTGTTTTGAATCTAATATGATCGATTCTATTTGTGACACATGGTGGATTGATTCGGGTTCTACAATCCATATTTCAAATATTTTGCAGAGTATGAGAAATCTAAGGAAGCCAATGGGAAGTGAACAATGCATCTATACAGGCAATAATGCGTTCACATGTGGAAACAATTGGAACATGCACTTTGATTTTAAGTAGTAGTTTTGTATTAAAGTTAGAAAAGACATTTTATATTCCTAATTTTTTTAAGAATTTAATTTCTGTATCAAGACTTGTACCGTTGAGATATTCCTTTAACTTTTCAGATGTAAATTTTAATTTATTTTACAAATCTGATCTTGTTGGGAATGATATATTGTCTGATGGTCTTTTCTCTCTTAATTTACAAAGTAGTACCACTTATAATGCAATACATGTTTATACTGACAATAAAAGATGTCTCACAAATGAAGATTCCTCTAATTTATGGCACCAGAGATTAAGACATGTCTCCATAGAGAGAATTAAAAGATTAGTAAATGATAAAGTACTTTGTACTTTAGATTTTACTGATTTTGACACTTGTGTGGATTGCATTAAGGGTAAGCAGACCAACAAGAGTAAAAAATGTGTAAAGAGGAGTACTGACATATTAGAGATCATACATACAGATATTTGTAGTCCGATTACAGACACATATGGTCCTAGATACTTTATTTCTTTCATAGATGATTTTTCACGATATATGTATATCTACTTGCTTCATCATAAAGATGAAGCATTATAAGCTTTTAAAGTTTTCAAGGCTAAAGTAGAAAAACAATGCGGTAAACAACTTAAAATCGTGAGAAGTGATAGAGGTGGAGAATACTATGGAAAATACACTGAGAATGGACAAGTACCTGGTCCGTTTGCGAAGTTTCTTCAAGAGCATGAAATAGTTGCTCAGTATACTATGTCTGGTTCTCCGGACCAAAATGGTGTAGCTGAAAGAAGAAACCGAACATTATTGGACATGGTGTGGAGTATGCGTAGCAACTCCAAACTTTTAGATTTCTTGTGGACTGAGGCTCTTAAGACGGCTGTGTATATATTGAATCGAGTTCCAACTAAGGCTGTTTAAAAACACCATTTGAGTTATTTAAGGGTTGGAAACCGAGTTTACAACATATATGCATATGAGGTTGTCAATCTGAAGTAATAATATATAATCCACAAGAGAAGAAGCTAGACCCAATGACTATAAGTGGGCATTTCATTGGATATGCTGAGAAGTCTAAAGGTTATAGATTCTACTGTTCAATCTCATAGCACTAGAATTGTGGAATCAAGAAATGCTAAATTTCTTGAAAATCACTTGATTAGTGAGAGTGATCAATTTCAGTGCATCGGTGCTGAAAGAGATTAATATTGAATCACATAAATCAGGTGATGGATTAATTATTATGAATAATACTCCTCAAGACTAAATGAGTATTGAACAATCAATCATTGAAGTTCCACAAGTTGATAATAATCAAGTAGATCAAGCTCTTGAAAAATAAAAGAAAATGTTGATCAACCCGTTAAACAACATATTTCTCAAGAAAATGTTGAAATGAAAATAAGGAGATCTACTAGATAAAAGAAATCAGCAGTTGCTAGTGATTATATTGTGTATTTGCAAGAATCATATTATAACATTGGAACTAAAAATGATCTTGAAACGTTTTCACAAGCCATGAGTTGTCAGGAATCAAACTTATGGTATAATGCTATGAAAGATGAGATAAATTATATGAGTTCTAATAAAGTTTGGGATCTCGTCAAGTTGCCTGTTGGTGGAAAAGCCATAGGGTGCAAATGAGTCTTTAAAACCAAGAAAGACTCATTAGGCAACATTGAGAGATATAAAGCTAGACTCGTAGCTAAAGGACTCACTCAAAAGGAAGGAATCGGCTACAAGGAGATTTTTTCTCTTGTATCTAAGTAAGATTCTCTTCGTATCATTCTAGCATTGGTTGCACATTTTGACCTCGAATTGCAACAAATGGATGTGAAAACTGCATTTTTGAATGAAGATCTAGAGGAAGAAGTTTATATGAAACAACCTGAAGGTTTTTTCTCTAGTGAAGGCGAGTCTTTAGTTTGCAAGCTTAAGAAATCTATATATGGTTTGAAACAAGCTTCTCGCCAATGGTATTTAAAATTTCATGATGTTATTTCTTCTTTTGGTTTTGAAGAAAATATCATGGATCAATGTATATACCTTAAGGTCAGTGGGAATAAGTTTTGTTTTCTGGTTCTATATGTAGATGATATTCTACTTGCCACTAATGACAAAAGATTATTATATGAGGTGAAACAATTTCTTTCTCAAAAATTTGATATGAAAGGATATGGATGAGGCATCTTATGTTATAGGAATCAAGATACATCGAGACAGATTACAAGAAATTTTGGGTATGTCACAAAAAAACCTATATCAACAAAGTTTTAGAGATTCAGAATGAAAGATTGTTCACCAAGTAAAGCTCTCATTGTGCAGGGTGATAGGTTTCATTTGAACCAATGCCCGAAGAACGATCTTGAGAAAGAGCGAATGAAGAACATTCCATATGCTTCAGCTGTTGGAAGCCTTATGTATGCTCAGGTTTGTACAAGACCTGACATTGCATTCGCAGTCGGAATGTTAGAAAGATATCAGAGTAATCCAGGCATAGACCACTGGATAGCTGCAGAGAAGGTGATGAGATACCTTCAAGGTACCAAAGATTACATGCTTATATACAGACGAACTGATGATTTGAAAGTGATTGGTTATTCCGATTCAGACTTTGCTGACTGTGTTGATTCATTGAAATCAACATCCGGATACATTTTTATGTTAGTTAGTGGAGCTGTATCATGGAGGAGTGCTAAGCAATCACTAACTGCAACTTCCACTATGGAAGCTGAATTCGTTTCGTGTTTCGAGGCTACATTGCATGATGTATGAATGAGAAGTTTTATTGCTGGGCTTAGAATTGTTGATTCAATTGCTAAGTCGTTGAGATTGTACTGCTACAATTCAGCTGCTGTATTTATGGCTAATAATAATAAAAGTAGTAGTCGAAGCAAACACATCGACATAAAGTACTTAGCCGTAAGAGAACGTGTGAAAGATAAATCAGTGGTCATTGAGCACATTAGCACTGAATTGATGTTAGCAGATCCTTTGACGAAAGACATGTCACCGTCAAGGTTTAAGGATCATGTACATAATATGAGACTTGGATCTCTTATGTAATTTCGTAGTTAGAACGATTATTTAATAAAACTCTGTGATGTTTTTCATGGTTGTTTTGATTATATGCGCATATAAGAATGAAAAACATCAATAAAGTTTGGACATAGAATAAACATAAGTTTTATTCATTAAGTTTATGGGCAATAAAGAAGTAACATAATGCATTGTGATATATGGAAGATATTACTCGATTTTATTATGAGGACATATCGCTATGATTCATGTATTGTGTTTACTTAATACAAGATCGATGTAAAACACGGACCAAGTGGGAGAATGTTGGCAAATTAATAATTTATTCGTGTCTTTTGGAATTATGTATATTGCCAATATTGTGGTCCGATTTTCAAGAGTTGCCAATAAAGTAACTATTCGCTAATAGAGGCGATTATGGTGACTGTCCATTCATAACCCTCCATATATACCTTTTGATGGAAATAGTCTATATATATGAGTTGACATTGAAGGTCCCCTAAGCCTATTTTCTCATACAGAAATTACACTATCAATAGAGAAATATTAAGGTTTAGAAGCGATTCTTCAAAAGGGAAAGATGCTGTCTCGGTTTATCGTCAATGGCTGGAGGTATTTATTATTCCGCATATTGATCTAAATTAATTTAAGATCAAATAAAGTTTTAAAGTCTTACAGTTTAAACTGACAAACAAAGTTGGTTTGCGTCATAATTGAAAATCACTCATAGTTACGTGCTTTATGTGATGGTCTAAGAGACTTAAGACTGAAGAAGCTGTTCATATGTGGTCTAAGAGACTAAGGCTGAAGAAGTGGTTCAAAGTACGATCTGGTTCGGCTTGAGGAAACCCGAGTCTCTCCTTCGGTTGCCCGCACACTGACGCATACGTTTGCCCAAGGATGAACCCACACTCCTCAAATCTACGCCGCTGCGTGAATCTATGTGGACCCCACCAATTTTCTGGGCCCACTTCTTACATGCGCACGTTAACCTATCCACCACTGGTAATTACATCAACTTAATTATAATTATAACTCAAAAAATTAAATTTGACCGAATTAATTTTAGTATTTATTTAAAAATTGGATGAGCAGTAAAAGCTGGGAAGAGAACCGGGAAGAGGAGAGGAGGGAAAAAAGAAAGAGGAAAAAGGATTTACTTTTTTATATATTCCCAAAGTACCCCCGATCTGCTTCTCTCCCCCTATCTCCTTGCTATTCAAATAGCCAATTCCATTGGGAATCAGACCTCTTCGTCTCGTCGCCGATGGAGTTTCAGAAGCGCCAGAACTCGGCCCTTCCTCTCCGGAAGGGGCAGAAGAGAAAGCTCCAGGAGGAAATTGAAGAGGAGCGGGAAATCTCTGTGCCATCTGGGGTCGCCAGGCAAGCTTTACTGTGTGAGGTCAGTAGTCAGGTCGATGTTCTCGACTCCGTCTTTTCTTGGACTGAATCCGATCGAGTTTCCGCTAAGCGTGCCACTCATGTCCTGGCCGAGCTTGCCAAAAATGGTATTTTATCAACCGCAACCTCCCTCGCCTTCGATCTCGTTCTAATTTCTTTTATTTCTTTCTCTTCTAGTTTTTTGGGAGTCTTAAGATTTTTTTTGGTTTTTTTTCGTAGTACGTTTAAGCTATACTTGCGTTTTTTTTCTTATGTTTTGCGCAGAGGAGGTGGTGAACGTTATTGTTGAAGGTGGCGCTCTTCCGGCTTTAGTCAAGCATCTGCAAGCACCGCCGTTCTTTGATGGCGATCTTATTTCAAAGCCGCTGGAGCACGAGGTTGAAAAGGGGAGCGCGTTTGCACTCGGGCTTCTCGCTGTAAAGGTTACTTTGTTGTGTTTAAAATTATTTTTATTATCGCTATTGTTAATCTCTGAATTTTGTGATAATGTTTGCGTCTAGCGGCTGGTCATAAAATATTAATTTAATGACTAGAGCGACACGACTATGCTGAAAGAAATTCAACCGAACTGTCTTTCTTGTTTATTTCCAGGCAGTGCATGTAAAACAATAAAAATCGAATTATTTAATAGAAAACTTTCTGTGTTTTACTCGTTTACTAATGTTAATATTTTGTGTCCAACATTAAACGCCAATTTTCTGCCAGAGCACTCTGATAACGATAGACAAAAAATCAGGGGAAAATGATGAAATTTTTTAGTCCATGAACTAGAACTGCTATGAATTTTAAGTTCATATGTTATTGCTGGAATTATGATCCTGTTTTTCTTTCAATCATCAACAGCCTGAACATCAGCAACTGATTGTTAAATCTGGTGCATTGCCACATCTTGTCAATCTATTGAAGAGGTACAAGGAAGGTTCCAATTCTCGAGCTGTTAACAGTGTCATTCGTAGAGCCGCAGATGCAATTACTAACCTTGCTCATGAGAATAGTTCCATTAAATCTCATGTCAGGTTTGCCGGTTCTGTTTGCTATATTTTGTGCTGAGATTGTGCGAAAATTTCAACTAGTTGCTCCACTTGTTGAGTATATAGGATGGAAGGTGGAATTCCTCTGCTTGTTGAGTTGCTTCAATTTACTGATACAAAGGTGCAAAGAGCTGCAGCTGGGGCATTGAGAACCTTGGCATTTAAGAATGACGAAAATAAGAATCAGGTACATGTCTACTGTTTGATTAAATTTTAGGATTTCTCCATTTTTGCTCTCTAGAAAGGTCTCACTAAATTCTTGCCTTGCAGATTGTTGAATGCAATGCTCTTCCTACTCTAATTTTAATGCTTTGGTCTGAGGATGCTGCAATACATTATGAAGCGGTAAAATCTTTCGGATCAAGAATGGACGTGATTTGAAACTTGTACAATTCTTAATTGAGTATTTTTCATCAGCTAAATGTTGATTGTTTTTTCTGTATAATAGGTTGGCGTGATTGGAAACCTGGTTCATTCATCGCCAAATATCAAGAAAGAAGTCCTTATTGCTGGAGCTCTACAGCCAGTTATTGGACTACTGAGGTATGAAAGTTAAATTCTTTAACCCTATTATGAAATAAACTGCAGACAGCATTTCCTTAATGTTGTTATAGTTGATGTTGTTCTTAGCAAATTATACTGCCAATGCAAAGAATTGTGGTTTATTTCTTTTTGTCACTAAACAGTTCATGCTGCTCTGAGAGCCAAAGAGAAGCAGCCTTGTTACTCGGGCAATTCGCTGCCACTGATTCAGATTGCAAGGTAGATAGGTTTTCTCATTTGGTCTTATCTATTTATCCATGATCATTATCTTGGAAAAGAAAGATTTTTTACTTCTTAGAAGATGGGTGATTGTATTCCTTCAACGTTATGGTTGATGCTTAGATTAGTTGTTTCCTTTCTTTCATCTTCATTTCTTCTCCTCTCTTTTGAGTGTTTTTTAGCGTGATAGGCAAATTCTGGCATCCAATTGACTAGATGTGGATGGAACTCACAATATTTTAATGCCCTATTGACTATTTTGTTCAATTTTCTTTGTTCTTGTAAATTTTTTATTTTCCTGACATAAGGATCTTTGTAGATTCACATTGTTCAGAGGGGTGCTGTAAGACCTTTGATTGAGATGCTTCAATCATCTGATGTACAACTGAGAGAAATGTCAGCTTTTGCACTAGGGAGGTTGGCACAGGTCATCGCTTTACCTTCACCTTCAAAATTATGCAATATTATTTAACCATGGAAATTTTGATGTGTTACTGGAAGAAACCAAGAACTATAGATTGCGAATGTGTTAGTTATAATGTAGATTATAATTTCAGGATGCACACAATCAAGCGGGCATTGCTCATAATGGAGGTTTGTTGCCACTGCTGAAGCTTCTTGATTCTAAAAATGGATCTTTGCAACATAATGCTGCATTTGCTCTTTATGGCCTTGCTGATAATGAAGTATGACATTGGTTCTTGATCAGGGCATGCTGATCATGTTCTCTCTCGCGTTGCTATCAACATCATATTTAAGGACGTGTTTATTCCTTCTGTAGGATAATGTTTCTGATTTTATTAGAGTGGGAGGTGTTCAGAAGCTTCAGGATGGTGAATTTATCGTTCAAGTATGCAGTTTGCATTCGCTTGTCTCTATATAAGGATGCTTAGTCCTCTCGTAATAACCTTTGTGCAGCTTAGGAGTCTTTACTTCCCTTTCCATCTTCTACTCACTATAAAGTTACTTGTTTTAGGCTACGAAAGATTGTGTAGCCAAGACATTGAAAAGATTGGAAGAAAAGACTCTCGGTCGAGTAAGCCAATATTGCTCCTTTTATCTCCGTTGTTTTCCATACGAATCGTGGAACCAAATGATGTCTTTCTTGTTTGCTAATTGTTTCTAATTTTATTTATTAGACATGTTCAAAATCACATTTTCTTTGTCTATAAAATGCTCTTGTTTGAGATAGTAATTACATAAATTTCCCATGTAGGTTTTAAATCATCTACTATATCTGATGCGTGTGGCTGATAAGGCTATCCAAAGACGAGTTGCTTTGGCTCTTGCCCACCTTTGTTCACCAGATGATCAGAGAACTATATTCATTGATAATAATGGCATGTTATTTTCTCCTGCATCCTTTTCATTATCACAGAAAGTGAGAAATTTATTTGGTGGTTGTAAATTGAACTTAAATTATCAAATCATATCTTGTTATTTCAGGGTTGGAGTTACTTCTGGGGCTTCTTGGTTCAACGAGTCTTAAGCAGCAACTTGATGGTGCTGTGGCTCTTTTCAAGCTTGCGAACAAAGCAATGACTCTTTCTCCAGTGGATGCTGCTCCCCCATCTCCAACACCACAGGTGGGAATTTGTATGTATTTTCCATAGCATTTTATGCTTCTGATCTTTCATGTTAGGCTCAGTCATATTGTGTCCTTAACTTATTCACGGGAGCTGAAAGATTATTACCATTATTTTTATTCTTGGCAGTAATTATTTATTGGATCATAAGGTGAAAGAATAATGTCTTGCAGGTTTACTTGGGGGAACAGTATGTAAATAACCCCACACTTTCTGATGTTACATTTCTCGTCGAAGGTAACAAAACCTGAATCCCCTTTTTGAGTAAAGAATAAAATTTAATAGAATGCTTTCAAAAGAAATTGACTGTTTCTGTGTCCTATATTTTTAATAGTCTATTCTATTCTGCAGGCAAACGGTTCTATGCCCACAGAATTTGTCTTCTGGCTTCCTCAGATGCATTTCGTGCGATGTTTGATGGTGGCTATCGGGTATGGCCTATGTTGGTGGGGTGCAGATTTCACCATAGTCTTTCCTAGTTATTTAACAATAACTGCTTTAGAATGATTGCTTATCTGTTGAATATATATTAGTAGGTATTAGATCGCATAAGAGTGAATTAACCTTTTCCTTGCAATTACTTAGGTATATATTTAATCTATTCATAATGTAATAGTTTCTTTGAAATGTTTTGCAGGAAAAGGATGCAAGGGACATAGAAATCCCAAATATTAGGTGGGAGGTTTTCGAATTGATGATGAGGTATGTGGTAATTGAATGTTTTGGGAGAACCTTTTTTGTGTGAGGAGAGTTAATGTAAAGTATTGTGATCTTACTCTTCTACAGATTCATATATACTGGATCAGTGGATGTTTCGATAGATAATATTGCACAAGATCTCCTCAGAGCGGCTGATCAGTATCTCTTGGAGGGATTGAAAAAACTTTGTGAGTATACCATTGCACAGGTGAGTTTAGAATACCAAGTTCATCAATTTATTTTATGTCTAAAGAGTATGCTGCTGCTTAGTCCTTCTAATTTGTATCAGGATATATCATTGGAAAATGTTGCAAGCATGTATGAACTTTCAGAAGCATTCCATGCTATATCTTTGAGACACTCATGCATCCTCTATATTTTGGAACAGTTTGAGAAACTGAGTTCTAAGCCAGGGTACGAGCTTGATACATTTCTAAAGAAGTTTGTTATCAGTAAATTTATTTGCTGCAAGCTTTAATCACGAGAGTTGATATGATACAAAGCTGTGACAAATTATAATTTTTCATTCCCCTTCATTGCTAGGAAATGCAAACTAAAGAAAGAAATAAATAATTAATCTCTTAAACATGTTGATGATGGATTTACATATATGATGATGGATCTTTTTCTCTCTGCAACTCTTAATAAACTATGGGTTCTGAAGCATGATTGTAGGGGTGAATCTTGACAATGTCCTCTTAATCAAAAGTGAAGAAAAATTAACCATGTCCAGAAAATTTGTTCTATTCGATGTAGTAGATCTCATATTTGTTTTTCTCATGACCTCTGTCCTATTTATATAATTGTATTTGTTTATGTGTAATATGTATGCCTTTTTGACATAGGAAAATCAGATCCCCTCATTTTAATCTTTTCTCCAAATAATGAATATCTTTTCCTCGAACTTTCCTTTTCTGGAAAGCTCCTCACATCCATTGGCTCAAACTTTACTGAAATCATTATCTATGTTGAAATTTTACAGGCACCAACATTTGATCCAGCGTATATTGCCAGAGATCCGCAGCTATTTTGCCAAAGCACTTACAAAACGTAGCCTTCATAACTTCTGGTCGTAGGCTGATGCAGTTGTATTCTTCATCTCTAACCAATTACAATGTACAGATATGTGTTAGCTTGTTCTTGCACAAAACGACAGGAGGTTCAAATTTAATGATTGTTTCGTAGCCCTTAATTTTGCATTCCAATGTCACAACTATCAGTATTATGTGCACACATCTGGACATGTTTAACGATGCTATTCCTCATCAGTCATCTCTTCTTTTCAGTGCACTCCCAAGCTTCTTATGGCATGTAAGAGTACTGGTTTGCTTGCTTTTTTAATTTTGCATGCTAAGTTTTACTTCATGAGGTGGCAAAAATTAGTCCATGTGATTTTAATTGTATAATAATTCATGTTCATCATGTCAAGAAGTACAACTGTGTAAAAATAGAAGATACATGAGTATTATTCTTCCTCTTGTGATAAGATTCGCTTTGTTCTTCCCATATATAGGTGTTTTTTGGTGCAATTTCCAAATATAGTAAATGGTATTTTCTTTTTTTCTTTTCTGTCTTCTTAATATTTCCGATCTATTTCTTGGTATCTTTGTCCAAATTTGAAGTTGCCTTTCCACTTAGAGAGATATTAACTTGCAGCCTATTGAAGACACC
This sequence comes from Begonia fuchsioides, assembly GCA_003255005.1. Lineage (NCBI taxonomy): Eukaryota > Viridiplantae > Streptophyta > Magnoliopsida > Cucurbitales > Begoniaceae > Begonia > Begonia fuchsioides. The sequence continues at coordinate 156,366 of QAOC01018794.1, forward strand.
GATAGATGTACCCGTGTTACAGGGATGCATCTGAGATGAACCAGTATATAGTGATGCTATGAAAATTGGGCCTCATCTTGGATCAGATCTGTATGCTGAAACAACAAAAATCTGTACTCCTAGCATTGTCATCAGCTATAATTTGTAACGTTCACAAATTAGACGACTTTTAGAATGTGTTTAAATGGGAAACTGAAGCAAGCGAAATGAATCGAGTGGAGCCTTTTAACGAGAATGGTCTAAAATTTGGTGCAAGTTACAAGGCATTCTCCTCAACAGTTTGCCGAATGATGGTGCATTCAACTGGGTAGAGATCTTCCTGGGGTTTGAGATTTTACAAATGAGGAAAGGGTTCGATTAATTTGAGGTGGTCCTCCAAAATCTATCAACATGTTTCATTTCAATTCATTTATGTCTTCTCTTGAAATTAGCCTTCTACAAATTAGTACATTTGCTTGGAAACTGAAACCTGTAGTCGTACAAAGAAGTAACCTTTTTATCAAAAGATAAAATCTCTTGTCATGACTTCTGTACTCCGACCTGATAAGTTGTGAGCGAATAAATTACACTGATTCAACCGTTTAGAAAAGAAATCTTCTTCTTAATGTTCTAATAAGTTACCCTAATATCAAGACAGCTCGTGATTCCAACTCTCACACTTATTATTACTAGTTCTATCGCACAAAGAAGTAAGCTCTCTCTGCACAAAGCTGCCGCCTCTCTCTCTCTCTCTCACTAGCACCCAGTTTCTGGCAGGCTACTCTCTCGGCGCTCGGAGAGTGAGCAGTAGAAGAGGTACTCTAGTTTCCTACTTCGGATTCCATCCTTTTTCCTTTATCCTCCCCATTCTCGGTCTTCTTTCTTCGCTCAATAACTTTACGTTTCTCAACTTTCTCCTTTTCTCCTTTATTTTATGTGGGTTTTGTTCCTTTTTCTTACTGACCTTTTTTTGAGTTCATAAAGTTCATCGTAGAGGTGAGATCCGGGTGGGTTTGTTGTTGGATGCGTACATGTAAAATGGTTTCCTTTTTCTTACCGCTGGTGATGCTCGAAGTTTAGTTTGTTTAAATCTTTGAATGGGGCTTTTATAATCTTGTTGGGTGATCATGATCTTAAGACGAAATAAACTAGCTTTTGGTTGTGTTTTAACAATAGAGATGCAGAGAAGTCAGTTTGGAAATAATCTACTTGTCTCTGCTATTCTTTGCTGGTTTTGCAGCCTTTACTGCAATTTGTTTTCCCCTATTCCATCTAATGATGACATCGACAATTTTGTTCCTGGGTAGACTGGTTCGATTTGGTATATGAAATCTTTTCTTTTTGTGGGTCTGCTTTGTATGATGTTCGATTTCCCTTCTAGTGAATTTTACTTTCATTTTCACTGCAGTAGTTTTTCTTTTACGACTTTAATTTCTCATGAAATGCAGCTTGACGTCTGCTTTTTACATCTGCTTCTTCTAGCCCCAGTATGTGTTGATAGTTTTGCAATGTAGTGTTACTTTTCCAACCATAAAATAGTTTACTTACAAGTGTAGTGTTGGCTTCATTTTTAAGATTTTCTTCTCGATGGATTCTGCAATCATGGGTTCGCAAAGAAAGCCGTTTTCAATCAAACTGTGGCCACCCAGCCAAAACACAAGGCTAATGCTTGTGGAACGAATGACCAACAATATGACTACAAAGTCATTTTTCACCCAAAAGTATGGCCTTCTAGGCAAGGAAGAGGCTGAGGAGGAATCTAAAAGGATCGAGGATATAGCTTTTGCTGCTGCAAATGGAAATCATCAGGAGCTTTCTGATGGCGATGGAGGTTCCGCGGTGCAGCTGTATGCGAAGGAATGTAGCAAACTTCTTCTTGAAACTTTGAAAAGGGGTCCTCAAGGCAAAGTAAACCGAGACTCCACGTTATCTAATGATATTGCTCCAACTTACGAAACCTGTTTTGATATTTCTAAGAGCCATCGAGCATTTATCGAGTTTGAAGAGGCTGAAGAATTGTTACAGCCATTGAAAGAGCCGGGAAAATCTTATACAAAAATATGTTTCAGCAATAGAAGCTTCAGCCTAGGAGCAGCTCAGGTTGCAGAGCCTATTTTGGTCTCTATTAAGGATCAGTTAAAAGAGGTCGATTTGTCGGATTTTATTGCAGGCAGAGCGGAAGCGGAAGCTCTAGAAGTCATGAAGATATTTGCCAATGCCTTACAAGGCAGTATTTTGAGGTCCCTCAACCTCTCCAACAATGCATTGGGGGAGAAAGGTGTTAGAGCATTCGGGGCACTGCTGAAATCGCAAAACTGTTTGGAGGAGCTCTATTTGATGAATGGCGGCATCTCTGAAGAAGCTGCAAGAGCAGTGGCCGAGCTGATCCCTTCGACGGAGAAACTTAAAATACTTCATTTCCATAATAACATGACTGGAGATGAAGGAGCTATTGCTATTGCAGAAGTTGTAAAGCAATCTCCTTTACTGGAGGATTTCCGCTGCTCCTCTACAAGGATTGGCTCTGATGGCGGGACTGCCTTGTCCATGGCACTCGGAACGCTCACGGGTTTGAGGAAGCTTGATCTGAGAGACAACATGTTTGATGCAGATAGTGGAGTTTCTCTGAGTAGAGCTCTTTCGAAACATGCAGGGTTGAAGGAGGTCTATCTGAGCTACTTGAACTTAGGGGATGAAGGTGCCGTTGCCATTGCCAATGCTCTAAAGGAAACTGCTCCTGCACTTGAAGTCTTGGAACTGGCTGGAAACGATATAACAGAAAATGTCGCATCGGTTATAGCTGCTTGCATATCGAAAAAGCAGCATCTAGCAAAATTGAACTTGTCTGAGAATGAACTCAGGGACGAAGGGGTGATACTAATCGGCAAGGCTCTAGAAGATCACACCCATTTAAAAGAAGTCGATATGAGCACTAATTCACTAGGGAGGGCTGGAGCCCGTGTTTTGGCTCAAATTGTGGTTCAGAAACCGGAGTTCATGCTGCTTAACGTAAACGGGAATTACATCTCGGACGAAGGCATTGACGAGTTGAAGGATATTTTCAAGAAATGTGCAGCTATGCTCGGTCCTCTGGATGAGAATGACCCTGAAGGAGAGGGTGGTGATGGCGGAGAATCTAATGCAGGGGGCGACGAAGACTTAGAACTGGAGACTAAGCTGAAGGAGCTTCAAGTCACAAAGGACGATTAAGTAAAAAGGTAGCTTTTCTTTCTTCAGAATTTGGATGGGATGAGCTCAGCTGTGTTAGTTGTAGTTGGATTAGACTAAATATAATAGCCACAATAATTGTAGTTTGGATTTCTTCGTCCCTCTGTGTTTGACTAAAACTGTGCGTCGATCTTCCAATTCCTGCTAGCATGCTGTCAATTTTTGGAACTGGATGAACACAGATCAGACTAAAATCCATAAAGCTAACTTCATTCGGATATATCAAGAGAATTCCATGCTCTCTATTGTGGACAGTTCACCAATTGAGATTCTTATCTCCTCTAAAGTCTGTAAAAGTACCAATGAGAAATCCTCTAACAACAGAGCTAATTGCAAGAGCTACATCAAATAGTGAGAGTTCTCTAACCTTTTCTTGGATAGCATAAATAGCCGAGTTATACTGCCTCCGTCCTTGGAGAAGATCATCTGCGTCATCATTGTGATCTGAATCATTGGCATCCACGTCTTCCTCGGGTAGAAAAATTTCCATTTCCTAGTCTCGAGATGGTTCTCCTCCTCTTTGGATTTTGACAGCCTCTGCAATGTTATCAGGAAACAGATTCAAGGACAAAACTCATGCATAAAAACCCTTTTAGACCATTTGGCTGTACTAAAATTGCACTTCCATGTTTTCTTTTCCAGTGACATTATTACTCCGATGTATGTTCACACGTATGTTGATAGATAGAGAGAGGGGGGTTTTAGTCAGCACACAAGTTATATTGGCTATCAAAAAGAGAACATTCACTTGCATTGGACAAATTCAAACAAGAAATACTTATTCTACTCGGTTACCTCGGCATCCCGTTTCTTCCTTAACTGATCATCAGCTTCGGTGGCAAAAGAATCTTCTACACCACAAGGAAGACCATTCAACCGCATCAAAATTGCAGTTCAATCACAATTTTCATGTTAAAAATCGTGAAAACTGAATCGTGTATAAAAATAGCGACCCAAAACCCGGTTGAATTATGTCTCAAACTAGAAACGAGTCCAACGTCTGAATCTTTGATTACAACATAGTTAAAAATATTTTTAATTTTTTTTATAAAATTCAAAACCTAATTGAACTTAAACAGTTAAACCCAATTAATTCTGCCATTCTGTGTCGATTCTCGTGTCAAATTCCATGAGATAGAAGCAGTGCCAACTGTCACGGGCTAGTCCATGTTCAAAATGATTGTGAGTCAAGCTCGTCAGCAAACTCAAGTAAGAATATGATGAAGACAAAGAGAAGGAGAGAGCTGAGGGGGAAGGTTTTTTTTACTTTGAACAGCGGAAGAGAAGCACAGCTGCGATTTAAAGTTTTATTCTTTTCTTTATATTCTGGTTTAAACACTCAACTCATGCTCTCTCTCTCCCGCCACAATTATGGCTCAGCTGGATAGCCACCAACCGTCCCGCCACCATCTCCCTCGCGCCAAGCCCTTCATTTCTGCCCTCAACCTCGTCTCCCGCAATCTTCCTCTGCCTCCCCAGCTTTTTTGACGCCGTTCCTCCTTCTATTCCGCTGCTCCTGCCCAAAACGATGACCCCTGCCATGATCTGGTATGCTTTGTCGGACCCCCTTCTCCTTCTTTCGGTTTTTGGGATTTCTGCTTTTAGGGTTGTGTTTGTTATATGGCAATTTGTGGCTTTGATGGGATGATTCGTGGGAATGGAGGTGCGTTTTACGTCTTTGCCGCTCTTGGATGTGTTCTGCCAACGAGTTATCGACACTTGAATGATTTTCTTACCTTTTTTCAATTCATATTACTGGAATGTATTCTTCGCTTCTATTTTACCTCTGAGGACTATAAGTTCTAAGTTACTTTTGGCGTCCCTATCTTTATTTTTATCAGAGTATAGTATTCTTCCCCAAATGTACCAAAGAAAACTTTTTGGATTAAAATGAATTACTAGTGTTGTGGGGAAGATAATAGGATGTCATGTTTGATGATTATAATATATCTGGAATAGGGTTCAATGTCACAGACATTTCGTTGATACCTATGTCAAGAGATTCTCAGCCATGAGCTTCTTTGTAATTATGCTACTTGGATCTCGATTTGGGATACTCAACAGTTTGATCCTCAAAAAGAGTTATTGACCCAAATTGAGGATGCATTAACGGATCAGCGGTCAGAATGCACATCAAGTTTTGGATTGACGGAAACAAGAGAGAATAGGTATCAGAACAACGTCCACCATCGGATGACTGAACTTGAAGGTTTTGAATGCACAAATTTTTTTTCCTATGCTATAAACCTCTGTTCTCACGTTAATCAAATGCTGGCATAGACTACCGTATACATTCACATTTTACCCTTCATTTTTTCCCAGTTGACTGATAATCTAAAAAAGCACCATTTAATGGATGCCTGAACAAGCATATTATTTTTATATTAGGCTTGTGGCGGTTTAAAGGATAATTTTTATGAATGAAGTACTTCGATCATATTTTACTTCTCAGGTTTATTGACTGGTATGTTTTTTGGAGCCATTTTAAGCATGGATGTTTTCTTTTCAAATTTTAGAGAATATTTGTTCATTTATATGCCTTAATTTCTGCACTGAAAGTTTAATCTATTGTTTTCATTTTCTAAAGATTGCTAATGCTTTAATAATTTTGGATCAGAATTACCATCCAATAGAGGAGAAAACTTGCAGACAAAGTGCTTGATTGAGCTTCATGGCTTAAAGGTATCACCTAGTGTAATTAACTCTCTTTGGAAAATCTTAATATGTTCATCATCGTACCTGTGAAACTGCATTTCAGTCATACTATATTTCCATTCCCTTAAGAAAGAAAACCTGCACTACTGCCACTGATTGTACAACTACAGGACTTTACCCTGAGATGATATCAAATGCATTAGTTGTTGCTTTTTTTTTTAATCCAGATGGCATTGATTTCATTTCAGCTTGGAGAATTGCAGAGAAAGGTTAGATCAGATTTGAGCTTGGAGTACTTGCTATATAACACTATCCCAATAAGCATTTATATGACCAAAACTTGCTAAACTTGCACGGTTGGTCTTAGGATCTGACTCAGAGAGTTTACCCTGAGATCGAGTAACCATCCCTCTTCTGGCCATAGAGAGATAGAGTTAGGGAGAAGAAAGAGAAATAATTAAAAAATACTTGATTGATTGCTTCTCGAAACTCTAAGAGTTAAAGACTCTTTAAATAGACTTCATTGACTTAATCTTTGACTTAATCTTTAACATAATTAAATATAAAAAGACCAAACTACCATACGACCTAATTAAATATAAAAAGATCAAACTAACTCTCTAACTTAACTAAAATAACAATTAAAGAAATAACCTGAAAAGTAGAAAATAACAATAGATAACTAGATCTAAGGGGCCTTAGGTCCGTAACATCACTCCCCCTACAAAAAACAGTTTGTCCTCAAACTGTAAAGATAGAAACTCGTTGCAAAAGACGAAGGTGGGCTGATCGAGGGCGTGGGTGTCGCAAAAAGCAGCGTCGACGGTTGGGAAGTCGCGTATTACAGCGTTGGCGGCGGTGCAAAGGCCGAGAACGGCGCTGGCTGTGGCAATGAGAATGAGCGCAGGTACGAGTTGTGGAGTGTGTTGGTCGTATGCTTGGACAGGGCGGTGTGCAGTGCATGCAAGGTCGCAGATTGCACCGAACTCGGAGTTGCGCGCATGGACAACGCCAACGCGATTCTAGTTGGTTTTGGTTGCAGGTCAATTTGGTCTTTTATATTTAATTAGGTTAAAGATTAGGTCAAAGATTAAGTCAATGAAGTCTATTTAAAGGGTCTTAACCCTTAGGGTTTCGAGAAGCAATCAATCAAGTATCTTTTAATTATTTTTTCTTCATCTTCCTAGGTCTATCTCTCTATGATCGGAAGAAGGGTGGTTACTCGATCTCAGGGTAAACTCCATGAGTCCGATCCTAACAGTTGGTCCAAGATATCATTTCGGAGCAATTTTGGTGACCATAGGTATTGTACTTTTAGAATTTGGCGATTTAAATTTTAGATGCGTTATGTTGGCTCGTATATTGAAAATTAGAATTTTAGGTTTACTTTCTATATATTGATTTTTGAGTTACAAAACTCATTGATTCTCGGTAATAAATTGCTGTTCTATCAATGGTTTTTTCTTGTTTTAAGTTTTTTTTACGTAAATATAGTACCCTCGTACTCTCTTTCATACATTATTGCAAGATTATTTTCTTGGTCAAGAGAGATAGAAACTCTCTTGATTGTTGTGTACTTCTTTAAAGGAAGAGTTTTTCTTTTATTGTGGCATTTATTTTCTTCTAATAAAGAAGAAAATTTATGCCCTCATGCATTCGATCAAAAAAGTAAAGCTTAATTAAGTCTTGAAAAAGTCTTAATTATCATTCTTAAATTTATGAAATTATTTAAATTCGCATAAATGTTCTAATTTTTCAAATGTGTTAAATGTGAGTCAGTGCAACACATGTTCCGTCGGAAGTTATTAAAAAGATTTAAGATTTGTAATTAGTTTGTGACCATCTTTATTTGCCCAGTGTATGTCTATTTTGCAAGAACTTGTTGAGGATAATTGAATAGCGTGGAAATGATATAATTGAAGAATTTAAAGCGCCAAAATCAATCTCCGTAAAATCATCACAAAATATGAGATATTCAACAAATTAGAGAGTAAGAATTTACTGCCACAAATTATTAAAATAAATGTCATTTTTCATAAAAAACAGAAAGAGATGAAGAAAAGGACGAGTAGAAGACTAGTGTAGCACGATGCGACCTAACTTTACGGAGAACCAGAGTTGATTCGGCAATGTCTGGCACGCCACTGGAATTGCTAAGCTACTAGGGTGAATCCCAAACTATTCATCTGAACAATTGTTTTGTTTTGATCTTAATTCGAGCATGAACTATTTTTTTTGGATTCATTAGTGCTCTATTTGATAGGCTCTTCGTTGTGATTTAGAGTAATTAACAAATTTAATTAAATTTTTATTACTATTGTGCATAAACAACACGTCATAGTTATATCATATTTAGTAATTTCTAACAGTCCATTAGAAAATCACAAACATTAATTAATTAACAGAAACATTAGATCAAGAAGAAATTAACATGATAGGTTCTTAAGGCTTCAAATCACATCTCTCCAGCCTTAAGATTGACATGAGTTTAGAGAAGAAACCAATTGACATGCAATGTTAGCCATCAATTTAATAGAGATTCTCTCTATCATTACGTGTTGTAGCCTGCGTTATAGCACAAATTACAACATAGAGTGAATCGACAAAATAAACCCCAATCTGACATTTATCATTGAATTTTGTCTCACTCTTATTCAGATTTGCTTGTTGCTTTTAAATCGTTATTTGCATTTTGTTTTTATTTACTTTTAAGAAAAATCATTAAATCTTTTTCATTATCTTCAAACTAGCTATTTTACTTATTTTTCAGGAAATATTAGTTGACAACGCACTTGCAGTCTATAAACAACACATTTTTACACAAACAAAGGCCTATTTTGAACTCGTTCAAGGTAAACCATTAAAGAAGTTCAAAAGGTAAAATTGATAATTTATTATCGTCGAAATATTTGGACTATGATTTTGGTGGAATATTTCTGGTTATTCTGAATTTTTGAAGTTTGGGTAATATTTATTGAATTTCTTATTTGAATGAGTGGAATATTTCTGTTTCTGGGGGTGAGCTATTATCAGTTTGAATTATTTAAACTCTGATTTTTAATTCAGTGGAATACTAATTTTGAGACGGATTTATTTCACATTTTTGAAGATTTGATTTGGATTGAATATTTAGAAATTAAATATTCTGGTAAAACTAGTATTTTTGGGCAATGAATTCATTCACGTTTGATATTCCATTATTGAATCAAAACACAGAATTTTAATTGTGACAAGAAAAGATGTTAGATGTGCAAGCGCACATGGATTCAGAAGACACATTAATCGAGCTGGATAATATGTCATGTCAAGTGAATAAGTGAAAATTCAGATGGATCGAAAAGTCTTGTCTATGATATGTTTGCATTTATCAAGTCAAATTTTGAGAAATGTTTTGAACGAAAAAACTGTCACATATTTATGTGTTAAATTGGAACAGTTAAGCATGAAGAAAACTGTAACAAATAGTTGCATTTGAAGTAACAGTTTTATTTTCATCAGTTGTTAGAGATGGTTCAGTTGAAGACTATTTGACCGCATTCAAGGAATCAGTTTTGAATTTAGAGATTATGAGATACAATTACGATGAGCAAGAACTAAGGTTGATTTTACTATGCTCGTTGTCACTTGATTTGGTACTTTCAGATATATGATTTTGTACAATATGGACAATCTATTAATGTTCTGAATTTGCTTTTGGTTGGACCTAGTAGCTCGTTCAATCTCTCATGGTAAAATTTGTATCAATGTGGAGTTTGTTTCAAATACTAAATGGGCTGAGTTGACCTGTATATTCTATAGAATTTTACATTTACTTTTTATATATAGATTTTTAGTCCAAAAGCTCATTGTTAAGCACTCCTTCGGCTATATAGTTTTGAACCTTTCCTTGGCAGCACCACTCTCCTTAGAAACCCCTCAGACTGGATGCATATTGCATCGCTCAGTCCCAATAGAGATGAACTAGTATGAGAACGCAACACAAAGAGTTAGAAAATAATAAACACTGATAATTTACGTAGAAACCATTACAAGCAATGGAAGAAAATACTAATCAAAATCAGAGTAGTAAATTTTGCGACTCAATCATATATCAGCAGATGAAAAGAAAACTATAATCACTATGAGATCTCAACGTGAGCCAAAAATTGCTAAAGTACAATTAGAATATGGGTCACTCAAAATCTAATAATTTTCATCTTCAAATGAATTCTATTGTTTAAGATAAATTTCCAGAATATACAAAAAAAAAAATCAGCAATTAGTTTCAGCCTCTTACTTGCAAGCACTGACTTAGTTAACATGTCGACAGAATTATCAAGAGTATTAATGTTACCCATAGGAAAAATACTATGTCCAACAACTTCAAGAACAAAATGATAATGAACATCTAATATTTAGTAACAAGATAACACTATTACTATCACAAAACATTGTGTCAATTTATAAATATTGTATTAGTATTAAACAATGATAAAAGAGAGTATGAAGGCAGAGAAAAAACTGGCAGACTCTGAGAAATAATGTGATCCCAAGTGTCCACAAAATTCAAGTAAAAGAATCGAAACTTATTTCAAAGTAACGAAGGATCAAGGAAGACAAAGGAGTATGCGATCCGAGGTGCGCTTCAATTTTTATCTTTTGTTGACTGATCTGTGATTGTTGATTCTTTTTCTTTTACTTTTACTTTTTGATGCTTCTAATATTTCTTTCTTGTCTCTTTCCCCTCTTGTAATCTAAAGATCTTTTTTCTCAAGCAAACTTGGAAATATGGATAGGCTTTTTGTTGCTCGAGTTTTGCCTTTTCGTATGGGTGGAAATTGCCCGGTTCTATCTAGTTCAGTACGATGTTAGATTTCGAAAGCCGATAATGAACTAAAAATTTGTCAGTTTGTTTGGTTGCTTTTTTGGGTTTTGCAGTTTTGTCAAACACGAACTAATTCATGAAAATTCTATTTCGATTACAATAGGTTTAATGCATTTAAATATGCTACAAACTTTATGAACTTGAAACAAAGTAATTAGGAAGTATATAGTCAATAGGAAATCCAAGCTTAATTCTAATGAGCTGAGCGATCAATTCGATTTGGAGAATTCCAAAACCCTTTTGCACCGAGTAAAAATTATAATGAACTAACAAATATATGTGACAAGAGTATGAAAAAATTATAAAACTAATTTTGTGTGACTCGAAAGGGATAGGCCCGAGCCAATAGGGTGGCGGGGTGAACAGCAAGTTGGAGAAAAAGTTGTGAACTGGGTGGAAACTGGAAAGTGTGTGATGGAGCAGCGTTTACGTAGCCGCGGGGAGGATGGAGATGAATTATTGGAGTGCAGACCGGAGAGATCTTTCCAGTTTAAAAAATGACAGAGCCTGGAGGGCCCTCGTAATCTGTACCGTACGGACTTTCCTTGTTCTTGCCCTAGATTTTGTGGCCCCATCCCCTCTCCTCTTCCTTTTTATCTTCATCAGTATCGAGTTTTGCCCACAACCACTTAAACTTGGAGCTTTTACGTTGGAAAGCCGATTTAATGTTCTTTTGTTAGCTTTTTTCTTTTATTCGAAATAAGAAAAGATTCAGAGGTTTTTGGTCGGTTAGGTTACATGGCGGGGTCCCTAGCGAGGGGAGGCGGAATGGTTCAAGTTCTACCATTTCTGGGACACGCAGACACGGGGACAAGTGCTTGGATTGAGCTACCATTCTTATCTGGATTCAGAGATCCACCATGGAAGTAGCCGCTGAAGAAAATTTATGAGCAAACAATGGAATTGACAGTTCAAAAATGAGAATGGGAAGATTCTACAATTCTCATCCATGGTTTTGATCTAGGAAGACGATATCCAAGGAGGTTCCCACTTGGTTAACGACGACCCATAACTCTCCTTCTCCCCCTCTCTGCACCTGCAATTGCATACTCTTTCAACCTCCTCCATTCCAATTCTATCGTCTTCTTCTCCTGCTTCGCCATTTCCCTTTTCTGCCACTTCGTTTTGCTCCTCGTTCCCGTCTTCAGCTACTTCTGTGTCCGTGCAAGTAGTTGAGTTGCTTCTCAACAGGCACAGTCTGAGGCGGCCATGGCTGCGTTCTGCCAAGAAGCGAGGCTTTTTCCTTTCCGTGGTCTCCACAACTTGTATTATCAATCGTCCGTCCACCCGGTGGGGCCGAACCCAAAGAGATTTCGACCCACTTATTGTCGTCAATGGCGGAGGAAATTTATGATGATTATTTAACTTCCCCGCCCTCAAAAGTTGACGTGATGGCGACGAGCTTGCTCTCTCGCTTGACTGTGAGTCCCGGCCACCCTTCATCTCCGCCGGCGAGAAAAAGCCGCTTCCGACGAAGTCTGAGCCAGTTTCGTTGCCGAGATTTTCAGTGCAGATATCCAAGCTTCTCTCGCTGAGAGGCGATGGAGAGCGTTTCGCGAAAGGATGAACGTATAAAGTTTCTGCAGCCGTATCCGTCACTGGTTGTTCTTTCCAGCACTGCCAGATCGAGTACGGGACAGAAGTTTCGGAGGAGGTCTCATGCGAATAGACCGACAGTTCTTTGCTAGCCAAGTCTCTGAAACGAGATCTCAACTCCATCTCCGCCGGAGATTGACAGAAGTTATGGTTGGGCGAAGACAAAGAGTAATTGAACCAAAACGGTGTTCTTGGTTCGACCAACGGAGATTCTAGACATGGTTGTGAACCAGCCCGACATACCAACATCGTCACCATGAAGGCCCAGAGAGAAGGGGAGAGAGAGATGGAGGGATTGGTGGGAACAGGGGCATGAATATGTAGGGGTAGAAAGTAGGAGGATCCAGTAGAGAGAGAGAGAGAGAGGGGAAGTTGAAAGTTGAAACAAACGAAATTTACATATACAGTAAATACATATGATGTTTGTCAGAAAAAGGGACGTGACAGACCATATGTTTCAACATTAAATAAATGATACAATTTCTAATTTAAAAGAAATTATGAATAATCATGATTATCTTTTGTGCGTACTAATTGAGTCTTTGATCGCTGCCAAGACAGCTTCAAGGCCATTCTAACCCAGCTTTGATTGGTGGGGCAGAACAAAGAAGTAAATACTGAAGACAGCTGGTGTGAGGAAGAGCTTCGACTGCAGGAGATTTACAACTAAGCATTGAACATCCTCCGATCCGCCATAACGCGTGCGTGCAAGTGGGCAGAAACTTGCTTAATTTGCTAATTCCCCCTCTCCATAGTTTCCCATTTGTCAGTGTTTCGAATGCGCCTGCCTTCTGCCCACTTCAACATTCAAACTCATATCCTTCAAGGCGCATTCGAATGCGCCTGTTCAAATGGATAAACTTCCACGACACCTTTATTTAGTATAACATTCAAATTCATACAAATTTCTAAGATAGATTGTGATTACAATGTTCAAAATAAAATCTTAACTTGAGATTTAGAATCATGTAATGTACCTTCTTTTCACGTTACACGAGATGTACGGTGATATTGAAAAATAAAAAGATATTCACCTTAGAAGTCATGCATCTATTTCAAATAGAAAGAAATGAACAGTTTCTGTCGAATCTCCTACATTAATTTTACTTATTTCACCCTGATACGCTACGATTTTGATTTCGACAGAATGAATGTTACTGTATTAGTTTCGTATCCTTCAATTTATTTTGTTTCAGGTGAATGAGAATATGACTGAGTTGAAGACTAGATTCTGAATTTGGCCTGGGATTTTTTCTGCTTTTCAGGGATCCCGATGATCAATTTAATCGATTTTGGGAGCCATTTGGACCTCATAATCAAGCCATGGCTATCAACAGAACAGTATCTGTTTCTGGATTTTGGAATCTGCCCCATTCAAAAATCTTTGAAAACTATCACAAACTTTCCGGTGGATTGGCATGGGGATCCTTGTTTGCCTCGCCAGTATTCATGGACTGGCATTACTTGTTCTGATCGACCCAGAATCAGAGTGGTCTCATTGTGAGTGAATTCAGTTCAATGGGATCAATATGACACAATTACACTTACGTCTGAACTCATGATTGAAAACTAACTTTTACTGTCATAAATAATGTCAGAAACCTCACAAGTATGGGCTGACTGCCTTGTCAGCCATGTAAGTTCTTAAAAAAGTGATTTTGAGCTGCTAAAAATTATGGGGTAGTTGCTTGATTGACAATGATTCTTTCTCGGATAGATTGCTCAGGAATAATAGTTTGGCTGGATCTATTCCAAATCTCAGTTCCCTGCAGAGACTGGAGTTACTGTAAGTTCAATTTTATTGCTTTCTCCATTACTGTCATGGATTTCTATTTCACAGTGGAAGATAACCTGTTTAGTGGAGAGATTCCATCATCACTTGGCTCTTTGCCTCTTTTACGAGAACTGTAAGTCTCAATCTCTGGCTCGTTTCTTCGTTTTGCTCTCCCGGACGTGCTTTTGGCGACAAGACAACTCTCTGCTTTTCAATCAACTTGAGATGGAGTTATTTGTTTTTCCTACAATCACACGCCTATAAACCATATTGATCAACTCTGAAATGGTCATTCGTTGTTCTAACTTTGTTCATCTCTTCTCATTCAGTTTCTTGCAAAACAACAACTTGACGGGTCACGTTCCGAGTAGTCTCCTAGTAAAACAAGGATTGGATCTAAGGTCGTGTTATTGTTTCCTATTACAATTTATGTTTATCAGCTCATGAACTGTGGAATTCGATCTGATTTTTATTTATTTTATATCATCAGGCTTTCTCCTGGAAACAGATTGTCTCTACCACAATCCTAGATGACTGGAAACTCAACATCACAGACGGGAACTTGACGTGGACATATTTTTTCAGCTGCCTGAGTCTGAAACCGTCCCTTCTTAGCCTTTCGTTTGATAGGTCCGAGGCTCTCAACGGAGATTTTGAGCCCAAGAGTTGTATTAGTTGATTAATGAAATAGGAACGTCATTTGTTATTGTTTGTCGGTAGTTTATTTTTTTATGGACAAAGTTCTTAATTTTTTGTGTCATCTATAATTTAATACGTATTTGTTCGATTTCTCCTATATCTTGTTTAGTTCCAAATTTCTGTAGTTTATTCAATTATGGTATCGGAACATATGAAGATGGACTGAGTTGAGGTCCGGTCAAATCAGACCGGAATCCAACTATAAGCCAGGGGCAGTGGGAGATGAGGATTGAGGGCCCCTCTCCTGCCTCTGACCGCGACACTTCTCCATCTCTTCTCCTCTTCCGTTCGTGATTATTGCTCAGAGAAGCAGAGGAAAAGGGTCTAATCACAAATAATTCAGCACCCATTTCCCGGTCAGCATTTGCAACCTTAGCTACTTCATCAAATTCGTTCAAAGTCCCATCAATCGAGCCTCAAAAACCAAAAACGAACGAAGAAACCATCACCTGCCGTTTTCCGATCTCTCTGTTCTGACCTTCTTCAGAGAAAACAGGGGAGGTAAGCCGCTGCTCTTCACCGGCGTGCAGATCGGAACGTTCACCATCGGTCTTATTCTTATGCTCGCCGATCTGGCTCTCTCCAACCCTTTTTTTATCCTCTTCACTGCTCTTTCTTTGCTTTTTGCCTGTTCCTGGACATGACCAGGCGTGGTTGTATCCGAAACATGGCTTGACGACGACGACGAAGATGACGTCGATGAAGAAGGTGACAGTGATGAAGCTCGTTGCTTCTTCAATCTCAGCAATTCCTTCCACAAGACGGTGCACTTTGGTGGGCGTGGAGATGGGTCGTCGTCGATGAACCAGTGCCCTCTCGTTTGCTCCTTTTCCGTCTCTGCTTCTTCTTTGTCGCCGGTGGATTTTCCGTTGAGGGTGAGTTTGTTGAACTTCTCTGCATGCTCCAGCCCCCAAAAGGGAAGAAGCTTTCCTTCGAAAAAAAGCTCATCTGCGCTCAACATCGAATGGCTGCTCGCTTTGTTCGACACAAACTCAAATTCAACCTCCCGGTGCCTCTCTCTCTTCTCCTCCCTCGCCGGCGCCGGAGAGCTCGGCATGATTGAAATGAAGTTCCTGTCGTCGAGAAATTCCGACGAAAACGAAATCCGATCAACCGCCGTAGGTACTGGCTGAATACTCTCCAAAGCAGGCGTCAGTTTGGTTTTTGATCTGGGCTTGTGATTGGATGCATAGAAAAATCAAGGAGATTGCTATGGAGTTTATTTCTGCGGGTAATACAAAACTATGCGCGAGTAATTCAGCATATATATATATACAGAAATAAATATTAAATTCACATTTTTCAAAATTAATTTAAATAAATCCACCTATTTAAACTGATTTAGTTAATGGCGGATAAATTTGCATATTATTTGGGCAATAATTACTTCAAAGAATGAAACAAATAACTACAATATTTGGACATTATCGAGTTTTTAAAAGAAAGTACAAAAATAACAAAGTTCTATTACTAATATCATGATTATTGACGTTAAAAAATATTGAGCTACTATAAAGTCGTGTATTTATGCTAAAACTAACGATGAGTTCTGTGAAATAAAAGTTCGATAATTTCTTATTTTTATCGAAGCACGATAGTTTGTGAGAGTTCAATGTCAAATCACATGCGGTTCGTGGGGGAGATCGACTAAGCTTGTTCACTATGATTGGAATGAGCCAAAATTGTTGATTTTGAAATTCGATCAAAACTTAGTTCAAACCGGCACAATTAACTCAACTTCTTGCCCAAACTCTATTTAAAATTGACTTAACCTATTCGAACAAAGCCAAACTAAATACTTCTCCCTAGTTGATGCCATTAGTCTCGCTAATCTTCACGTTTCTTGTTCAACTATGAACCCTAATTCGGTTGGTTCTACTCCAAGTTCGGACCTTGCCAAGTCGTGAGTGGGTGGATGAGATGGAGTTAGGGAAATGCCAACGATGATGAGAAATTAAACAATGTTATCTTTTAGATTAAGGAGTTAATTACTCAATTACAAGGGAGATTAGTGAAATTAAACATAATGTTCTGTTGGCTTGACCACTCTGCATGTGGGCACATGAGACTAATTTCTTCCCATGTGTGGATCTTACTCAATACATACAACAAAGGAAAACAAGTCTCAATAACTCTAATACCCTTAGATGATTTCAGCTGAATATGCTACCCTAAATGATTTCAAAAAGGGGTCTTTTGGTCAAAGAAGAGAAGAACAGTTCATAAATGGCGGACGTCATGTTCGCCTCTTCACAAAAGCTTTGGTCAAGATTATTGGAACTATCGTTGAATATGAAGAGCTAAACAAGGGATGCCCTTTTGATTATGTCCATTTCATCAATATCTCCATATCCTACAAAAATTTTCATAAGGGACCTCTTAAACCGATAAACATAATGCTCACTATAAAGCTAGATACACATTCTTTAATTTGTTGACTCAACTTGAATACAACGCCTGCAAAACAGCATGAATTATGAGAAAAATGTTAGAGTTCTCAAACCAGTACTACATCACTTTCTGCGTCAGACTCATCTGGTAAAAGCGAAGACGATACAATATTCTGTTATTTAAAAGGATCCGACAAATATAAGTAGCGTGCATAATCATACATCGTTGGAGAAAGTAAAACTCCATGCTATACATAAGTGAAGTTTCTCTCTATGCTTAACATATGCCTTTTTAGCATATGTTAAGCATATTATGTTTAACATATGCTAAAAAGTTTACATCAATTAAATTCTTAAACTTTATAACACACATTTAAAATATAATAGAAAGTATTGTTAATTTTTAACAATGCCATGTTTTATTGTAATTTTAAATACAAAAAAAATTTCACTTTAGTAACATTATTGAACTTTTGTCACATATTTAAAATATTATACAAAGTATCGTTAAGTTTAAAAAATGTTACGTTTTATTATAATTTTTTGAATTGCATAAAAAATTCAGTTAAATTTTTTTACGTCAATAAAAATTTTTAAACTTTTTGTCACACATTTAAAATAGTGTAAGAAAATATTATATAAAGTGTAGTTAATTTTCAACCATGTTATATTTTATAATAATTTTTTGAATTGCAGAAAAAAAATTTAGTTAAAAATTTATACGGTAATAAAAATTCTTAAACGTTTTGTCACACATTTAAAATATTTTAAGAAAATATGTTAATTTTCAACAATGTTAAGTTTTATTGTAATATTTTAATGCAAAAGAAATCAAGTTAAAAATTTGTACGTCAATATTGTAAGATAATATTTTACTAAGTTTCATGAATTTTCAACAATTATATAATTTGTTATAAGTTTTGAAAGTAGGCATAGTGTTTAAGTTAATTATTTGAATACATCATATTAACATACTATTTTTAACTAATTTTTTTGTATTAAAAAAATTATAATAAAATGTAAATTTATTTAAAATTAACGAAACTTTATATAATATTTCTTATAATATTTTAAATATGTAATAAAATATTCAAGAATTTTTATTGACATAAGGTATCTAAAATAAAAGTTTTTTTTTCTGTATTAAAAATTATAATAAATATAATATTATAAAATATNCATCATTGAGAGATAGAAAGGATTAGTAGAGATCTTCAAGAGAGAAAGCGACAATCTCGGTTTAATCATCAATGGCCGGAGGTAACTCGATTCTTTTCCGCACTTGATCTAAATGCTTTATTTTATTCTTTAGTAAGCATGTTAGATCGATTTCATTATTTAATCTAACATAAAGCACACCAGACTCTAAGAGACTTGTTTTACTAATTTAGATTCAGGCAGTGTGCTGGATTGGGAGTTGGGAGAGATGCCTTCCAATTCAAACCCAGTTTAGAAAACTAGCACGTGGAAATTGGCAACGAGGAGACGTAATGGAAGAGCCGGAAGCGATTAGGCAAAGACTTTCTGGGTGTGTGTACTCCGCACAAGCTCATCCTTATCCTGTGCTCTAACTTAAAACATCGTTACACGTAAACCTAATCTCACTGTTCATTTTGAGTCTCATTGCATTCCTCCCTTTACATTCTGTTTCTTCATGGATAACTCTAGCCAAAATTGACCCACTTAACCAAACAAAAAGCGAGTGTCCAAGAACGTACCACGTAACCCCCGATTTCGCAATATACTTCAACTCATTGTTGCAAAAATAGTACAAATATTGAAAGATCCACTTGCGTCCGGATAAAGTTAGGCAGCCTAGCAGTGGGCACCACTATTAGTTGCAGTCTTGTGATTACTTGACTTGATGATGTGATCACCAATTCAATTCATTTCTAAGTTATTACTCTAGTTTGATTGAATTATATGTCTAGATTAGTTGTAACTTTAAATGTACATGTCTGACATTTATTGACGGCAACTAAAATTGACTCTAATGATATATTCTACTCGTTGCATATGCAACAATACAGTCGGAGTGTGGAGATTCTTGAAACTGATTTCTCGTGCATCTGAAGTTAAGTTTTGATGGTGATCAAGTTGTAGGATGAATTGTAATATCATATAAAAAATGTATTATTGCATTCATAACTTTATAGTTTTTAGGAATAATAAAATCCTCCACATGTAAGGGCTTACTAATGCAATTCAAGCCTAGTTGTCATATGTGATTATGACTCAAACATTTATACGTCAATTTTAAACAAAAATTTCATGGCAAAGTTTACATAGAAGCACGGCAGAATGCAGCAAGAGCCTCTACCTAGAGCAGTTTCGAAAGAGAAATAATGAAATTATCCTTGAGTAACAAGTTGGTGGTTAAACATTTACGAGGCATACCTACATCAACATGAGAAACACATGTTTTCTTTTCAGATCCAAAATATAAAAAAGTTATCCAAAATATGAAAAAGCTATCGAAAATGAAATTACAACTACATATTGAAAAAATAGGACAGTTACACTAACAAAATATAAAGAAGTACAATAAGTAATTTTCGTGATGAGATAGAGGAGCTGAAAGTGCCTGGTCAACAGGTGAAAATTAAAAGATCACATATGCATCCATAGTAGCCCGCATCTCAAGCACTATGCACTCTAAATCATCAATTTTCTATAGATGCTGAGTATTGTAGTTATCTATCTTGTACATGTTCTGCGTATGATATCTATCAATCTTTTCTATTTGTTAAGTATGATATTGCTCTAATGTTTGTATATGTTGTGTATGGTACAAGCTCATTTTCTCTATCATGGTAGCGAAGAATGGATTCTACATAGGTGGTGAAAGAGTGGGTGAAGGCCCTAACATATGATTGTGTGATGACCTCGACATCTCCTCAAATAAAGAGCCCGACATCTAACCATAATTTATGTGAGCATCCTCACCTGTCGGATCTATGTCAGCTCCTCTAAGAGGTATGCGTAGCTCGTCTACTCACGTGTCACCTACATCTATCAAACTAATTCTCCTAAAATGAATCCTATCAGAAAAAGTCTACTGTCTTCGGCATCCTCATCGACTTAGATCGAGGAATAGGTCCAACCAAAACTCTCAATGGCTTTGGTTATCAAAATTTCATCGTGGAAGTTTTTCGTACCTCATCTCTGGACTTTAGTCATGTGATTCAAAGCTAAATAACTCAAGTTAAACGGGAGACCTGTGTACATCATATACATAACATATAAATTCAATATAACTAATCGAATTGCAATGGCCTCTCGCGCAAGAATCGTACGTCCAATCATGTCATGCATGACTCAAAGAAATTATGTTCAACTCATTTGTTTTTTGATTGACAATCTAAAAAAGAACATTACTTACTATCAATCTTGCCATTAATTATCATAATCAAATATCGTTCATCATATACCGAATCGATATGTGTGTTCGAACAAAACTCTCTAGACTAGTTCTCATCGGTGAAGCTCACGCAAGTGCATGATGTCGGGTCATCAAAGGCTAAGATGCTTCCCGAGATGGTCTATCTAGAGACGTTTGACTATCATCCACATATTGTTGGATTAGGTCGACCGAAACTGTGAATAGCCCCAAAAGACAAATTCTGTAAATTGGAGAGTTGTGGATTATTTTAGTAAAGAATTTTGAGATGAAAGGCGCATGAGCGCTGCTGAAATTCTGACTCACACTTTGACCTATTTACATTTCAATTAATATTTATTCCAAGTATGAGATAGTGCGAATCGTTGATTTTGCTAATTGTAAAACCGTGAGCAGATTAGTTTTAAGAAAAAATTGAAAAAGAGTTAATTGAAGAAACCATGACTTCTTTCGAAAAAAGAATTAATTGTAATAGTTGAGACTTGTAAATCAACCTAATAGATACTGTGCGGGGATTGAAAAATTGCTTGGTAAGATCAATATTGTGTTTCCATGATTGTTTATCAGTAAATAGTATATTCCATCAGCAATTTAATTACATGGATAATAGATTATATGCTGAGTATTATCACCTTTACCTGATGATTAAGACCATCTGGTATTGCAGTATCGTGCACGCCGAGTAGACATCTGGTGGGCTAAAGGAGAGGCTTTTTAATGCTGCTTACAGTGCCAAGAAGCAAGCACTATTGAGTGGTAGACACAGAATAGTAAAAAATGGTCATTTATACTCAACTCAGGACATAGATAATGGAAAGTGGGAAATAACATCATCAAATAATCTTTATTCGCCAGTCTTCAGCATGATAGTTATGAGCTGAGGTTCTACAATGGATGGAAGAAGTCTTATTTCGTTACTTTTCTCAATGAAAATACTAAGTTATGTGATGCATTCATTCTCCACGAAGTACAACCAAAACCGAACAAAGGGCACTGTATTCTCTTTTCTGCCATTATTGTTCTTAAATGAGTTGAAATCTGGCATCCTTGGCATTGTAGATTTCCTGTATTGTAATTATTTTTCTTCTTTAGTATACTAAATAGTGTGTTATGAACACTCCTTGGCTGCTTTGGTGGCCAAGGATATGGAATGACAGAGACTTCTTGTGCTATAAGCTCGATGGAAGAAGGCGACATTCGATTCAACACCATATTCCATTATCCTCGCGACAGAGATATCGTTGCCTCCAGTTAAAAAATGTGGAGTTGCCTCTAAGACTTACTTTTTCTTTCATCCAACGATACCATTAGTGACACCGCATTTTTTATGAACGATTCGACCCCATGAATTCTGTTAGGTTCTTTTTGAGATATTCTCATCAGCAAAATATTATCTTATTTCATTAAAGGGGGCTAGCGTCCCCAAACATTGAAATGAACCAATTGAAAATTAAAATATCAAATTTAACAATTAAAGAAAGAAGTAATCTTTGTGGAAATCAGTAAACCTCACTCCCTGCACTCTCAGAGTAAATACAACTAGTGCTTTGGACTTTAATACTCATCAACTTCACCATTAACTACACCTTAAATGCAAAGAACACCTCGATGTTACGACAAACATATAATGTTAACACATGGGATCCACATGCCTCCTCCCAAAAGGTTATCTCCTCCTTCATTTAGTAAGTATTCGACCAATTACTCCCTTTAATTGAGCATCCAATCCACGAAACAAAATATATACACAAACTTTGCTCGATTAACTTGTGCAGTGTATTTGAATATGTCAGCTGCACATACCACAATACAATTATCGATATCAACAAGTCGTTGTTTCCCTATCTTCAGTACTTGTTCGAAATAAGAAATAACATTCTGCCATCATTTCATAATGAAGTTCATCAGCTTTTGAAGAATCATGATCAATAGAATATATTTGTGTCGCAACATCATTTCCTCGAATTATAACTTCCCTTCTCTTTTGTACTGCTGCTTTGTCTTTTTCAGATGCTTCAACCCCGTTGGCTATATTTTTAAGAACATTTTCTAATGAGGTCATTGAAAATCTGGGAGAAAATGGATTGGTGAAGCCATTCTCCATTCCAAATGGGCAGTACAAAAGCTCCAAATGTACCTAAAACACACGTGTTAGAAATATTAAATACACATTTTTAATTGGTATTTCTAATGAAAAATATATAATTAAATTCATCATAGCTATCACATACTCAATAAGTCAATAGAAATGTTGAGATTGAATGGAATAATACTTAAATTTAAATTACTAAAGAATACAAAATAACATTACAGATTATGAAATAGCTGGTCAAGAACGAAATCTTCTCCAATATGAACCTGGAATGTGTGTTTTGTATATTCTTCCACCATACTTTTGAATACGGACTATAATCATCAACAACGCTAGCTCTTCATGCTTTCCTAATTCCCCACTAATTTCTGTTTTGCAGAAGCGGAGATGAAGATTCTTGATTATGATAACCCAAGAGAGCTAACACGAGCAAAATGTAAAAAGAAAACAAAAACATTTAGATGGCGTTCTAGGATATGAGGCTAGAGTTACAAATGTCACTCCAACATACACACAACTATCTATTTTTGATGTGTTTGTATGCATGCATGCTATCCCAGCTTCAAGGAAAAGAGATGAACTTCATCGAAGATATGGCTGTTTTACACGTGATTCTTCCCATCGTCGTCACCGTCGTCGATGAATCTCTTCCAGAACCAGTGTTGCTTCCACACTTTCTCGGTCATCTCCTCGATGGGCACCCCCTTCGTCTCCGGCAAGAGGAAGGTGACGAACAGCGACATCACCAGAACGCAGGCGGAGAAGAAGAAGAAGATCCCGTACTTCATGTGGCAGAGCATGGACAGAAAAGCTTGAGCGATGATGAAAGTGAAGAGCATGTTGATGCAGACGGTGATGCTCTGGCCGGCCGACCGCGTCTCCAGCGGGAACGTCTCGCTAGGAATCAGCCAACCCAGAGGGCCCCACGACCATGCGAAGGAGGAGACGAAGGTGCAGACCATGATCACCACCAGCACCGCCAGCCCGTGGCTGAGGTGGTTCGTGTTGTCCTGCAATTTGGCTCCCAGCACGATGGCTATGATGATTTGCGAGACAAACATTTGAACTCCGGCTTCCAGCAGAAGAATTCTACGGCCCAGTTTGTCCACCCAGTAAATCGAGACCAAGGTGGAGAGAACGTTGACGGCGCCGGTGATCACGGCGGAGTACAGTGAAGCGTCGGATCCGAACCCGAGCGTGTTGAACAAAACAGGAGCGTAGAACATGATCGCGTTGATTCCGGTGCACTGCTGGAAAACCTATTGACGACAGAATGATTTTACCAATCGTAAGACGAAGATAAAAGAATATGTGGAGATCTATGAAGAAGCGGAGAATGGGCATTACCTGCATCAAAACGGCGATGACCAACTGAGGCCGGCTTCTGCGTTTCAAGATGTTCCTGAAAGGATGCTTCACTTCTTTAGCAATCCGACTGGCTTCCACAATCTCGTTATACTCCGGCTCGATGTTATCGGTGCCTCTGATCTTTCTCAGCACCGCCTTTCCTTCGTCCAAACGACCCCTTTCGATCAAACTGTTGGGCGTGTCGTCAACCACTAGCGACCCAATTGTCAGCATCACGGCCGGAACACCGGCCAACGCCAGTGACAGTCTCCATCCCCATCCTCCTTCGATTCTGGATCACCCGAACACAAACAAATATTTTATTCAACGGTCAAAGCCTGTTGTTGAACGGATACATAAATAGGAGACAATTAATTTAATCGGAATCTTACTTGGCGGTTCCATAGTTGATTAGATTCGCGAAAAGAATGCCGATGGTTACGTTGAGCTGAAACGTAATGTTTAGAGCTCCTCGTATTCTGGTCGGTGCTATCTCGGAGAGAAACAACGGGACGGCCTGTTTGGAATGCAATTTTTAGTTCGCACCGTTCTCAAAAAACCCAGAGCTTAGAGTCGACAGAGGTTTAAACTAATGAATCTACCTGGTTGGCGAAACCAACTCCGCAGCCAAGTGAGATTCTTCCGATGATAAGCATGATAAGATTAACAGCTGCAGCATTGAGAATGGTTCCTACTATGAAGAAAATTCCGGCGATAAACATGGTCAGTTTCCGGCCAAGAACTCTCGTGGTGTAAGAAGCAAAGAAGGTGGCAGTCAAAGCCGCTAAATACAGCGACGACGTGAAGAGTTGAAGCCATTGATTGTCGTATTTACAGTAATTGCTATCTAACCCAACCTCCTGGGTTCGCTTATATACAACAGGAAAGAACTTCTCCAAGAAAGAAGGCATCGACGTCACCCCACCGGAAATCCCGATGTCGTAGCCAAACATGAGCCCTCCAGTCGAGGCCAGAATGCATGATATGATGACTACAGGCGTGATCTTCGCCTCGAACTCTACCCCGGACGACGCCACGACGAACCCCCCTGCCGGCATGCTGTCAAACTGTGGAACGACAAACGACGAAATTCGACGATGGGAGTGGGACGGAAGAGAAACTCCGACAGAAGGATTTGATGAAGAAGACCAAGGGTTGTGGGTGTTTATATAGAGGAAGAAGGAGCTATTATCTGAGGTCTGAAAGAACGTCAATGGAGGAAGTTAGTTGCAGATTTCACCTGCGAAGCATAAAATTAGATTGTTTTGGTTATTGCTGCGTGAAATGTAGCTGGAAAATCTGGAGATAAAATGGGTAAACTCTTTTCTCTCTCTAGACTCTGATCCTCGTCTTCATCCTCATCCTCATCCACATCCACATCCACTCAGTCATGTCTGTTTTTGAACAAAATCTTTCCTGGTCAAAGACAGTGAATTCTGATCCTAAAATCATGGAATTTAAGGAATTGGGCGAAACTGCCTTGATCCTTTTAATTTTTGCATCATCCTCTCTCATCATTAACTAATTATTAAACACAGAACAATTCTCATTCAAATGCAAGAAATGTATCCAATAGATACGTTTTTTAGGAAGATAATAAATATTTATGACTAATAACCATGGATTATTCTGAGTTTAACTTCTTATTCTATGTGTGATCTTGATTGTTGCAAAGTAATTTTAATATATATTTTAAAAAATAAATCATACTTCAATTAGACTAATTAATGTACATCATTTCAACGTGTATGATAAAAATATAAAATAATAAAAAAAATCTATCATTACTTATATTTTATAAGGAGTGGCACTAAGTTCTAATGCGATGCGATGGGCAGAATAATAGCTTCAGTTATATTTAAGATCAAGCATTTCGATTTTCACATCAATAGTAAAGGCATGTCGAGCCTACCGGTCGAATCTAATAAAGTGTTCTTGGTTCTTCATATTTGAAATTTGCTTAATTTTGAAACTCAGACGAGTGAAGCATAAGGAGAATTAGAGTTCAATACAAATAAGCTACAATCATAATGGTCAACTTTCTTTTTCATTGACCTCTTAAGTTTAAATTACTGAAGCTATAAGAGATCACTTTGGAGATATTGATGTCACAAAGCTACGGAACATAATATCCAATTCTATCCCACATGCGGTGTACGCTACTAGATTTCTCTGAAAATTGATTTTGAAATACTAATACTATGTTCATAAACAGGAATAGTTTAATTTAATAAGTATATCAACAACTAATTGCAATTCATAATCTTGAATTGGGTCGAGGTTAACAACCCTATAACATATACATCATCATGATATCCACAGTTACCCAATTTAAAAAATTCTTTCAACTAGAGAGTATTCAATCTTCTCATAGTTTATCATATATTGAATTAGTTGTCAAAGACAAATTATCGTTTATTTGACCTCATAAAAGTAGATCTAGAATTTATTTTACTACTTCTAACTTTACACAACAAGAATAAAAAGAATTTTATAAATCAACCTTAAAACAAAATAATGGTGGAGTTTCATTATTTAATGTTGGAATATGCTAAGCTATATTGGAATGATATTTGTGCTTTTACTAATAAAATAAATATATTACATTATAGTAGATTTGGCATTCGAGCCAGCTCGAGCAAGCCAAGCTCAACAAATTATGACTTGTCAAGAACCTATTGGAACTGAGCATATCGAGCTTTTTCTAACAAAAAAAATGGTTCGAGCTGACTCCAAGCCTTGAGCCTATACTTAACGATCAGTGTCAAACAAATCCAATATACTTAAACAACGTTATCTTTTATACATTCATTTCTAAATTATTAAAAAAATATTATTAAAAAATATTTATTACTGTTAAAAAAAATTACATATGATTGAAAATTTAAAATTTTATTTTACAAATAAATTTAACATTTGCATCACTACGAAGTATATACATCCAAATTATGTTGACACATATCTAATCGTAAATCATGTGTAAAATATCAAAAAATTATAATCGTAAAAAATTACAAAATTTTGCACTTTAAAACTTTAGAAATATCTAACTCACCTTCTGAGGTTGAAACGAAGTGGGTCAATACTGTAGTGATCTGAGTCTGGTCCAGATTCTTACAATACCGATCAATCGTAGTGAGTCAGCGAAAATGTCACCTCTACTTTATAACATAATGGTTGTGACATTGTTACTTTATAGTATGCTTCTTATGAAAAATAATCGGACGTTAACCGGTCATTTCTTTGTTTCTTTCTATATTCATTATATGTAGTGATGACTGCGGTTTTAGACATTTACAAGAGTTTATGGATAACATATTTTCATGAAATGTACGGCAACTTTCACTCTTGTTGTTCAATGAAATTGATATATTTTGACACCCTCTATTGAATTCTTTGCAATGAGAAATATTTGGGTTTGGTGGAGAATCAACTCAAATCCTTTCAAAGATAACATATTTGAAGAAATATGTAAATGTCAATTTTAAGAAAAATATTTGAAGGACATATCATAATATATTATATTGAATATGATTATAACTTATTCACATTGTACTTCTAAATGTTATTATAATTTTTCATCTTATAATGATAAAAATAACTTTTAATGCATTTATATAAGACAAAGGTATTTTGCATTTAATTTGCTCGTTGGCTTCGACTCATTTTGTAAACTATTTATAATCACTCAAAAATAGAATATTTCATTATCAATCTCTACGAATAACTCTATTTTTAAATATAAATCCAATAATCTAATTCCAGATTGCAAAAAAAAAATAGAGATAATAAATCACTTAAACAGCGCAGATATAGTAAAAACATGCAAGCTGCGAGATTTGCAGCATCAGCAATTCGGGCCTGCGTTTAACTAATTTATGCAAACTCCTACGTATGGTCTCTTCCATGGGATACTTCAATGGTGTTTTGCAATAAATCCTAATTAAAAGTCGGATTGCAACGATCAAATAGCCGGGTCGGATCCGAGGACATTGGAAATCTGTTTTCCAACTCACGCATCTCCTTCTCTTGGTATTTCTGCATGCATCTTTGTGCAGTTGCAGTGACTATCTTGAGCGAGAAGTTAAGGAGCATCAGCCACACAACTGTGCTCCAGATTGAAGCAAATGAAAGTTCCCACCTTTTCACCTGTAAATTGAACCACATCAACGAGAGAGAGAGAGGGAAAGAGAGAGAGGGAGAGGGAGAGAGAGAAAGAGGGAGAGAGAGGGGGAGAGAGAGAGGGGGAGAGAGAGGGAGGGAGGGAGAGAGAGAGGGAGAGGGAGATCACCTTGACATTTGGAGTGACAGTAGCAGGTGCTTTAAGATACTTGTGTTTGACTGATTTAAGCTCGGCAACGATGTTGGGCAAGACAGCACCGAAACCCGGCACCAGCCCAAGAATCCAAATCATCTCATTTTCAATCCAGTCAAGAAGTTGATTGTTGCAAACGGAGATTATGAAAATGGTCTGGAAGAGACATTAGAACAGAATCCCATCTTTGTGTGAATTATTCTAACCAAAATGATGTTAACTGTCAAACTTTTTGTGTCTAACCTGAATATGGGTCTTGATAATAGCTTTTCCTATCAACGTAGCTAGGAAAAATTTCCAAAAGGGAATCCCAAATTGTCCACACATGATACCCGCAAGGTCGAATAGCGGATTCGGTACCTGAAGATCACGCCGTTAAAAAGCTCAAAGTCTCGAGTAATATAATCAGTGCATGTCTATCTTCGCATGCATGTTTCTATTAAAACTAAGAGACAATACAAATGAATAAATCTATTTGATGGCATTGAAGAGACAAAAAAGGACTGGATGGAATGAATAAACTTCATATATCTCCCGCTTCACCCTATAACAAAATTGGCAATCACTTACAGAGGAAGAAGAGCAAACATACCGACGCAAGTGCTAAAATTGTAACAAAGTTCAAGTGCTGAGTGTGAGTCAGAAATCGATGTTTAACTTTGTTAAGGCAAGAGCCAATGATGCCGGCATTTTCATTTGAGGAGACGTCTAATTCTTCCATAGAACCCAATTTGCTACCGGAGATGCGTGCTGGACAAGCAGTGGATGAAAATAAAATGTAAACTCGATACGAAAAAAAAAAAGAACAATAGGTTGCCTCCAGCAAAGCAAGAGAAAAATAGCGTAATTATTTTCATATGATTCACCATTTCACAAAAAAATAATGTCTTCTGTTCAGTAGGTAGTGTTCCAAAAGTGCTTCCAATACCAGAAGCCAGAGATCATAAATTATTTAGCCTTCATACTACTTTGGCGTTCTTTAATAACATACATCAAACGTAATGAGTTTCTAGTCGACAACAAAATATTGGAACACATGTAGAGAACATACCGGCCCTTGAGATAAAATAAGGAGGAAGCTCTCCTATGGCTGTGCCTATTCCCCATAGAACAGCTTCTAACTGAATCTTTAGCAGTATGGTGCTAAGTGGAACTTGTGAATTGTGCTCTGACGTGAACAATGGGGGCCTAAACTCAGAGCAATCTTTGTTAAGCCATGAAGGACCTCTTTTTAACTGTACAGTGTCGTATGGAGCAGCTTTTAAATCTACCCGTCCACACTGCATGGCCTTTATCGTGAATAGTGCAATGTGAGGTCCAAGATAAAGAACAAAAGTATGCAAGCCTGACCCTGTATTGACAAAAGTATGAGTTATTATCCAAAAAATCCAAAGCATTTAAGAATGGTTCTTTTATTCAGAATAAAAACTAATCATACAATAACATCACCTTGTTCAGTCAAAACAAGAAGGCCAACACCACATATCAACGTAGCATGTGTAAAACTAAAGTACATAATATTTTCTTACCAAGACCAATGGAAGATGCAATGCCGAGAACCAACCACCACAATCCAAAATCAACATATTTAAGAATCTCCTCAACATGCTGCAAAACATGGCTTAAATATGTCCTCATGAGTCATGGGATCCAGCATTTATCTTGCAGTTAATAAACTATGTAGCAATAATGATAGTAGAAGAATTACGGAATCAGAACACGAAGTAACAAAATATGTTCAAGCCACTGATCAGTAATTTTATCATAAGAGCTGTTTTGGTATTATTCTTAGTGGTATGGTAAGTCTATTTTGTTGGTTGGTCATTTTGTAATGATTCTCTAACAAAGATGACTGTGAAATCACAATTGGCTAGGAAAAAAGAGAGTTGATATATTGAAGCGGTAAGGGTCATGGGGGAACATCAAATACTTTGCAATCAAACTGTTATGCTATTTTTTCTACAAATAGAATAGTTTCAATCCAAGTTTGTTAATTTTCCCACTGTGTTTGTGCTTTGTGTTGTTTTCATATCGATTAGTGCAGAGGACACTGGGACACTCTCAGGAAAAGATGATTACATTGCATCAACGGGAAACTCTTAGGAAAAGATATTTGCGTTGCATCAATCACAATCACACACGTATTAATCGAGAGATCGTCTAAACAATTAATCTAAGTCCACCAACATCAAGTATAATTGGAACAAGCTTTAACAACGAGGGTGTTATAGCTTCAAAGAACTTATAACAAATACAAACCACAGCATATTGCTAAAAAGAGGAATCCAACAACTAATGCATAGAGGAGCTAACCTTTTCATGAGGGCCTTCAATAGTCAAAAGCAGAACACAAACTCCAGCTGCTATAGTACTCGCAAACAAAAGCCAACCACCTTTGTCCAACAGAAATAACACTGAACGCCAGACATATTGAAAAACACCTAAAACAAAGAACTGCAAAGTCTTGAAGGGTTGTGTCAGCAATGTCAAATTTTCGAGCTCCTGCCTATGCTTTTCTTGCAGTCCTGCAGCAAATACTATATTCATAACGCTATAGGATTTGGTGGATAAAAGAGGCTTAAAACTTATCACTGGCTATGGCTATCTCTCTCTTGGTTTTAGCTTATCAGTGTTACATAAAGATTTATATATCATCTCAACATAATCCGCCACGTGATGAACTAATAGCACACATCAACAAATTCTACCAATTTCTTACAATTTGGCTTTAAGAATGAGATTCCCAACGAGATCGTTACAAATAGAATCGTCCTTATGGTCAACATGGTGTAGTAAATGAGGAGAGAGAGGATGACTGATATCAGCAGAGGGCAGAATCTTTAAATTCATCCAACTAAGGATGATGGGCATAGAGGAAAACCTTAAAAAAGAGGAGATAATAACTAATGGTCCCGGATCAGCTAGCCTGCAACTTGGGTTTCTAACCTATTTGAATAACCTCTCCTTTTGCAGATCGATCTTGAAGGTGAGTACACCACAAGAAATGAGGATGAACTAGATATTGCTTTGTAAGTTTTGTTTCCAAACCGAAAAAGGGTCTCCATGGATAACTGTGACGACAGGTCATCTACGACCCAGATATTCATTCAATTTAACATTCAAACTAAAAAGATTCAAGCTAATTTTCAAAATTTCTTCACAATAAATTGAGTCGATCTAAAACATTAAACTCGAAGAAAAGAAATGAAAATGACAAAAATTGAAAAACGGACCTGATACCGACGAATCAGAAGAAAGAGAAGAAGAGGCTGTTCCACCTGATTCCATTACGCTCACATCAAGAACCCGCCGACCAAACAAAGGCTTCAAAATTTCATCTTATTTGGCAGTAATCTTTTCTGTTTTCCAAATGGGTGCTCAGATCTGAACCAAATACTGCAACAACCCACCCAAAAACTTCTAAAGAAACCTAGATTAATTTCTTAGCTTCGAGTTTTGCAGATCCAAGGATTCAGAAAACAGAGGTAGAAAGGGAGAAGCCAGATGGGTCGTCTTTAATCCTGAAGATCGCGTTGGAGCATAGCAACGGCGAGATTCCAACACGAAACCAGGATGCTTTTTCTACTGGATTCTGGTCTGCTTCATAAAGCATCATCCATTTGCCTTTGGAAATGTCAAATTAAAGGTTCTTCATTTCTAGCAATGATTAGTGTATGACCTGGATTATTATCCTTTCCTATTTTTTGGTCGGCAAGACTTTACAATGGGTCAAGCGATCTTGACGAACTGGGAAGAGAAGGCCTTAGCTTCAATCGTAGATCAGAGAAGACCCAACAGAGCAGGGCTCATGATCAAGCATTTGTCTCTCTCGGACATCTCATCTTAGAGAGAGGCCCAA
Source organism: Begonia fuchsioides (assembly GCA_003255005.1). NCBI lineage: Eukaryota > Viridiplantae > Streptophyta > Magnoliopsida > Cucurbitales > Begoniaceae > Begonia > Begonia fuchsioides. Next base: position 188,564 of record QAOC01018794.1, read on the forward strand.
TTAGCTCCGTCTAGAAGAGAGAGCATCTTCAAATAACTAATTTAGGCTTCATATTGCGAGATAAATTATATTCGGTTTTCTTTGGTATTAGTTTGATGAGTCGAGAAAAACCGGATCAGACCGAAGTAAAGACTGGGACATACATTAGGGTTATTTTGTTATGTAAAGTGAAAGCTAATTTAGTTCACCCTCTCCCGTGGCCTCAACCCCCGAGTTAAGAATCTTAACCCCCTCATTGGATTTAGCTTTCAGAACCAAGGAGGTCTGGGAACCACTTCTATCCGGGAATCAGAGTGGGGAGTTGGAGCCGCGAGTGGTAATTAGTGAGGAGGACAACATACTAAAATGTAGATCAAAGCTGTATCGGGCATTTCTTATAGATAGATAACAAATTTTGATTTAACTTTGAATGAAATAATTATTTTACAGGTATAAAGGTCATATTGTTTCTGTGTCTTCCATTCTGTTTTCTTTCACTTTTGTCTAATTTTATTACTTGAAGTATAAATTAATTACATAATATTTATATAGATTTTTTTTTTGAAATCGCGACGGTTGAAAACCGACACTGAACCGGCACCGAACCAACTTTCACAGTTTGATATTGGTTCGATGCCTGTTCTCAAGTCTCATGATGTTGGTTCGAGAAAAGAACCGAGTCCGATTTAGAACCGTGATAGAACCGGCCAAAATCGACTCATGCTCATCTCTTGCTATTTTACCTTTCTATTAAATTATATAATATATATATTTCTTGTAAATTTTTATTTATTTTTATCATTTATTAATTTTAACTATATTAAATGATATTTGTGGATATTTGATTTTTTTAATGTTTTGAATTATTTTATTCTTATTTTGTTCATAGGTATTTTAAATAATATCTGAAATTTCTTTATTCCCAATGTCTTAATTACTATTTTTTTAAAAATGTTTTTGATTTATTTGAGTTTTCTTTTATCAATAGTAATTTTTACCTATATTAAATATTTTTTTATTAATTACACATTGATGTCATGTATTAGGACATTGAGCTTCATGCATGGCGACATTCATCATGTATGATAATACATTGACTTCATTATTAAGACATTTAGACTACACACATGACAACATCCACACTTCATGCATGTAGAGACTTTCACTCTTTATAAGTCAACAATTAGACTTAATGCATAGTAACACATCAAATCATTATTTGTCACTTAGAATCCTATAAATAGATGATTAAAATATTTATTTATAGAAAAATATAGTATTCTCTATGTGCTTTTAAAAATCATTCACTATGGAGATGTATTATTATTATGTTTCAAATTTTAAATAAGTGACATTACATATGTTTAATTCTCATACTTGCAGCGATGATTATATGTTGAATTGTTGCATAAGACGATTTCATATCTGTGCGAAAGCTATCATATTTCTCTGAAAGGATAAATTATGTATTGAGTTGTTATTTTATTTTGTTAATTAGTATTTTAACTCCTATTAAATAATTTTTACAATACGTTTGATTTCATTTTAGATGTTTTCCATTGATTTTCTTTTGTCAATTACTCACTCTCCATTAAATAATTTTCTTGCAATTTAATTTTTTTCTAATTTTATTCTCCTCTTTATCAATTAATATTTTTATCCTTTTTATTAAATATTTTTTAATAAAAGATTGAAAATTATTTTTAAAGCTTTATTAAATCATTTTCATCTTTTCAATATGTTGAANTAATTTATTTTTACTAATTATGATGAACTTTAAATTTTTTAACTGATTCAGTATTAAGTAACGGCATATATGACATTTTTATAATATTATTATAATGATTAAAATTTTATAAGTTTTATAATTTAGGATAATGACACATATGCTCCGTTAATTTTGTCAAAAAGAAGCATATAGTTTAAATTGAATTAATCCCAAACACTACAAAAATTGTCCAAAAGCTGGGGGACGAGTCGAGGGTATTAGACTTCAAAAGGATAAAAAATAAGAATAAAAAAAAATTTTGGGCCTTAGTTTTAAGAAAATATGTGAAATAGGGCATGAGTTTTCGAAAAATAAAATTTGGGCTCGTCAAACGCATAAAATTTTGCCTCATGCGTCCGAGTGAGGCATGATCGGACTAATGAGACAAAATTTCTTGCCTCATTCGTCCGATATTCGTCTGAGTGAGGCATGATCGGATGAATGAGGCAAGAAATTCTTGTTTTATTCGTCTTATCATGCCTCACTCGGACGCATTCTTTCGTCCGAGTGAGGCATGCATGCGTCTGATCGGCCCAAAATCTATAAATTTGGGCTGAGTTTCCTATATTTTTACCTTTCTGAAGTCTTAGCGAAGCTCTACGAAAATTTTCAATTTTTTGCAAAAATAAACTTCGGTGGTGGAAAACGCATCAGAATCGTCGGACAGCACCGCGACGATGATGAGAGATCGTCACAACCCTCAGACGTTGGCGTTTCTGATTCGCCTTTGTCGGTAGGAGGACGTCGTGGAGTATTTCATTCTCTTGCAACCGAGAGGATGTTTAACGAAGTCTTCTCATTACGGTCTGTCATACCTCCTAGATCAGTTGTATTCTCAACATTTGAAAGTCTGAGGATTCGATAGATGGCTGCTGACATTGGTTTGGTCGGGATGTTTGAGTTATCAGGCCCTTCAACTGAGCGATTAGTGAAGCTCTTTTAGGCGAAACTTGTGATTTCTGCGAACAGCGGTAATAGAAGGACATTTATGTTTGAGAGAGATCTGTTGATTACACCGGAGCACATCAACAAAATTATTGATTATTCAGATGAGTCTGAGGATGACCAAGGCGAGATGTATTATAACTCCACTCAGACCGCTCTGTGTATTGTACAAGTGGCTGGATTATCATTTTTTGAGTAAAATTTGGGCCTCAGATGGTAGAGCAGATCCTTTGATGAAGCCGAAGGCGAACGAGCTTAACCTGGTAGCTCGGGTGATCTAGAACATGATACCTCACACAATTCTTCCAAGGAACAGACATCGCTAGCTGGTAACTCATATGGACTTATATATTATGTATTGTCTTTATACTGGAACCCGGTTCAACCCAGGATATTTAATATTGCGTCATATGGGTGAGATTCATAGGGGGTTAAGAAAAACCTCTCGTACGGAGTTTTGATTATAAAACTAATTTATGTACTATGTGGATGGATTCCTCGGAGTGAGGTGACGAGGGAGCCCTGAGTCCATGATGCTTTCGATCGTCGACAACTTGAGAGGATGAGTTTGATAGAGGTGGGCGATATGCGGGTAGATAGGAGAGACACAGCAGCCGCCCGGATGCACTTCGATCCAGACGTTGATCTTCCCGCTCAAGATGATAAACTTGATTTTACCCAGATGCCCACTCCTCCATACGCTGGCATGGCGGAGCCGTCTTTTGGTGGGATGCCAGAACCTTCTGCACCTTCGACGAGTGAGATGCGAGGACCTTCCGACCCTTCTGGTAGTCAGATGTCGCAGACCTCGTATCATGAGTCAACGTTGACGCTTATGATGGAGCAAATGAACGTGTTTCATATCATGCAGATGCAGCGGATGAACAATTATCATGCCGAGCAGATGCAGTGGATGGACAGTTATCATGTCACGCAGATGCAGCGGATAGACATGATTGAGCACACAGTGGATGAGATGCGGCGGATGCTGGATGCGGCCGGGATGTTTCGAATTTCTCCTTTTGACCAGCTCACCAGATTGTGGCGATTTTTAGTTATTTTTTCATTATTATTGTACTTTTTTTTCTTTACATTATCATTGTACTTTTTTTAAATTTGTAATGAACATATTTTTTCTTTAACGTTATAATACATTTATAATATTATTGTCTTGTCCACCAAGGCCAGGCTGGCCACCTTCTACGTGGTTCTGGAATTTGGACAGGTTCTAACACTGATTCTCGTAGATTATTTTGTGACTCTTGTGTGCCTACGTTGAAGCCCAAGAACATGTCTTCTTCAGTGGCAGATCATCGAGCGTCTAAGGTGGAGGCTCTTCCGGGACATGATTTCTTATTATGCCCACTCCTACCGCACATACCACATTGCACGGTGTCGTTTCTTCGACTTATGGAAGTGCTGCTACATTGGGTCTCATTGACGTCTTTTGTTCTTTTCTTCTTCGGTCAACCAGACATGCGCCTAACTACTGGTGGTATCAATGTACCATATCTTCCAGGATTTGACGGCCACATCTCACGTTCATAAATCAATGCAATGTAGTATGAATAGATCCTTAGGTATGTCTCCCGATGATAGTATTGGTGTACGTATTAATCGATTGGCGCGCGCATCCACTGAATAGCAGAGATAGCATGGACACACGAAATCTCTGTCAGTTCCCATCTATAACAGTTGTAATTCTGAGTTCTCATATTGACAATAAATTGCCTCCTGTCATTGCTAACTTCATACATGACATTTCCAGAAAACACGACACTTTAATTCCTCGCCTTACGGGTCGCTTGATTTAAGATTTTTCTTATTCTTGGGCATAGCATATCCGAACTTTGAAGCATCGTCTTGCGTCTTTTCACAATACGAACAACTATAGATTTACGTATCATTTCTAACATTGTGATGATGTGTTTGTCTCTAGCTGTGAGAATAACGTTGTTGAATGACTCGCTAAGATTATTCAAACTCAGTTCACATTTTGAATTTGACGAGAAGGCATGTGCTGCCCATGTTTCTTTTGGAATAACTCTTAAATATTCTCAGCAGTCAACGAGTTATGATGGTGCAACCATGTCATATGGCGTTCGAACTCGGGTCCGGTCGAGGCATGTGAAGCGTTTCATAAAAATTGTTTGTATACTTATCTACGGAAGCTTTTCTGGAAATTGACATATAGATGTCTGAGACAAAATCTATGCTCCGCATCACCAAGCTTCTCTTGAACTGCATTGACAAGTTCTTTCTGTCTGTCTGATATTACAGTCCACACAAACTCGTTTGAACTGTTAATATCTTGTCTTAGCTATTCGAGAAACTAACTTCATGAATCTCTGCACTCCGACTCCACTATTGCATATGCAATAGGATAGAGTCCATTGTGAGAGTCAATACCGATGGCTGTTAGAAGATGGCTGAGACATTCACCTTTCAAGTGACAACCATCCAAACATAAGACTGGTCGGGCAAATTCGACAATTGCCTTCACGCATGCAAAAAAACATACATATATTCGTTCAAACTTACAGATAGCTCCTTCACTTGTGTCGTACAAAACTTTTGACTGTATGCCTATCCTGCTACAAGGGTTGGAACTCAGGAGCTCATCTCCATATTGTCGAAGAAATTAAAATTGTTCTTCGCCGAATCCTTCATTCAAGCGTCACGCTTCTAGGCGACTATTAATTGCAATACCTGAAGTTATGATAACATTGTGATTTTTACGTACTGTCTCAATAATAGATGAGATTTCCCACATAGGCTGACTCTTGAACCTGTCGAGATATGTGGCCGCCACCCATTTTGCCGATGCAAGTCGATTTTTCAATACTCGAGCGCAAGTATGACTATCAACGAAAGTTTTAATTTAGATTGTTTCTTCCCCATGCATCTTTGAAGCATGAAGGCGCCATGGACACCCCTCTATACATATTGTTGTTAGTCTCTTTGGATCGCTTCTTTTGAAAGTTATCACATATCTATTTAATAATGCATTGTTCGTTATTTCATCTTTCAAAATTTTAACGGATGGGTACCTTTTACCGAGATAAAGCTCGTTTTCAGGCGCCGTTGGCAAGCTCAAAACTTCGTCTGCATCTTCATCGTCTGATTCAGATAGCTTAGTCAAAGTCATCATATTTGCTTCATCTGAGGAAGATTGATCCTCTACATCATATCCACCGTCAAGGTTGCAAATGAGGGACATATGTATTAGGTTCGTAAACCCTATTCATATTTGATTCACTTTCTTCTGCTTTATCTTCATCTTACTCGTTATTCGTCGCTTCTAACCACCCGTTGCTCGAGCTAACAGCCATTATAGCAAATATATAACTATTTTTATAAATGGTGATTTTCAATAAGAAAGAAGGTCAAATTTATAATTTTTTTTGGGCTATCAGACGCACATCGGACGAATGAGGCTAAACTCGGACGAATATCGGACTAATGAGGCAATAAATTCATGCCTCACTCGGACGAATATCAGACGCATGAGGCAAAATTTTATACGTCCGACGTGTCTAATTTTATTTATTAAAAACGCAGACCCGATTTTGACTATTTTTTAAAAATTCAGGGCAAAAAATTATATTTAATCAAAAAGTAAATGAAAAGGCAAAAGAGTGGAGGGAGTGGACAGACCAAATCAAATAGAAAGTTGTAATTGGTGGAAAATCATATCCTTATCCACGCTCTGATCTGCATCTCATCCACCCATCTCCTTCCATCGCCATTATCGTGCCAAGCTTCCTTTATCTTCTTCTCCTTCATTCCCACTCAAACCATACACTTCTTGAGGCAGCCATGGCAACCCAAGCCACCCTTTTCACCCCTACCCTCACCGCTTCCAAATCGGCTACCGGTGTCGTTTCCCCATGGAAACAGTCGCCCGCCTCCTCCTTCCTCGCCCCCAAGCCTCTGAAGTTCGCCACCAGAGCAGGGACACTCAAAGTCTCAGCCTCCGGCGAAGAGGCTCCGGTTGGTTTCACCCCACCCGAGCTCGACCCAAGTACTCCGTCCCCCATCTTCGGCGGCAGCACCGGCGGGCTGCTCCGCAAAGCTCAGGTCGAGGAATTCTACGTGATTACCTGGGAATCCCCGAAGGAACAGATCTTTGAGATGCCTACCGGCGGCGCCGCCATCATGAGGGAGGGTCCGAACCTTCTGAAATTGGCTCGGAAGGAGCAGTGTTTGGCTCTGGGTACCAGGCTAAGGTCCAAGTACAAGATCAAGTACCAGTTTTACAGGGTGTTCCCCAACGGCGAGGTTCAGTATTTGCACCCAAAGGATGGGGTCTACCCGGAGAAGGTGAACCCTGGCCGGGAAGGTGTCGGCCTGAACTTCCGGTCCATCGGGAAGAACGTCAGCCCCATCGAAGTCAAGTTCACCGGAAAACAAGTGTACGAGTTGTAGGTTGTCCACTTGCTCTGTTTTCGCCGTCTTTGTTTATGTCGGAAAATTATCTTCCTGTTCATCCTAGTCTCTCTTAAAATTCCTCCTGTGCTTTCAAACTGTTGTCTGTCGAATTCACTTAGAGTATAAGTTGAGTTTTTCAGTCGGCGAATTCGATCAGTTTGATAAAACACTATCGAACCTAGGAAATCTCAAAAATGGAAGTCACAAAAACTAATCGATTATCTCACTCTTCAACCCATTTCAGTCAACTACAGAAACACAAGGCAATACATATATAATAACGAGACAGTATGTTCCACTTTCTGTCTTAACATGTTCTATCTTCTCTCGCCAGTCACGTCTCCATTCTGTCCAAGTTTTAATCTTGATTGTGCTTGCCGGCGCTGCCATGGCCGTATATAAACCTCGCAGTTCCTTCTGTATATACATGAGTCTCATTCTTCAACCTGAACAACCCATTAGAGCTAGTCATCGCTCAGTTTTCGAACCATAAAGCGAAGCAAGCAAAATCATAAATTCATTAACAGCTTCCAACTTACGACTGCCTGACAGCTTTGCTTAAGGTGGATGACGATGAAAACGTTTTGCCATCTAGATACTGGTTCTCCCCTTCGATCCTCTGCTTAATTCTCAGATCTATCTCGTCAGAATTCAGCACAAACGGCACGTCCGAAGCCTGCACCGGTATTAAACAGTACCAACGGCTATGATCTCGAGAATATTATGTTAGTAAATGCCTAGGAACAGAAGGGTAATGCTTACCATAACCCAACCCCAAGTGTCAGCATAAGAAGGGATATGAGCTGAATAAGGTACTACATCTGCCAATGGAGATAGAAGAGACAAATCAACCTCTCTTTTCAGTAATTTCTTTCATGGTAATACTTAGAATTATTCAGGAACAACTTACATTTGAAGACCTGCCCCAGAGTGTTGTAGATACAGGAGAATACTTCTGTATGGCTGAAGATCCCAGCTGGTCCAGCCTGCCAATTAGGTCAATTTATTCAAACTCTCTTTTGAATGAAAGTAAAAGGCATACACAAGACCTATATATTATGTGAAATTCTCTTCTTTTAAAGACAAAGAAAGAAAATCCTGCCGATGTAGCATACCTGTGTGACGAATATCCCGTCCGGGTTAAGTCTTGGTTTGACCGTGTACTCGTAGAAAGATTTTGTGTAGAGTTTGTAGCATGGACCTCCCTCGATGGGATCTGCAAGGTCTCCGATAATAACATCATATCGCTCTCTTCTACATTCCAGCTCATCTCTGCAAAAAAAAAAACGAAAGCCTTTGAACTTCAAAAACAACTTGAGAATGGATCCCTGTTTTACCATTAAACTCTATGTGCTACAATGAGCAATCGTTACAAATTCCAGACAAAATTGGATTGTCAAAAAAGTGTAACAAGTAAACATGGACATATGTTTATCACCAAGACTAATAGAGCGATACCTCGCATCGTTGATAATAAGCTCGAGTCTTGGATCACAGAAAGCTTCTTTGTTTACTATCAAATATGACTTGCAGAAGTCCACTACCTCCTGCTCAGAGACAAAAAGTTGCAACAAATGAATAAACTTTTGGGCCAATGTGGCTAAAGCATTGTTTGGGAGAAAGATATGGAGATTTTACCACATCTATGTCGCACATGACAACTTTCTCCAGAGTTCTGTGCCTAAGTAATTCTCTTGCAGTAGAACCTTCACCTCCCCCCATGATGAAAGTATTTTTCGGACTGAAATCAGTAACCGATAAGTTAGAACAGCAGACGAGAACAAAATTTGGGAACAATTAGATGATCCAAGGAAAAAGAAAATACTTGGGATGATGAAGAAGTGCTGGATGAACAAGGCATTCATGGTAGATGAATTCATCTGTTTCTGCACTCTGGAGCTTTCCATCAATGACCAAGGCCTATAAGAACATAAAAAATGGTTTAGATTGCCAATGGGTCTTCTTTGTTCAAAGTTATTTGTAAAGAGATAAACCTTTCCAAATGGCTTTGTATCCAGCAGTGCAATATCTTGGAACTGAGATGCTCCTGTGTGAAGTATACTGAAAAGTGAAAGCAGAACGTATCATGGACATGCTTTGCAGAAAATGGATGGCAAAATCAAGAACTTCAGAAAATTAATCTTAATCTTTCAAGCTTCTCGTTTGGCTTTTTCATGAACAGTGCATCCGTTTAAACCGGAAAAAAAAAAAAAATTCACTTATAGGTTCTCTTCTTTATCAACTCAACTTCTCATGCAATCAGAGACTCACACTACAGAAAGATCAAAAGAGGAGGTGGAGAAAGATGCAAAACCAGAGGAGACAGTGAAAACAGGCAGCAGTTTCTGAGACATTCACGAAATATTAGTAATAAATGTAAGTTGTGAAGATGTAGAAATGGGTTTTACCTTTTAAGAGCAAAGGACCATCTCAAATTTTCTTCAATTTCTTCCTCATACCAGCAGCTTTTTCTGTAACCATTCGGTGAATGCCCATTAACCGCAGGGCTCCCATTGTTAATCCCAGTCAAGCACGAATCATCGCCCATTTTCACTCTACCTCAACTTCACAAGAACAGAGATGGAGAGAGGGAAAGAGAGGTGCGTAAGTGAGGAGAGAAGTGAAGGACAAGGGGACTATATATACGGAGAAGATGGAGGAAATCGAAAAGGCGGAAGCATGATTTTGTTTGGGAATAGAAGAACCACGGAAATCTTTCGAAATCGAGTAGGCTTTGGGAGACATGAAAAGAAGCCGGAGAAAAAGAAATCCTCTTGGGCTTTCGAAAAGTGAAATAGAAAACTGCGTATGCGATTTCTGAGGTTGATTTGCCCGCGTGATGACACATTCGACATCTCAAGAGAGAGAAAAAGAAAGAGAGATCTCAGAAGGCGAAAGCCATGGCCATGACAGACTAATCACACTCAATGGAGGAACCCCCATGGCGTCGGCGAGGGGTCAGACGGTGAAGCAGTGGCAATTGGCATGGTTGAAGAAGCATGATGATCCATCAAATATTATAATGGGTTAGAAACACAGGCATAGATGATGATTCTGAGATGGCGACAATGGCCGTAAATCCTGCCTTTCTCAAGCTCTCTAGAGAAAGAGAAGAGAGAGAGAGGGCGTGCAGTGGGATCAATCATCATATTCTCTCCTCGCTGGCTGCTGCAAAAGAATAAACGAAGAAGGGCGTGCTCTCCTAACCCAACCGCACTCATTATCATCATCCACATCGCAATCCTTCAACCCATTTCAATCCTCTCCCTCACATACCAAGCTGATTGCAGAAGAAACCAAACCCAGGCCCCTCTCAATCCTTACAACTTCATGCATTTGCTTCATATATTTCGATCTTTTTGTCGATCTTCCTTCAACCATGTTCGTTTGTTGTTCCACTTGTCACCTCCTCATCTCATCATGATCTTCACTTTGTGGGTCCCAGAGAAAAGACAACACCGTGATGTAAGGTTGGCATAAGCATGATGATGGAATGGAGCGGACCTCCTTGGAAGAAGAGATGCAGATGGATGGTGGAGGAAAGTGGGTCTTCCTTTTTGCACATTAGGGCTGGGGTTAGGGTTAGATTAAGGTTCCCGCTTCCTATTTGGGAAAGGTGTGGTCCGAGCACAGTGCAGACCCCAAAAGGAAATTCTTCTTTACTTCCAATTCTTTCTTTGTGTAATGATTAATGCTGGATTCTTTAATTATTACCATGCATGCTTCATTCTCTGTTCCTTCTTGAGCTCCAAACTTTGCCTTTTTAACCAATATTCTTGCAGTATAATTTATTATATGAATCATTGTTATAAGTTATTGTCATGTAAAGTGTAACAAAAGTGATTACACAAGAGTTTAGAGTAAAGATGGTGTTGCAATTATCTTATTTGGTATCAGAGTTTATTGCGATCCATATCTTGTAGGGCTCCACTGCTACCACATGGTCAAATGTCAGAGGCTCGATTGATGTGCCTAAACGAGGCTTGACTCGGTGGCGAGCTGGTCGTGACTCTATGGCAAGCTAGCCAAGTGCCTAACACCTTTGCAAATTTTTCCCAACGTTTATCCTTAGAGGAAGCCTCGTGGATTCCTTCTCTCACAGATATGGAGTTGTTAATGCATGTGCTAAGATAGGACCACTCAGTCGAGGAACACTCAGAAGGGCTGGATTGCCCCAACCATGGCTTGGCTACATCCCAATCGCCCTAGTACACTCAATGTGCACTTGAACATGCTTGGCAATATGCAAAGCCCATCCTCTTGGGTTGGGGACGTGCTTGTATCACAGGCTGACCCAAAACGGCCTCATACTTAATCATTCCATTATATTTCCTTTTGTAATGGGGCTTGTGACACACTACAATATCATTTGTGGTAGCATTTTCTCTAAGTCAACAAAATTTGCAAGTAAAGTTCGTGTCACTTAGAACTTGTCAAACTTGACCTTACTTTGAATATTGGAAGGAGGTTCATTTAATCCTCATTAGAATTAAAAATAAACAAATTTTCTCTATAGTTATCAATCGTAGCACATTAGATCCCGACTGCATTACCTTTCGATAACTTGTTGTGAATGTGATACTGCACATTTAAATCAATGAGTAAGTTGGTGTTCTCATACTATGATCTTCTTTTATCTTTTCAAGGTGAAACATCGAAAAAGGAGAAGTAGTTCACAGTTAAAGTTAGCTTCCGAGCAAGCTCGCTTCGATTGTTCTAGCTTTGATCGCTACAATATTGAGTTACGCCCAACTTAAGCTAAGAAGTTGAGCCCAAGCCCAGCCTGGGCTATCCAACTCCAAAACACGTTAATGATTCATATGCTTTGTGTCTTTTCTGGTTAGTGGGCAGTGGCAATGCTCACTTTGCACAAGCAAAGCGGTCAAGATGTCAATGTCTGTGCAAGTATTTATTAGAGATGATGTTGAAGATATTGACACAATGAATCGTGTATTTTCAATTAGTCAATCATATAGACTAGCATCCATGTCTTGGCTAAGAGCTAAAAAATGCCATTACATGAAAACATTTTGAGACAAAGAATTTAAGGACTCAATCAAGTTGGCTTTTAGGAAAAAAAGTTTAAAGTTGTAACTTAGGGTAGGTAGACTATGGTGACAGAACATAGTTAAAACATGACTAGAAGGAAGGGCTCGAGGTGAACACGGTGGTAGAACGACTAATGTGCAATGCAGACTTCTGTCAAGTATCAATGCGAAGGTGGCGAGAAGCTTCAACACAATTTATGACCGCTCAAGAGTAGACCAAACAAAGTTAAATTTTACCAGATGACTAGACTTCTATTTGTTTCCAATTAGAAGAAGTCTAGTCAATCGCATTCTCCAAAGTTAAATTTTGTTCTATAAAGCTACAAGAAGATCTATAATCAATCGCATTCTACTTTCATATGACAAGTCCATCTTCTCATTTGATAACATGACGTCATAAACTCCATTCAATAGATATTTCTTTATTGCGTGAAATCATATATCTAAAAGTCTCATACGAAGGAAGCAATAAACACAATAAAGTTAACCCGGATTATGCACATCATATTTGCATCTAATAGTCTCTAAAATCTAAACCAATTCATTGAATGCAATCAAGAGTTCCTCAACTGAACTATCTTCTATAAAGCAATGGAAAAAATAATTATTGCTTAAAACCAACATAGTTTCAAGATCTTTTTCAAGTAGAATTGCTACAATTTCACCCATTGATTGTAGTTTTCTTATTTAAACATCTCACAAGTATGATTTGATAAATGCAAACATATTATAGACAAAAAAATTTTTATTTTCACTTTTTCACTTAACATGTACCTTTTATAGAAATAACATAATGCATCATTTAAATACATGGGTGACACAATCTCGTATGTTCACTTGTTAGAATTTAGTGTGACCTGAATTCTATTTGAGTCTGGCTAATAGGCCCATACTTGAATCGCATCATTTGAATAATTTTCTTTTTTTTCGATCTTCGTTTGATATCAGAGACAGGTTAAGAGTTTCGTACTCTATCAAAATTTTTTTGCAGTTGTAGTTTTTAAAATTATAGTTTTTCGAAAAAGATGCGAAAAAAGTAGGAAAATTTGTTCCATTTGCCATTGTCTTCTTTGAGAAAAATTGTTCTGTCGACTGGTTAGCATCATAAAAAACGATCCCCTACACAACGTGAAAAGAGTTTTCTTGAGCCAAAGTACTTCGAGCAACAAGTTTGTCGGAGGAGGATTGTTTAGTCAATCGTAAGTTGCCAAAGAATTGCATCAACGTTTTCTATTCTCGCTTTGTTTGTGCCCCAAAAATGTACTTTACAAAGGTAGATTTTTGACAAAATACCAGCTTAATAAAATATTTAATTTTCAAACATTGAATTCAAAATTTCTAGCCTAAAAACAATATCCTAAAAGCAAGGTTATGTAGCTGCTATTTTTATTGGCCCGCTCAGCTTCCAATTCACAGCGAGAATCTTCCATTCAATTAAACGTACTTAAATGATAAGTCATTTTGACATAATAAGATGTTGCAATAATCAGTAGCAAGCCAAGTATGGATGCCAAGACTGCTATTTTGACGCGCACACGTGATTGGTTTTCTACTAAAATTTGGGAGTCATTAGGTGTCGAAGAGCTGCTACACTCACGGGACTGTTGTATTTGGATGGGAGCTTCTTTGCTCGGGCTCTGCTTGAGCTTCTAAACTGGTCTTGTACGTGACGGGGCCACGTTTGGGCAAGATTAGCCAAGTCATTTTCATACAGTGTACCCAATTGATTTTTCTGCCTTGTTTTTTCTAGTTAAATAGAACTGGTAATGGTGGAAACTGTTACAAATGATACGCAGCAAATATTAAGGGAAACCGTTTCTAGGCCATGAGTATTGGGCGGGCACATATATTTAGCGTATCAAGAGTATCCTGGCGCTCATTATTATGCTTGAGCCTTGAGATGAGTCTGGTGGGCAAAGAGCAGGAGAGTTTTGTGAATATTTTGAAAGATGCAAGTCATTTCAGTAGTGGAAGTAGAGTGAGATTCCAGAGACTTTTAACCGAGTAAGTCAGAGAGAGAGACTTCTAAGGCAACCAAAGTGAAGATAGCGAGACAGGTGGAGTAATAAGCCAGAGATCCTTGTAGAAGACTCCAATTAGAAAAAAAAACTGTGCAAGTTACTTGAGACTGAAGAGATGACCCGAAATGGCAAGAAAGGAAGAAAAAAGGGTTCACCAAAGTGGCAGCTTTTTAGAGGGCACAAAATGGGTGCTCAAATGGGCTTTCTGGAAGTGTGAGAAGCACTGCTGACTGGTGCGATGGCTTCTTCTACGAGAAGAAAGCTAAGGGCTTTTGAAAATGACATTGCACCGGAAGACTAAATTCCGAGCTGCATGATTGGTCAGCAAGGGAACGTCCCCTTGCTAGTCATTTAAAAATACTTGACCGTTGTCTAAGCCAAAAACCAACACTTTCTTGCGTCCCTTGTTCTCTTATGTCCTTGTTTCTTGTTTTCTGGGTAGATGAGAGCCCCGCCCCTCTCTCCGAATGGGGTGGCTTCAATCCCTCTTCTCGCCATTGCAGAAGCTCTGGTGCCGCCTCCATTCTTCTCCCAGAAACAGTATGTTGCTCTCTCATCCTCTGCTTTTCAATCCTTTTCTCTCTCCATTTTCAAGATGTGTAAATAGAACAAACTGCATTTTCACCCATCATGAACTACAATTTTCTTCGCAGTTTTATCTCTTGGGCATTAAACAGGAGTGCTCTGCATTTCAATGCCTTTCTCATCTCCATTCTCTGCACAATTTTCAGCACGCAGCTTCATAGAATAAACTACGTTTTCAGCAAAGATAGACAACAGATTCAGCGGGAGTTGTACTAACAAATTCCATGATAAATGTGTCTGAAATTCAACAGGAAGGGGGATATATATTCTGTACGAGGACGTCAAATCCTGCCCTTACGAAGATGTCCATGTTCTCTGGTCAATACTGGTGGAATCCAATACACCCACTCTGCCATTAAAGCAATGACCTGAGTCCTCATTCTCATCGGCAGAGGGCTTCAACAATCAAACAGAAGAAAACATTGTACAGTCATGTACATAATAAACTAATTTATGTTTATACATGTTAAATCATACATCCTTTGCTTCTTTCTTGATTTTTCTATCCTAAATTCCAGTGCATAAATCCTTCTGATGTCTTTGTTTTTTAATTCAATCAAGTTTTTTGGCTTTCCCATCCATGTCAATGAGCATACCAACTAAATTGGTTTCTTACGGTTGCTTTGTCTATTCTGGTAGTTGCCAGTTGGGGAGGTAGTTCATCTTTTTACGCAAAGTTACCAGACCAGCTTTCTGCTTGACTTTTATAGGCTGCGCAAAGTCATCAAACAAAGTTGTCGTCATGGGTTCTAACATTTGGAGTTTACTGTCTGACCATGATGCACTGTGATGAAAACCTTTCCCTCCTATATCTCTAAGACTTGTTGGTAAATAATATCCCTCGCCCAAGGTTTTGTTTTTTTGATTTGATGAATGTTTCAATATTGGGTCATGTGTGGTATTGAGGGAGACTCGCCATTCTAGTAGGTATATAATATTTTATGCCACAGTTAAATCTGCAAGAATTAGGTTCGGCATTGAAACATTGCACCACAGATAAATAAACAAAAGTTTGAAACGAAACAGACCATGGATCTATTTTATAAAAACTTCCATAATAATTTTTTTAACTTCGTTACTAAAATGACCATAACTTCTTCCACAATGCTCGAAATAACTTGAAACTTGAACCAATAGAAACTAGTCATCTAGGGCATAGAAATTCATAGGTCACACGGTAAATTTAGAGGCCTTTATTCCCTTTCAAAAGTTAATCAAAATTTAGTCTAAAAAACTAACGAGTTTTTATCATCATTTACTTTATTGAGTTTAATGCTCAACAAATTCTTCAGTTAAAGGTAATTTTTGGCCAAAACTATACATACTTAAGTATTCAAAGTTTCACTTGAGCCACAAATATTTGTTGTATACCACATTTTGTTATGTTAAACTAGGCATCTCAAGGAGAATACTAACTCTTCAAATGATGGAAGTTAAGTATTCTATAAGTTATGAATATTAAAGTAAGATGAAAACAACAAGCTAACATATTGTGCATAGTACGGTTCTAGTATAGTTAGACCATCTTATTTATTTTAGTTTTTCTAAACCGTTTTACTATGATTTATTAGACATATGAAGAAAACTTAGGATATTGAAATAGTTATGGTTTTTTAAGGACACGCCAAAACAGTAAAATTGTACTTTTAAAAGTGGTTCAGTTTTTATGATAATTGACCACTCTCTCAAATTTTATTTGAAAAACTGTTTAAACACGTTATATTAGACATGTAAAGGAAACGTTAGCTGCTGGAATTTTGAGACGCGCAAAGGAAACTATTTGTATGGTCAACAATGCAAAATCTTCATCGTTCACAAAAGCTTGAAGTATATCTTCACTCAAAAGGAATTCAATATGAGATAGAAAAGATGACTAGAACTAGTAAATGATTATCATCGTGAAATCAAATACCATCCACGAAAAGAAAATACAGTAACAGATGTATTAGGAAGAAAGACAACACCATTGAATTTTATAATGGAAAAACTATCAAGAACCCTTAATTCTGAAATCAATAATATTGGATTGGAAATGATTTTGAAACAACTATCAAGTGCCTCACCGACAATGACATTGCGACCTACAATATTGGCAAGAATCATGGAACTTCATAATGGGGACACTATTGGAAAATTTAAGGATCGATAGTATGTTCCAAAAGACCATGAATTATGTCAAGAGACTTTATCTAAGGCACATTCCTCTACTACTTCTATAAAACATAGAATGACTAAAATGTTAAACAATTTGAAACAAGACTACTGGTGGCCTAATATCAAGGGAGATGTTGTTAAACATTTGAGATTATGTCTAACATGTCAGCAAATTAAAGCAGAACATAAAAAACCTTCAGTAATCCTACAATAATCCATGGATTATGTTATAGGTTTACCAATGACAAGACGATAAATAGATATGATAGTATTTTGGGTAATTGTTGATAGATTGACAAAAGCAGCTCACTTTTTGCCAATTAACAAAACTTATTCAAGAGATCAATATGCAAAACTTTATGGTCATGAAATAGCCCGTCTACATGAGGTATCAATTATTGCAAATCGGGATTCTTGATTTACTTTAAATTTTTGGAAAAAGTTTCATAAAGATGAGTGCCAAATTAACATTTATTATAATCTTTCATCCCCAAAACTAATGGAAAACAGAAAGAATTATTCAAATAGTGGAAGATATGTTAAGATCTTGTACGCTAGATATTTTCAGATAAGCTTGAGCAAAATGTTGCCATTAGTTAGATTTGCATACAATAATAGTTGTGAAGCGACCATTGGTATGACAACATATGAAGATTTGTGTGGCAAGAAATGTATGTCTTATTTATTGGGACGAAGTGGGTGAAACTAAATTCTTTGGTCTAGAACTTATACATCAAACTATCAAAATGATAGCGATTATTTGACAAAGAATGCAAGCTGCGCAGAATCAAAAGAAAATTTGTGGAGATACTAGAAGAAAAGTGTTGGAATTTGAGAATGTGTTCTATGATTCAATGTTGAGGAAATCTACTTAGTTTTACAATCTACTTAGTTTTACAATCTACTTCATTTTACATTTCTGTTTTTTATCTGGCTCTCTCTCTCTCTCTCTCCCAATCGAGCAAACAACAAATAAAAGAAGAAGAACAAAGAAAAAATGGTGAAATAGTGAACAGAACCCATTTCTTTCTCCCTGAAAGCTTTCATAATAGAGATAGACATCCCCCATGAAACTGGAGCTCTCTGCAGTGAGTAATACAAGTTTCTGGGTTCGACTACTTCTCAAATCTCAGGTGGGTTCCCAAAGCAAAACTGTCTTATCATGTCTCTCTCTGTACAGAGAGAGAGAGAGAGTTGAATATGAGCCTACTATTGAGCGCCCAACTCTCTAGGCGATGTAGTGAGTTGTTTTACTGGTACTCTGGCTCTGTTTCGTGGCCAGACACTTTAATAAATGCAGGGTGTGTGATGGGGTCCATCCAAACGATTTCTTGGTCCAAGAATCAGTTGTGAAGTGATTCTGATGGAGCACCCACGGCTAGCTGACAAAGTTTTTCATTTCTTTGGACGTATTTTGTTCTTCTTCTCATCAGTTTTGATGCATTATTTTTCAATTATTCAAAGGCCAACCTGTCCTATCCTATGATTACATTATCTTGCTGGAAACAAAGTGGATAATTTGGACTCGGATTTGGTTTACTAAAGGAGGATTTTCAGGGTTAATTTGGCTGCGTTAGAGGCCTGGTTATTTGACTGTCTGCTTCTGAGTAACCACTGCGGAGAAAATCCCTTCTACCCATAAAGAGATAACCTATTCTACGACCCCGGGATAATCTTTTTATTTTTGACCTTTTAAGTTAGTTCTTCCTAGGGCTGTTATGCTCGTAAAACTTTGACGCTCGAGCTGTTTCTGTTGAAATTTCTTTTCTGGGCAAGCTCGTTGAAGTTGGGAGATTTCAGTTTGCGAAATAAGCTCGGTCTCTCTTTCGAAAACAATTGATCTACCCTTGCTTTGCAAGTTAAAAAAAGATTCGGCCTTTTTATATTTGATGGTACTAAGGATGGCCGGTCGGGATCATCATTAAGTCAGAGGAAGTGTAGTCGCTGTTGACGGTAATACGTCTCCCGTCGATCACATGAGGTAGCCCCACCAATCACCATCTCAGCCTTCAAACTAGATGCTTGTGTACTGCGTCTAACAGCAGCAGCAGTCTCCTCGTGATGTTGTCTGAGACGTTGGTCATGACAGACCCCAACCAACTTTGGAAGGACAATAACAAACCCCTCTCACTCCAACTATGTGTTTTCCAACAAGTATTCTTTCAAAAAAAACATGCCATGTAACACCAGCTTCGCTCATCCAACATTGTACTATATTGTTTGTGTTTTAACCCTGTGTTTTAGACTGCGGGGTTTAATATTATACCATCCCACGCTTCTAGGTTTGTGATTATCAAAATACACGTTTCTTTGTCTTCTTAGATGACGCGCATCTGCTTTCATCAAATACTAGGCTTTTCTCATGCCTACCCTTCTGTTTCTCCAACTTTCATCCTTACCCAGTTTGAAAATAAGCGAATTACAGTCGCCAGATTGATTATTTCGACCGAAGAGATAAAATCACATCATAGAAATGTAGACTTGGATAGTTTTGGACCGTAAATCTACCATTGTTCGATTACTTGGTTCAAGATTTTCGGATTTCCATCTAGAGCTTGTGGGTAGTTTCGTCTTGACCATCAGAGTTCCCCTGCTTGGATGAATCTGGCCTGTGGAGGCGGGCTTGTGATTGCGACTGGATGTGGTCGGACATGGCGATGGGCGAAGAGGGTGGAAGGCCAAGAACGAGGTCAGAAAAAGCATTAAGAATGAACTTATGGGTGTTCCTGGAATTCATTTGTAGATAGCAGAGAAGAAGTTGTTGCAAATACATCCAATCTACTCTCTGATCTCTGGCCTCGATCATTTCCTGCATCGAACGTCTGAAATCATCAAAGGGGTCGGTGGAATATTGACGGACTTTCACACCTCCGGTGAGCAAAGTGTAGTCGGAGCTGATCCTGGTGTCCGGCAACTGGTCGAAAATGGACTTGGAAGGTCCAGGGGAGGAGATGAAAAAGCGGGGGAAAGCGAAGAGGGAAGCCAAATCGGGGAGGGTTTCACGGTCGGAGAGAGACTCGTCGGAGGAGGAGAAGAAACAGTCGTCGGTAGAGGAGGGAGTGACTGACAGAGAAATGGAAGTACCGGAGTAGTGTTCGTTGAAAAGGGGGTTGTTGAAGTTCTTGATGGTGGTGGCGGCGGATGAGGAAGTGGTCCGTGGGGGTGGTGGATGGCTGCAGACAATGTCTAGTTGCGGCGGCGGTGGTGGGGATGACTCCGAGCAGGGTGGAATGTTTGGGAAGCATTTGATTAGCTTGGAAAGGCAGAAATGGAAGTTCTTCAGTACCATGTTTGACGCTTTCAGAGAGAGAGAGAGAGAGAGATGGTGGCTCTGATTATATGCAAAGTTAGCAGATATCCTAACTCAGATAACATTCTAAGGAATGTCACAGAGAAAGAGGTTACTCAGGAGAGGGCAAGTGTCCCCATCGGAGTCTCAAATAACATTTGCCTTTATTTTTATGTTGCCATAGGTTGGTGGGAACGTGCTCTTTCTGTTTGGTCCGACTCCCTTCCGGTTTTAAAGCATTCCTTGCGATTCTTGGATCTATTTTCAACTGAATCATTGATCTATGGTGATGGAATTTTGCTCAACTGCTCCCATTCCCATCACCGGAGCAGCCTTTACATACTGCTTAACCGCTGTGGCGCTGTGGTTGGCTCATAGAGTACTTGTGCTCGCAAACATGGCAGTCATTTTAGAGTTTACCTAGAACGAATCTCTGGTGTCTGAAGAAGAAAGCGGGCTGGATGAAGTTTCATAGGTGAGGCAACTGCAGAGAGATGATGCAACTCCAGAGATGCATTGAAACTGGAGTGGATGCAACTTGGGAGATAAGGATGGATAGAGAACACTTGTAACTTAGTCTCCTGTGCTTGTTTTGCAAATCACACTTCTGATTCTGACCAGAAAAATCTTGCTCATTACATCTTTTGAAACTCAGTTATCATCAATCGACCCTTCCAGATTTGACGAAATTGAACAGATAAAAAGAATTCCTGAAATTTACTGAAGTATTTGGCAAAAAGAAAATCTTTTTCACAATGAGAATTCAACAAACATGAGCGTCGATTGATCAAATGTTCAGATATATTTACCATAAAAATCTAGGCAATAAGCTAAATCATAATGCACAAGTCCCATGCAATAAGCCGAAATGTCCTGAATTACATATAAAAAAGTACATAATATATAATGGCCTCGGGTTCTGTCAACCCCTAATGAATTAGGTAAACAGAAAGCTATGTTACATATTCAATTGCTAAAAAGCCAAGTCATGTGGAAAATTCTTGGGGCAAGACGAATATATGTTCAAGCAACAGGCAATTGAAAATTTGAATGTTCAGATATTGACGACAACATTGAAGGATTAGACCATCTATTCGATTTTAAATTAATGATAAAAATTTCTTTCTTCACAACCAACGAGAGGGAAAATGAACTTCCCTGCCATGACCAGACGAGAGGGATTGAAGAGACGAGAGAATCACGGGCAAACACTAATTCAATCCAGAAAGGGTCTCTAAGTAATCATTTGGAACTGCGCAAACGAACCCCAACATTCAGAAAACCATATTCAATGGTGTATCAAATAATGGAAGAGGTATTTTTACGGGGGTGAAGTATGAACATTCAGAAAACAGAATACACGGACTAGGTTCCATCCAGAAAAAAAGGAAGGGCTTCAAACTACCACAATGGCAAAGATAAAGACTGCATAAGGAAGAAGAAATAACAAATAGAGTTTACTCACTGTACAACAACAAGACGGCCTCGCATACCTCCTCTGAAATCTCCATTTCCGTCTACCAAGATTTCATCCCCACCGTCCTCAGAGTTATCCACGTCGTTTGTCTTGGGAACCGTCACAATGAGCTCACCATCGATGAACACCGCGCTCACAAGCTCTGGCAGCGTGGTCTCAGGAAGGCGAAACCTCCACATATCGACTTCGAGGTCGTTCAATGACAGTTCGAGCGATCCACTTTCACGAATCACAATCTTAACCACACCGGGATGGATTTGAATGGGGTGGGCCCTGACTTCATCCCCAAAAGCATCAGTTTCTGCACAGAATCGGAAGCAATCAACGTTCTCCTCAACAAAAACATCGGCGTCGGAGCGGAAAGGGAGCTCGAGAACTCGACTGAAAACATGGGGCAGCCTCCGAAGCTTCTTGTGGGAACTTCCTAGAAGGGCCTGAGCTTCAGAAACCGAATCCCTCGCGTTCGAGTCATATCGAATGGTAATATTACGCTTCCTAGGTGCCGGATGTACCTTCATTGCAGAGAGTATACTAGGTATTTAGACGAAATTCTCCTNTGTTCAAATATTTTTCTCCAAAAGAAAAAACGTCATAGAAAAACTCCGTTAAAAGAAGACAATGCATATAAAAGAAAGGAGCTCAAAAGCTATGGATGCAGGAAAAGATGTCACTACAAAAGAGTGTCCTTAAGAAGAAAATTAGAGAGAAATGTGCAAATGGATTTCCATGGAAAATTTGACATCGGAAAGCGAAAAGGAAACTTCTTCCGGAGAAAATATAGTAGTCGATACCATGCTTCATCTTTTTGGAGAACTAGTAACACTAAAACCACGCAGGGACTTAGGTTTTCCCTAGTATAACCTTTTTCCATTAGCTCATCAATTGCTATTGTAGTTCTTTAGTCTCCTTCGGGGTGCTATAATAAGTTGGACGATTTGGTAAAGTAGCTTCTCGTATTAAGTCAATTTGATGTTCAATACCTCATAGTGATGATAATTCTGTTGGTATTTTTTTTTCTCATCACGCTTAGGAAATACAAGAAAAAAAGTTCATAACACTAGGCACAACATTATTAGAAGTGTTAGTAAAAAAATTATGTTTGTGCAACAATAGAATCATGGAAATTCCAATTGAGTGGGCTCTACCCAGTGCACTCGCTTTTATAATGAATTTTTTTCTTTCTCTTTCTTTTCTTTCTTCTCTCTCATTTTCTTTTTACCTCTTTTCTTTTCTACCTCCTCTCTCTTTCTCTCTCTCTCTTTTTCTCTCACTTCTTCTCTCTCAATTTCTTCTTTTTTCTCACTCTGTTTTTCTCTTTTTTATACTTTCTCACTGGACTTCTTTTCTTTGAAACATTTTTGGAGTCTCAATTGATCTTCATATACTTTCCTTGGTGAGATAGGAACCATGTTAACAAGTCGTTCGTTGAATACAAATGAGTACTTTTTAGTGTAGCCATCATACATTACTCGCAAGTCATATTGCCACAAACGTTCAAGTCACATAACACTTCATCTTCATGTCTCCTTATACGGAACCCAACCATCACTTGTTTATTGACCTTAACTTCACCACTCCGATTGAACCATTGTGGTTTATGAGATCGAAGATACATCATCACTGATAAACACAATTTCTCAACCAGAATGGTACTTGCAACATTTATACAACTTCTTCCATCAATTATGATACTATATATCTTGTTTTTCAAGTGACATCTAGTGTGAAATATGTTCTATCATTGCATTCCATCATCCAGTATCTTTGGTTTAGCAATCAAAGTCATTCGCGTAACATGTAGCTCACCTTCCACAATATATTCACCCTCTTCAGGCTTGTCTACACATTCAACTTCGTAGTCGTCATTCATCTCAATTTCTTCACTATCATGTATCACTATATAAAATATTTGCAATCCAGTATCTTTGGCTTTGCCAATTTATTTTTCTTCTATTTTAGCATAATTGGGTTTCCACATTAAAGAGCTAATGCCTAGTGGTGAACAGTTTTCACTCTTCCTTTTGAGCGGTTCTATATTGAGTCCTTCCAAGAATCTATCCATGATAGCTTCTCGATCTTCTTCGATATTGGCTTTAATCATGGTCACTTCTGGAAATATTTTTCCAACTTCTTGAGTGCAATTTTTGACATAAATCTCGACATTATTGACTAGGTAGAAACTTTTTTCTCATAGTGGATTTCATTTCATCCCATGTATCAATAGGTTTTTCTCCATTTCTTCTCATGCTCAAGGTTACTTGAATCCACTTAGTAATAACAATAACAAAAAAAACTCAATAACAACGAGTTTTACCTTTTTCTCTTCACAATAGTTGTGACAATTGAAGATTAATTCAACATTTTTTTTCAATCAAAATATGCATTCGGCTCATTCTTTTCTTGAAAAGAAGAAATTTCCATTTTGATGTTGCCTCAACTATCATTCATATGATTACTAGGCTTTTTTCCGTTCTTACTAAAATCGTTGTCTAATCGTCATCTTCTCTATCGTGATTCACATTTCTAAACTCATCTCTTCCTCTTTGTTGTGGATTCTTGTTGAATTAGTTCGATTGCATTTAAGCAGGGATGTTTAAAATCAAACTGGACTACGAAACCAGACTAGAATCAAAATTTTTGGTCGATTTTGCTCAAATAAAAAATTAACTTTGGGCTATTTATCATAAAACTTGTTAATTTTGGGTCGGCAATCGACATTCTCAGTGCTGCTCATGTATTGTATTGTTATGAAAAATGCTTAGGCATTACTCTTCTAGCTGCGAAAAGTTTGCATTATTGGATGAATCTATTTATCAATTTCCCCTTCCTTGCACAAATAATTTATCTCTATAGTGTAGGTAAGAACAGAGATGGCCATACCGGCCCAATCATATTCTCACAAAATTTAAATGAAAAGTCCCTCTTATCAATATTTAGATAGCTTCTACAAATTAAAATTACAAGAGCATAGTTTGTGAAAAAACCATAACTTGTTTCATTTTAAAGAGACGTTCATTTGCATCTTCCACCATTCCTAACTCTATGGAAACCCTAAATATACATCAACAACCACCAAGTCACCCCAAATGCTTCTAGTAGACCAAATGACATCTAATTTGTTTTATATTTCATGGAAATACTAGAACCTGATCAAGACCAAAATCAAATATACAATCTCATACTGGTTTAGTTTTAGAAGTTTACTGGTCCAGTTCTACTTTGAAAATTTTAAAACCAAAATTTTATCGTTTGGTCATAATTTTTAAGAAAATCGTACCAACCAGGACCACGAACACCCCAACATTAAGTATATGAATGGTTGTCGTCGAGCATTTTCATTAACAATATCCAATCAGTAATTGATAGAGCCTAGTTAGTCTCTTCTAACTTTTCTAATTTTACCCATCAACACTTCAAATTGAAGGTTGTCAATGTCTTGTGGTGACACATCATTGTCCAAATTCAACATATGCAAGAATGAAAGCCTGCAATAAATTGTTCAAAAATGTAATATGAAGGACCTCCATGCACTCCCTTATATGTTTTGTTGTCGTCAAGTAGGTCTCTCGTGTTTCACACTATTGCTTTGCTTTTAAAACTCTAATAATCTCACACCTCCTGCCTTTGTCAACTCACTTGCTCCCAAATTTGGCAAAAGCTGCACGGTCCGACAATGAGTTCTTTAATGTTGACACTGAGTTACTAGTATGAAAAGAAAGAGGTAAAGGAAACTATAAGCAAAAGAAATAAAAACGAGTAAGGGACTAAGAAACAAGACACAAAGAACAACAATAAAGCACAATTAATTGCTTGACTAGAACAGCAAATAATCACAAGCTTTTTAAATTATTTGCACAGCAGATCAAATTATTCCAAGATGATTCAAGGTTTATATTGAACAAAACCTTGATCTCTTAATGGATGAGATTGAATGAAACTATTAATTTTTCCTATAGAAATAATAATTCGATTCGACCAAAAGATAGAGCAAATACGAATATTTATATTAGAAATGTACGATGTATTGCAAATACGATAAGATAAATAATTTTTTTCTCTTTTTTTTTAAACTTCAACCTTGCGAACTGAATAAGTAGCACGTTTTTTTCCTTTTGAATAAGATAGCGTAGCTGTCATACCAAATGATATGATCCTAGAAAAAAAATGATCAGTGATCGAATAATGGAAAGAAAATAGCAAGAATAGGTACAGAACCTTGACCCAAAGATGACGAATGTTTGAACCTTAGCTTAGAAAAGTTGAAGACCCATAAAATGACACGACGAAGAACCTTGGTTAGAAATAGTGCCACAAATGGAGGGATTCAACTTGATAAGTCAAAAAATGACATTCCTAGACCTACTTATGAAAGACCGGACAACAAAGGTTTAGCTAGTGAATTTCTCTCACAAAATATGACTCTTCAATTCTCAAATAAAAGTTGCCACAAATGTACAAGTGCCCCTCATTTTATACTATCGCCCACCGACCAAAAGTGTGAGGTGTTAAAATTATCACATCTTACTCTACCTACCAAAATGAGGTGATGTGTACAAGCTTTTTATCTTGTAAATTCTCACCTACCCTGCATACCAAATGTGAATGAGGTCTATATGTTTAAAACTTCAACTCCTATCTATCTTTACTACTAAAACATGTATTGTAATGTACACATAAATGTGATTACATGTTAATTACTTGTGTACTTCAATAAACATAAAAAATTATGATGGGTGGATCATGGTCAGGTGTCATACTCTCATTGTCGTGAGTATGTAAAATTTACCCTCCATTTTATTAAATTTATGTCCTCATCACATCAATAAGAAATATTGTGAGGAATGTATCGTGAGAATTCTTCATCTTTAATAATGTTATGTTGTGCTATAAGTTGATTTAATGTTGTGTGATGTTTAAGCGCTGCCGGTTGATAACAAGTTTTTAGTCTGGTAAAGCATAAATATTTGAAATAATAGATTACACTAATCACATAATGAACATGTATTAGCCTTATCACGAGGTAAGATTATATTATAAGATTAGAGGGCTGGTGCTATCGTAATTAAAAAAAAACTTTATATAAAGAGTTTANAAGCACTACAAGCATTAAAATAAAGACTAAATTCAGGTTCAACTGTGGCATAATAAACTCCAGATTCAGAAACTAGCAACATTCAAACTACCACTAGGTTAGTAGCTTAACCTGCAGTTGGAGATGCATTGGATTTTGTCGGCCCTTTCTGATGACGCAGGCAGCTCTGTCGTCTTGATGTCTTTCGACCACGAGTGTTCAGTTTAGTAGGCGTTTTTGAAGCCATGGGTTGATCAGCATCATCATCTATTCCACCCACTGGCCCAAAAATTGAATCAAATCTTTCCAAATAGAAATGACTAGCCAGGTACTGCTTTGTCTTGGCACTATTCCCTCACCTTGTGACCTTTCTTTCTCCCAAAAAAAGAAAACACATGTTGTCCGAGCAGCAAAATTACAAGATCCCTACACTAAGCAAGATAGTAGTACATTACAATATGAATTCAAGAATTTCACTGGCACAACAAAGCAAATGGAGACAGACTTTGAAGAGATCTGCCTTCCGTAATCACGCCCAAGACATATTCCCATGCTGCTTTTTCCTGCTTCTTCCATCCAGAATAGGTGAATTGCACCAGTGGATTCATATCACGAAATCAGATTGGTTAGAAATCTAACATCCAGAATAGCAAGAAGTAAGCTAATGCGAACTTCGATAATAGGAATTTTGGTTCATGGCACTTAACTTAATCATATGTCACTTTCATTGAGTCAATGGGCAGCGCGACACTTCTTTGATGTGCTGCTTATATATGTAAGAATGAAGTTTTAGGTGCTTTCTATGAAGCACAATTTAAATCCAATTTTCAAGCATGGTGAGAATAAGAAAAGATTAGAGTGATGAAAACAAAGTGTATACATATTTTTCAGCTCCTTCTGCATCAGAGTTCCATCCCGTGCAAGACTATGATCAACACATGAAGTTGTGGACCTAAGAAATCTCCAAACAACAAGATTGCAAACAGCTACTGCAGAAGTAAAAATTAAATGATTAAAAATTGCTCAACACAGACAGTCAGCACGGATGTCAGATACGGAAGAAAACTACAGTTATCATGAAACTGGTGCGCAATTTGTGTGGGTGTATGTGTGTGAGGAAGAGAGAGACAGAGTGAGTGCTACCTGCGACAGCTTAGACTCTTAAATGGAAGCTGGGCCTCCAAGGTCCTGCCACAAAAGAAGGTTTTCATAAAAGAAATCCATAAAGAAGGGGTACCTACAATGCAAAGAAAAAAAATACATCAACACGATAAAAAGGAGGTGAATGCATAGATTGTCGATCGAAGAGTTTCTTCTTCTGGCATAAACACATCGTTAAAGATAATCTGGAAAATATTACCCACGTTGCCTTTTTAATTGTGCTTAAACAGAGAAAAGATAACAAAAAAATCTCATCTTTTTCATCAAACTCAAAGAGCAAATGCAATATTTAAGAATTTCACGGAATAAGTAGAATATGAACGCCGAAACTAGCTTACGACAGCAAAAATTCAGAAATCAATTTTAAGCATACTATCAGCTCTTTGAGGGCTTGAAAGCCAGGATCACCCCAATTCATTACAGGTTAAAAAACGCCGTAGAGGAGCAGAGAATGATTGAAACTACTCCATTAGCGATTTCAAAACTAAAACATGAATTCGATGAGAAGAAAGAATGCTAATCAATGTGGGAGTAGGTGACCATTGATTAGGCTCACAAAAATGAACCTATATTGTTTTCATGTTGAGATTAATCTCGGAGAGGGGTGACAAACATGCACTACAGATCACCTTTATCAAATTACTGTCAAAGGTAGGATTATCATAGTTCAGTATGACATGGATTATTTTATTAGAATTTTGTCTCGTCTATAAACTAATGTAATTTAGAGTCACAAAAATTATAATTTTATAATAAATTTATTCTTATGTTCATATTTTTTGATAAATGAGTTTTCCACGTAAATATGATGTCCCGTGTATTTTTTTTCCTTTTCTGGTTATCGTTCAATTTTGAACAACGGGTATAGTGGGAAAACTTCGTATTCTAACTGAATAAATTTTGGGGTTGAAGTTTTAAAAATTAAAATTGTAGGTTTTTAAGTGGAAAATCCTAATTGTTGATGATAGAAACTGTTCACGTTACTATGGTAATAACAGTTGAGATTTGAATGATGAGATGAAAAAGAAAGTATGATCTAGGACACTAAATTTGCGTTAAAAATTACTTTTAGGGAAAATCACTTGCATACAAATAATATAATATGAATATGCAAATACAACCTCCCGTTTTGCAAAATATGCCGATTATGAGAATCAAAATCATGAAAATCGAACTAAAATTTGGATCAAAAAATCGAATCCAAACCACAACAAACCTCACAAAACATGATCCAAAAGATAATAAAAGATATTTTTTAATTTTTTATAGGAATAAAATTAAAATGACAATTATGTCCAAGTCTATTCCTAGCACTAGTTGCTACTTATTCAGTTGTAAACTTTTGGAATCACCGAGCAACATATCTAGTTTCGATTCAATGTGAGTCAGATCAAACTAAAAATGACATTTTATCTAGCTCGAGCAAGCCGAGCTTAGAAAAATCAATTTGTCGAGTCTGTCAAACTTTTTTTGCCGAGTCTACCCAGCATACTGAGCTCAGTCTCGTGCCTATATTAGCCGAGTCTAAATGTGCCTAACGAGTTTAAAGTTATTTGATTTTCTTTCCCCTATTAACCTTTTCTTATTATTATGCTAATTATAGACTACTAAAATGAAAGCGATCAATATGTATATCTTTTTATGCTAATTATGCTAATTTTTCTTATTATTATGCTAATTATTAACTTTTTCTTATTATTATGCTAATCATTCAGAATGTACATATGTATATCTCAAAGCTACTATAAAAATTTCAAGTTGATCCAACAATTGAGTGTTGAGAAATTAGAAAAATCACGCTGGTGCAGAAAAATCAGAATCGTTTTCTATCTCTCTTTTCTCTTTCAAGGCTGCCCACACTTTTCATGTAGGTTTAGATGCCCTAATTGTTGGCTACAGTGGTTGAGCCCACAAATGTGCTTGATCCAACAAACTTGTCAGGACTAATGGAGATCCAAGGGCTAATCTCCTGACCATTCATTCTCTTCTTCATTCAACAACTCGTTGCAATGCATAAGAGATTCAAAAGGTTGACATAGGATGACTCGAAGGACATCCCTGTCGGACCAATTTTCTACCTAAGAGGGTAAGTGACTTAGATTGACTAGCTTTTTCATGATTTTATAAAATCTAATTTCAAAGAGTTTGTTACGATAAATATAAAGAGTAATGATAGAAAAATTTAAAACGACGTGTCAACACAGTTCAACCAACTTTTGCCTATGTTTGCGCTCCAAGGTCACACTTTGAAGATTCTTCTCTCGCTGCACGGGATCACCTAAGTTGACTTATGAGTATAAAAAAAACCATTGCACATCTACTCTTGTTTTTAAGAGCGTTACCATTTCTTCAATTGACTCTTTTTTTCGAAAGACATCACCACTACTTCTAATTTTTCAATGAAGATTAAATTATTCAAAGATAACCAAATTCCGGTTTTACAATTTGCATGATCTCAAACTTGGAATAAATGAAAACTCAAGTGAAAATATGACTAAGTGTGAGTTCGAATTTCGCCAAGCGTTTCCACATCTTTTACAATTTATATATTTGCATTATGGGGTGTTTTAGTTGACTTAAAGTTGGTTTTTGATTGACTGAAACTTCATATTTTTTTGTTATCGTTAGAAAAATAAAATAGTTGTTGGAAAAGTGTTTCGGTTGATTGGATTGGTTTTCAATCGACCAATCCTATTTCTTGGACTCCATACAAGTCCGTCGACCAAATGTCATAGTTGTGGTCGACCTAAACTCTGATTCTTGCACATGGATTTTTCAAAAAACAACATAAATGAATTGTGATTCAAACGAAATTAAAACGTGAGTTGAAAATAATGGATACCTTTATTAGAGTGTATTTCCAATAAAAAATTAAATAATTAATTTTTTTAAAAAAATAATAACAAATTATTAGCTATTCAATAAGTCAACAATCTCCCATTTTTGCTTAATTAAAAATATTTCTAACTCAACAACTCTCTCATAAAATATGATTATTTAAACATTAAGTTTTTCCCCATAATGTATTATTTATGTCCCCATTTTAAAAGAGTGCGTTAAAGCAAACATGTATAAACTACTCCCCGTAACTTATGCATAATTCTCTCCCTTCGACATTATAAAAAATAAAATAGGAGAAGTATTCTTTGAAAATAATACTAAAAAAAATTCTTCAACTAAAATAAAAGGAATATATACTCAATACAATCCAAAATAAGGCAAGAATGATATTCAATCAATTTCATATAATTCGAATTGTATAAGATATCGAATCAAATCAATAACAACATATGTGTGTCATCCATTTTAAAAGATACCAAAAAATTCAAATCTAAGGAGCTATCCAACTATACAAAAATTTATATCCATTTAGTCAAATTAACATGATACCAAATTGAGATTTAAGTCTTTTAACATTTATTCATATACCAATTAAAAATTAAAAAAGACTTGCAGAATAAAACATATATGCATATTGTTAAAAATAATCCAATTAAAGAATAACATTATAAGAAAAAAATTCAAAGATGAAACTCATTTGTAAACAAAAATTAAATACCAATAAATAATAAACTATAACAAAAAAAAATTATGTGACTTCTGCATATGTTTCAACGATACAAAATTGAATATTCTCAAATACTTCACGGGATTGCTTTTATACTGCATAAGTATTTAAGTAACCATTTTTGGTACCTAAACTATTTTGGGACCCAGAGTGTAAATTTTAGTTCTTTTCGAAACCTACATTTCATTTATACTTGAATTTTTTACATTTAAATTCAAATGACGACCAAATGATGTATGTCCAATACAATTACAACTATAACAAGTGTCGGATGTAATGAAGAAGTTTGCATACGACTTCTTTTTTCCATTTGAGTAGTTACCTTTTGACTCCCAAAAAGCATATCCAAGTTTTCCTTATTGTTGGAAAACTTAGTCACAATATCATTTAAACCTCTCATTTTTTATGCAAATCAAGTAAATTATTATCAAAAGAAATCAAAAACTTTGTACGCTTTTGAATCAAATTGAAAATTTCTTTTTTCAAGGTTTTAATCTCATTCTCCAATGACATACACAAAATAACATGTTTTTTAATCAAATTATTTTTCTCTTTTTTCAAACTTTTATGCTTAATCCTAAGGAGATCAAAGTTTTCAACCAACTCATCACACATATCAAACAATTCTCTATCATTATCATTAATTTCTAAATCAATTGAAGATTCATTTATCTCAAAATTGTTTGTCATTAGACAAACTTACTCAATTTTGGAGGAGATATAATCTTTGTCAACATGCAAATCACTAATGTTTACTTCATAGATTTTTTATATATAAACTCAAGTAAATGCCAAATATCAAAAGCATTATCACAATTATGTACTCTATTAAATTCATATATACTTAGAGTGCAATACAATAGATTAATTGCTTTTGCATTTTAACATATAATTTTTTAATCAAAGTCATCCAAATTGTTAAGAAACTTAGGCTTGCTAAAGTCGTTTTCAATCATATATCAAATATCAAAATTTATAGCTTGGACAGAAATATTTATCTTCGCTTTCAAATATACGTAATCGGTACCATAAAAAATTAGGGTCTATCTATATGTAACCCATCAACATGCGAAAAATTCATAGTGGACTCCATTATATAAAGAAAATAAAAATCACAAATAATTCCAACAAGATAATTATTTACAATAAGCAAAAATCTAATATATATATATATATATATATATGGAAAAGCCAAAGCACAATCAAACAATCACAAGAAATAATCGTAATTAATTCTAAAAATCACACTCAAGAGTAATTAACCCCTCTTTGATACCCATTGTAGGACCAATTTTAAAAGTAAGAGGAGGGTGATTTAAGTTGGCTAGTTTTTTGTAATTTTATAAAATGTAATTCTTAAGTGATTATTACGATAAATATAAAGAGTAAAGGATAGAGAAATTTAGACTGATGTTTTAACGCGATTCGGCCAATCTTTGCCTACATCTGCCTCCAGGGCCTCACTTAAAGATTCTTCTGTTACAGCTAGAGAATCCACTAGGTTGACTTATATGCGTCAACCAATCCGTAACAATTCGACTATTCTTTTCAAAGGGCGCACTCTTTCTTCAATTAACTCTTCTTTCCGAAGGGCATTACTCTAACTTCTATTTTTTGTAAAAAATATATCTCTTGAAGAAAAATAGATAATAGTTTTACGATTCACACAATTTCACACTTGGAATAAATAAAAATTCAAGTAAAAATACACCGGAGTGTGAGTCAAAATTTTGATAGTGCTTTGGTGTCTTTTCTGTCATGGAATTCCTTGCTAAAATAATCCATCATTGACTAATTTAGATATTTGCATTCTGGGGTATTTTAGTAGACCTAAAGTTGGTTTTTGGTCGACCGAAACTTTGGGGTTGTTTGTTAAAATTATAGAAATAAAATAGTCTTTGGAGAAATGTTTTGGTTGACCAATCCTTTTTTTACCAACTTTTTTGGATTCCAAATAGTTTGATCCACCTAAAGTCACTGTTTTGGTTGACTTAAACTCTTATTCCTACACATGCATTTTTCAAAAATAGCTAACAAAGTCTGATTCGAACAAAACTGAAAATATTTAAACACACGAATTAGAAATAACAAATACTCAATTTAGAAAGTATTTCTAATAAAAAGTATGAACAATTAAGTTTATCATAAAAAATAATAAAAAAACTCATTAGATACTTAATAAGTAAAAAATACATCTATCGGGAATACCTTTAATCTAAAGCTCCATGACTCATCGCCTTCCAAGATCGAGAGCTCAAGGAAGGTCATTAGGCCCAACTCCCCAAAACAGAGCTTGGCTTGGGCTCGACTATCGTTCTCGAACAAGCCTAGGCTCGGCCCTACAGCAAAACAAGTCAAGGTCGGTTCTCTACAGTGCAAGTGACTTGAGAGAGTTGGAGCTCGCTAGCTCGAATACCAGCTCTAGATCAAATTGGCCAATAACCACAATTAGAAAGTGTGACCTTCATTTCTTTGTTCAAATATTTAATAGGACAAATTTATAATATACAACATGTTGGCAAGGGGTGAGTGTTTACCGGTTTTGTTCGGTTGTAGGCGAGAATCAAATTCAACCGACTATCTTGGTATTTAGATATTGAAACCTCATGTGGAAAAAATTATAATAACTAAATGGAATATTTTGGTAGGTTTTAGTTTTATTACCTAAATAGAATAATATATATTTTTTCTGCAACAATATTTGTATTTTTAAACAAAAAATATAAAATCAAATTATAATATTAAATTTACAAATATCATATCATTCCGTTATCATCACAAAAAAGTTAATTAATCAACTTATCAAAGTGCTACAATATTAGTTATAATGAAATAATGTTATTTGTATCTTCAAACATAATAATAACTAAATAAAATATGAAAATAACGTGAAATTTAAGTTCAATAATATAGTTAAGTTATCTAAATTTTTAAGATAGTATTTAGAATAATAAAAATGAATATTACGTGGTTTGATTTTTGTCATTTTTGAATAATCCAAACCAAAAACCGAATCAATAAATTTGGTTTCTAACTTATGTAACCGAAGTTTGTATTTATATTTTTCAAAACCTCTTTTCACCAATTTTGGTTCGGTTTGTTGGTTCTGGTTCGGCTTTGTTCACTCAAATTTTAGGGTGGAATATGTTCCAATATCATTTTGATTTCAAAAACCTTAAAAACAAAACTGCTTTGAACTTTTTACAAAGAGTTAGTTTAGGGTTATTCTCTTGCCATACTTTCTGATGTGTGGTCGCATGATTAAATCGATTCAAGTAAATAATAATAATTTATATTTTATTCATTAAATGCATTTATATTAATTCAATCATGCGACGACATGTCAAGAGATATGCGAAGAGATTATAGCAAAATAAGTAATCCTAGATTTACTCATTTACAAATTCAAATTTCTGAAAAAATCTACTCGAACAGAATCATGAGTTTTCTTTACGATTCTGATTTAACCCGACGACTTATCCTCTGAACTTGTTAAATAATAAACAAGTATAGAAAAATTATATAAAAAAAGAAGCACGTGGTTGTAAGCACATGTGTTTTTAGATATAATCGTGGCCTAAGAAGCTCCCGAGAAACCCATAGAACCCATTTATGTATGGGATTTGTTAGTAAGGAAAGCGGTAGCAATGTTACTTCATGTGAAAATGTGAGGAATTGATTGCAGTTGCTCTCAAAGTTTTCTCTCTTTTCATATGTTGAAGTTTAAATATCGTGACACTTCATACCTTAGCACGTTTTGATAGAATAACATGACAAAAATCCATTCTAAAAAGCTCGAGAAGATCGATGCACGGGGGAAGAATAAGTTGCAATCTACGTGTGCAAATTTCTCTATCTAATTTATTTTTTAATCCTACAACCGAAGTCATATTTTTTCATATTAATGTCAAACTATTCAACTAGTATAACTATTAGCGTTTGTATAAGTTAAATAAAATGTAAATTTACATGAAAACAAGTTATTTTTTTATTTTTGCAATACAAAATGTAATTTAGAAGAGAGTAGAGCTTGAAATAAACCTTCCATGGAAATTAATTACATGGTTGTTGACACGAGATTTTGGGACTGAAGGAAAGCTATGGTCGTTAAAATTATTCCGAGACAGAAAGCAGGACCGCCATTTCTGTCGATCTATCCGATTAGCGCAGCGAGAAAGAGGACTCGTCGCCCACCTGCGATGAGATTGCCGACCTCGAGCACTTCTTGGAAGAAGAAGACAAATTGGTGGACCTTCTCCTCAGCATCTGCCTCATTCCATCTGCAACTCGAACAGCCGGGTTCGACTTGAATTTACGACAGACAGACATGTGAGCTCTCACAGCTTCTTCAACCTCGGAAGGGTTTTTGATTTTGCATACTTCGTCTCTCACAGCTTCTGAACATAGCCCGCATAGCCATTTTCCGTTGAATTTGGCTTCAACTTCAGTGATGTAATCTTGGGTACATTCCTCTTTCAGCCCACAGCACTCGCACTTCACTATTTCGATCTCCATTTTTCTCTCTTCTTTCTCTCTTGGTCTACTTTTCCTTTCTGTTTTTGGGAGGGTTTTAAACACTGCGAGAGTGGAATGAAAAGTGGGTTTCTTTTGCTATGCTACCTTTTTTTTACTCTGCGGAACTGGTGTTTCTTCGAGAAGATGTTAAGAGTTGTATGAAGGGTTTTATAGATGAAATTTAAGCGAGAGAGAGAGAGAGAGAGAGAGGGTTTAAAATAAGAAAAGCTGCCATAATTTCCTCCATGTTCTAAGGGACAACATTCTTAAATGCCTTGACAATATTTAGTCGAAAAAGGTGTTAAATCCATCAGTGATTGGTCCAATAAATTCGATTCTCTCTCTTTCATATTCTGCTTTTTCTCAGATTATTAAATTTCATGTTTCTTTTTCAGTTCTATCGGGTTCTGTTGCTGCCGCTTTCGGTTCAATTGGTTGACAATAAGCTTATAAAGCTCCAGTCTTTTTAAAACTTCCGTTTTGACCTTTTTAACAAGAATATTAAACGACCAGACCGGATTAGATGACCGATACCATGATTAGGTTTTACCATCGTGAAAAGAAGGAACAAAACCCTCGAAGATAAAACCCCAGAACCAGTTTATGAACAAGTTTAAATTGGGTTTACTGTACTCCAAAAACATAGTTCCACGGACAAGCCATGCACGGCAAGTGGGGGCCGAGCTTTGACACCATTTGGAAACGCAAACACAAACACACAGCAGATTTCAGTCGCTGTCTGGTGGTTCTCGGGCAATTCGACTAGCCACGAGCCTGTTTTCTGCTGATGTCTTAGAAACTGAAAGGGTGTAAAAATTGTTTTCCTACAACGACTATAATCCTTGTTTTTATCATTTCATGGTTCTCTTGTTTCTTCTTTCCATATCACCATCACTATTTTACTAGTAAAATTTATCCGACATGAATGGTGCTAAGTTTAGAGAGAAATTCTACTTATGAAAACATTCGCGAGCTACGTACCCTATCTATTTCTTCTATTCTCCCATTTCTTGCATGGTATTTAGGTTTAAATCAACAGAGTTGAGAGGCTCGATGATTCTCACATGGGTTTCTCTGTTTGGTTCATCCACTTTATACGTGGGTTTGTTGAAATAGGTCACGAGGGGTGGAGTTTTCTCGCCACAAATGAATGCTCTTCACATGGCACTCCACATGCTCTCTTTACCATGAATGCTCTTCGCTGCAACCAATCATTTGATTATACTTCCAAAGAATTCTACAATCACTGCAGATTGAATCATCTAAAATTCAATTGGATGTGGATTAGATAAAGAGGATGACAATTATACTTCCAGAAGTTAGCGTTCATGTGGTATGTGCTACGACGCCTGAAAATTATGTTGATTGTGAGATGGCAAAAATATTTAAGATAATGAATATTGAGTGGTTGATAAGTAAAGTATTCTTCTTGAAATGCATTATGCTAACTATCCATAGCGCTATTGTACAAGACCAAAGGCAAAAGCGTGAGATTAGGACAAAATGGTTAGCATATTTGTTGTCTCAGCGCAGTAATCATCTGTTTCAGTGTCCATTTCCACCTGCGGGAAAGCTCTTATGCTGCTGCCCATGCTTTTGTCTTGCAAGTTTGCGAAGCAGCCAAAACTGCCCATATTCATAGGCTGCAGTGTCCTAGAGAAAACTACAATCCATGTCGACTGACTGCGCAAATGATATTGTTTTCAAGTAGAGCGGAGGAATCTAAGGATGTGATAAGACAATTGGCGGATGTTGGACCCACCATGTGGACTGCTTCAATCATCCAACCAAATCATGCATTACTCTATGCAGTTTCATTATCTATGGTTGTCTTTTTCTAGTGTAGTTGTCTTGTTCCTACCTGAAATTGCTTGCTTTGAGTTAGCCAAGAGCTTTGTGATGAGAGGTTAAACACCACATAAGCTTCACCTAATTACGAAGAAGGGTATCACGTCGATTAAATATGAGACATCGGAAATGATGCTGCCCAAAAACATGGCCATGCGTGTCACTATCTGGCCCCACCATTTCTCGACATCAGAATTGTCCGAATAGGAAAAGAATTTCTATTTGGCTGAGAATTTTAAACACTAGATATAAGATTTGCCAAAAACTAGTATCAATGACTATGCATGTCCATATCCAACATAAAAAATAAATTAAACCCAGGAATTTTGTACGAGTCTTTATACCTATTTTAGGTAATTTAACAAATATATTATAATACCTATCTTAGGTTTAAAAATTTACCCTTCATTTTATTAAATTTATGGCCTCATGATATGCCTTAAGTGTCATAGTCATACTCTCAATAGGGTCGATTAAAGGTCGTGCGATATCCACTATCGTAGTCAATATGAGTCAGTCTATGAGCGTGCCAACGACACAGAGTGTTCATGTTGTTAGTATAAGCTTTTTGTTTAACGAGCGAACGATGAGCGAATCAGATTATCCGAATAGAGAGTCATTGAGCATAATGTGTATAAAGAGTGTTGTAAAAAGCATGGTCTTTAGTGGCTAGCAAATTACAACATTGGGTAGGGGTGTGAACTATTGGGTATCAACTTGTCTATGCCCCCTAAAGTGTAATCTGCACCAAATTGGCCATGATAGGGGGCACATGGTATGTGAGCGAGAAGTCACTTGTTGCTAAAAATATAAAGTGTAGAAAAAAAAAAGAAAATACGAGAAAGGAAAAGACACTGGACATAGGTGGCCATTGACAACATGCCTTGGACAAGCCCAGATCTTGACATTCTCTCTAATTTGAGTCGTTGACGTCCTTGTCAACTTTGTTCCTGCTTCATCTAGAACTCCTTGATGCTCAATGTGAAATTCTCTTAGTCTTTAACCTTCTCCCAAGATATCTTGTCGTCTCCTAACATCTTCCACTTTATCAGGTATTTCTTGTAAGTTAAGCGCCAGAATTTGACGCTTCTATATGGTAGCTCGTGTGTTTCATCATATAATTACATATAATATCTTGCCTCAAGATGAACATTGTGACAAGATCAGTGAGATGGATTTGTACCTTCGATATAAGTTTTTCGTACATGAGCATTTTGATTTTGCATATCTTATCATTAGACACATCCCAATTGTCCCGAAGAATGTAGCCAAGACATTTGTGTTTAACCTATTACTTATTCAGATTTTCTTAGATCACGATGTAGAGATTTCATCTTTGTTCCTTGTCTCTAAAATTTAGGGGGTGGATATTTATTCTAAGTCCACCCTAGCTTGGATAAGAATTGTGCTCAATGAATACCAAAAGTGGGTATTCAAATCTTCATAGTCGGGCTTGTCCACCGATGAGCCAGATGATGTTGAGACCCTTTCTGATGCTGATGTTGAGCCACTGATTGATGTGACTTTTGGTCAATCGATACACCATTCGGATGACTCTGCATCGCCTCTAGAAGTGTCGACAGCAATAAGCTTTTTGTTCGACCTATATCAATGAAACAAAAACTCAAGTTTGCAGCGCCTCTAGAAGTGTCAACGAGTAATATTTTTTGTTTGACCGATATCATTGAAGCATAAATTCAAAAAAGCAACATCTCTAGAAATGTCGACCCATGGAGTAAACGGTCGACCAAAAACTTGAGCAAGTGTCGACCAATGGTGTTAAGTGTCAACTAGAAAACGTCCAACATCTAGTTTTTTATTCAAACGACAGCAAAGTGTCGAGCGATAGGAGTATAGGTCTATTAAAACTAGGTGGACGTGAAATAATTATAACTAGAGGAGTTAATGCATTTTAAAGATAGCAAATTTTAGAGAGAAAAGCGACAAAGCACTCCAGAGTCTTTTTAAATCTCTCTATCAAGTGTTAACTTGTGATTTACTCACTAATGAGTATTTGAGTGTTTTAAAATTCTTGTAACCTGATTTTTTATGCTCATGCAAACTTAAAAGGGTTGACGATCCTAAGTAATAGATTCAACATAAGGTTTAGTTTACATCCGAAAGTCAGTTAAGTTTGCTTGAGATTGAGAAGCGGAAGAAATCTTCAAGAGACAACTTTGGAGCGTCGACATAAGCAATATTGGGCTGAACCGCATTTACAATTGTTTGTATCTTTCTCACTCTAGCCCGAATGACAAGTCCCTCTCCTCTAAACTTAGATCCCACAAGTTTATGGTTCACTTTCACATTTGACAGCAAAGCGTCATAAACTTCTTTTAAAAATAGACTTTCTCTAGTGCATAGAATCATATCTTTACACGTATCATATGAAGCGGCCAACAAGCACAATAAAAATAACCTCAAATTCTCTTTAATAGTATTTTCACCTCGCAGTTTCTAAAACTGAAACCAATTCCTTCAATGCAATCTAGGGGTCTTTAACCAAATCATCTTCCATTAATAAATGAGAATATAAATGTTGCTTCAAATGTAATTTACTTGTCAGGTTTTTTATCATGCACAACTACTTTCATTTAACCCATAATTTTGTAGCAGTGTTTTGGTTCGCGTCATGCAAAGTATGATATCATAAATGCAGATGTATTGTAGACAAATATTTCTTATCCTTATGAAATTTCTTCTTTTCACTTAACATAGACATATCATCTAGCTCCATTAACGTGTTGTCCAATAACGGGATATCAAACCTGTCGCTCAAAATACCGGTTTCAGCAGAATATTTAATTACTAAATACTCTACGAAAACTTGAAACAAAAAATAATATTGCGATTATGAAAATCAGATGCAAAAACACCCAAATATTAGAATATTCTATTGAATAAAAAAATAGAGTCAAAATATTCCAAATTAATAATAGATCATCCAAAAAATTAAAATATTCTACTTAATAAAAAATCAGAGTCTAAATATTTCTAAACCGATAATCAACCCCTCAAACTTAAAAAATTAAAAAATAATCCAAAGAACTTCCACTGAAACGAAGCTTTCTTGGAGTCTCAATATTGTCAATGAAAATAAGATTATGAAATAGTGTCCCACTGTTATTCCATCTCTCCTTTAATCATCTCCTGGTACCCGCACTCTTCGCTGCAAAATGCTTCTTCCCCTCCTCAAAAACACAACCCGCCATTTTTAATGGCTGCTCTGTTTTCTTCACTCTCCCGATAACGGATTTCATTGGGGAGATTAATCTAATTTATTAACCTAATCCTTCCCAAATTATGTACAATTAACTGAATCTAGAACGATCAAATTGCAAAAAGGAGTGGCAATGGAAATAAACGAGTGTATTACTCAGAAAGCTCCGATTTCTTCGTCGGAGACAGAGACGATTCCGTCGAAAAGGACCCCGTTTGAGAGTTCTTAGAAGCAGTGTGTTTCGGATAAGGCTTTTGAATCTTGAGATGCGAATCAAACGAACAGTTGGAAAAGTTTGATCGATAAGATTATCAACAATGCCGAGGCCTACTTTCTTGGAATCAAGCTTATCCTAATGGCGTCTCCTTTCCGTCGGGTGCGGTTTGGGGATTTTCTTGTAAAACCTGTAAATAGTTCGTAGACATGAAGAAGCAGGTCTCCTTCTGCAACTTCCATCGTCCACCATTAGAGTATTACTTAGCTAATCTGCGCAAAGCTTTCTATGTTTTTTTCTCAACGAGGTTCAGATCTTCGTCTCTAATACGTGATACATGCACCTTCAGAAGAAAACCCGCTGTAGAAACCTGAGTTGCAGAGAAGATTTTGAGGGAAATTTGAGTCCAACAATTTAGCAAACTTGGCCAGAGCCACTTGCCTCTTGTTTTTCTTCTTTCAGTAATATTATAATTGTTTTCATTGAGCCAGAATAATAATGTTTTTATATACGAAGATCACATGACTTCTAAGCTCATTAGGCTTATTTAGCTCAATAGAATTATAACTTTTAGTTAGTTTTAGAAATTATTGAAAATAAATATCACACTGATGTTTAATAACTTTCAGCTTTTTTACAAAATTGTAATAGACATCACAATGAACAAACAGACATAAAAATTATGTTCAAAGTGACCTCAAACTTAGGTTATACAGAATTTTAATGGAGTCATTGTTGTGACGTTGCTAAATTAATTCAAATAATTGAGGTAAGCGATGTTGCACGTGTTGTTGTCCCATTTGGGACCTACTTTTTCAATTTTTTGTTGCGGTCGAAAAAAATAATTAGAATAAGATATGTTGATTAAATAAATTAAATGATGATTTGTTTTATGTCTTATAATAATAATTAAAAGGTTATAAATTACATACAAGCCTGGCCCATATTTTGGAAGGCCCACGTCGATTTTTATTCCGCATTATATTCCTCTTCGTCCGCAGCTCTTCACTTACAGTGACTGCAAGTTTCAATGGACCCTCTCTCCGTGCTCCGAGACTTCACCATTCGCGGCGAGCTCGACAAAATTGTCCGACTCAACGACGAGTTTCGGTTCGCTTCCGACTACTCCTTCCCATGCTCCGCCGAGACGGCTTATCGCTCCATGCAGGGTAACCTTTATACTCTCGAAACCCTAGTTTACTACACCAGAAATCATCACACTAAACACACCGAATATATCCAGAACGCCCGCACGCAGGGAATACCTGCTGTTACCTTCCCCGATCGGAAACCCCTTCTTGATTATCTCACCGGTAAGGTTTCCTCTTCCGATGCCATCGAAATCCTCGTTCCTCAAAACCCTAAGGTCCCTGATTTGACTTCTGTTGATGAGTACCGCCCTGAGGATCCTTCTGTTGTGGCGGGGATCGCGGCAATGGATGAGGACGATGATTTCAAAGATTCAACTAATGTTGATTACATGTCTATGATTAGAGCGATTGAGAGACCATTGAAAGACCGAGAGTCAATTTTGGAATGTAAAAATAGGAACTTCTATAATGTACTTGTGGCTTCTACTAAGAGGGAGGAAGAGCGGCAGCGAATTGAGTCGCAGCAGAGGAAGGACGGATGGGTGGCAAAGAGTAGGCTCATGGGATCAGATGATAGGGGGTTGGTTACTTATGGGGATGAGTTGGGTTATGATGCGACTACAAAATCAAAGATGCATTTCAAGGGAAGCAAGATTGGAGAAGGGGTGCCTATAATTTTGGTTCCGAGCGCGTTTCAGACTCTAATTACTATTTATAATGTGAAAGAGTTTTTGGAGGATGGAATTTTTATATCTACTGATGTTAAGGTGAAGCAAATGAAGGGGGCAAAGCCGGACTGTGTGACTGTGCAGAAAAAGTTCAGTAGGGATAGGGACAGAGTGGTGACAGCATATGAAGTGAGGGACAAGCCATCTGCACTGAAATCAGAGGATTGGGAGAGGGTGGTAGCGGTTTTTGTTTTAGGGAAGGAGTGGCAGTTCAAGGATTGGCCTTTCAAGGACCATGTTGAGATTTTCAACAAAAGTGAGTGGTTTCTGACCTCAATTAATCGTTTTTATAAACACTAGGAATTTGGGTGCTTTGGTTATGCTTTCAGTTTACCATGAGGAATGTCCTGTTTTTTCTGGCTCTGCATTTGAAGTGGGATCTTAAATTAAAAGTTCAAATTGTTTTCTGCTGATACTTTTCGAATCAACTGACTGAGTTACATCAAACATCATACAGTCATTGGATTTTTCATGCGCTTTGAAGATGACAGTTTGGAATCAGCTAAAAATGTAAAGCAGTGGAACGTAAAGATCATCTCGGTATTATCTGCATTCCATAGTTCTTCCATGCTGATTTAATTTTCTTGAATCTTGTTACATCTGATTTCCCTCTCTGATAGACTATACCTAGCTAGCCATTAATGCATGAAGTATTGATCTCAAACACTTGTACCTTATAATGTTTTAGATCAGCAAAAATAAAAGGCATCAAGACAGGGCTGCAGCATTGGAGGTGTGGGATAGACTAGAAGAATTTGTACGATCGAGGTCTCATTCTTGAGGCTGAAATGTTTTGAGACCACAAGAACATGTTGAAGAGGTCGTCATTTGTTAAAGTAGGATTGCCTTGTAACAAAGGAAACATTGTAAGGTCCTTCCATCATCCTCTCCTAAGGCTAATCAAGCAACATCAGTTTCTGGGATGTGGTTACATTTCTCCCATAATTTAAACTTCTAGTAGAAATACCAATGAAACTTGAAAATCAATCCAAGTGATATGGATTATGATCCAGGAATATGGGTAAAGAATACAGAGAAAGCTGAGGAAAGATGGTGTATAAATACCTGAGGAAAGATGGCATTACCCAGAATGTTGTTTTTCTTTATGCTATCCCACCTGAACTTGTGCGAAGA
Organism: Begonia fuchsioides; assembly: GCA_003255005.1. Lineage (NCBI taxonomy): Eukaryota > Viridiplantae > Streptophyta > Magnoliopsida > Cucurbitales > Begoniaceae > Begonia > Begonia fuchsioides. The sequence continues at coordinate 232,811 of QAOC01018794.1, forward strand.
TGGCTTCCATTTTTTAGATTAAGTTCATCGTATGCTTGATTTCTTCGTGCTGATTATGCTTAAATTATCTTTTTTCGCAAGTGTAAACTTTCTGTGGCTTGTTTGATTGTTGATTATAAAGTGATCTAGGTTGGATCGGTTACAAGACTATGATATCCTCCATATCATGTTTCAAACTTTGTCGACAAACATGTAACACTCTGCTTACTTTCCATTGCGATACTCTTTTGTTGTACTCAAACTAATTTTGTTTTGAAGTTTCCATCGTAATCAAGCACAATATTTATTACAAGAGAGCAAAAAGGCCCTAGGCTGGTACAAATAATAGGTAAGTCTATCACAAAGGGTCAACCCAAATAAAAAATGGAATTAAACATGGAGTCCTCTTCGTGATGGGAAAGTCATGTACTTCTGAAGGCAGATCAATGCTCCATGGCAGCTCTGACCAAAGTGGTGACTGAAAGAATGAAGAAGAGCAGAGATTTTGACAAGTGCAGTGAATTTCCATTTGATGTTCCTTGTGGTGTAGAAGGCACGGATTTGGATCCATTGTCTGCTTGGTAATATGGAAGGAGCATTAGAAATCTGTTGTTCATACATATTAGTGAATATCGGCGAGGGCAAAGGTGCTAAAATCAAACCTGAAGGATCGGTGAATGGCGATTCAGGTGTCTCGGCTGGAGAGTCGGCAGGAGATGCAGCTGACAGAAATCAAAACACATCAAGTCAGCGGCAACAACTGAATTACAAAGTGAGTTCCTATTCCTCCCTGAACTTCCCATCGTTTTTGTTGTGGCTTAAGTCATTTATATATCATTGCGTGGGAGAAAAAATAAAAATTGGGAAATGCTCACCACTGCAGCTACTAATTGACGGAGTCTGAACATTGCAAGCAGAAGGTAGAGCCATAGCCTGAGTTTGGTTGATATTGAGCCCGAGCGAGGAACCTCCGCCGTTGAGGACCTGGCATAAGCACAGAGGCTGTGAACGCAGCACGCTGGCAAGCTGTGAGCAGCATCCTGAAGATGGGGTTGAAGAGTTTCCTGTGATGTAGCTCAAGCACGGGGACAAAGTGATTATCACGTTAGTACATGACTGTGACTCGGCTCTTGCCCAGAGCATAGCTGCCAGGAGAGCGAAGATCAAAGTCGGCTTCATCATTCTCAATTGCTCCATTACAAATATTCTTAGTCGACAGGAGCACCAGCTGATCTGTTTGGTGTAAGGAATTGGAGGGATTAATGGTTTTTGTAGGCTCCAGGGGCAGAAGCAGACAAATGATAGATTGGTTATGTAGGCGAACAACTACTCCTACTTATGTTTCTTTCCAGCCAGGTTATGTAAACGCGTTTGATTTTTATCTGCCCTCTAATAGTTCCTTCTGATCTGGAGAATAAGCATAAATGTTCGTTGGTTTTTTCTTGTATCATCTGAACTTGTTTTGATATTTTGATTGCCGGAGTCGCTCATTTGGGGTTCTTGATTGCTCATGCCCTTTTTTTCGAGTTATCCAAGTAATGAGCTATGAGGATGACTACAAAATAATCAGCAAATAAAGTTGAAATCAGAGTTAGTTTGTTAAAGTCGTTGAACTTGGTCACCAACTTCACCTTCTCGCACCAAAACCTTGTCATTTATAAGCGCCTTCAACCCAGCCTTTCTAAGCACCCCACTCTCTTTCACACTACTTTCTCTCGATAGAGTTGTCTCACGAACAATGAAGTCTATCTCAGCTCTGGCTATGGCTCTTGTCCTCTTCATCGTCCCCGTGTATGGTCAGACTAGCACGCCATGCACTGCCTCCATGCTCTCCACCTTGACTCCTTGCATCAATTTCCTCTCTAACAGCACTGCAAACAGCACTTCGCCACCTCCAGGCTGCTGCACTTCTCTCAACTCTCTCACCGGCAGCGGAATGAGCTGCCTCTGTCTCGTCACCTCTGGGAAAGTTCCCCTGCCCATAGCAATCAACCAAACACTCGCCATTTCCCTTCCTCGCGCTTGTAACATGCCAGGTGTCCCTGTTCAGTGCAAAGGTAGAATGATTACCGATTTATTTTGATCTCCTCTTTGGTATATCACATTCTAATTTACTCTTTTCCTTTGGATCCAGCCGTAGATGCTCCCGTGCCATCTCCGGGTAACGTTTTTTTTTATCAAAATACGTGACTATTTTTGCATCTTCTGTAACTGTTATATTATGGCCAATATGCTTCATATATTCCAGGTCCAGTCTCAACTTTGCCGACTCTATCTCCTGGAGCGTCGCCATCTGCCAGTCCCCAAGGTACTCGTACTCTTCTTTTTAAGGCTGAGATGATTTGGGTTAGGAAAAAATTATGTAAATGTGATGAGCTTTCATATATAAATGTGTGTTTTTTCACCAGCTATCCCTTCTCAACTGGTTCCTCCTTCCGAAGCACCAGAATCCGACAATACAGCTCTAACTCCCCCTTCAAGTGTGAGTTCGGAATCTCCGGCTTCGACCACTGGCAGTCGTCCAGTCCTGACTCCGTCGGCTGCAATGCCTTGTTACACCTTCCCGGCATATCTGCTAATTTCGTCATTAGCATTAGCTACGCTGAAGAACTACTAGATCTTCTTATTTAGAGCCTCTCTGTTACAATTCTTTGATCAATGTGAACCGTGTGAGTGCTTTGTGGTTAATTAGAACTCCAGAAACTTTATTGAAACACATTTTCGCATGCAGTGAACTTCCGTGATTTCCTTGGTTCAGCTGCGGTGAGCTCATTCCTCCTCTACTTCTTCATACTTTTTCAATGATATAAAAATACTTTTACAGAAACATTAAGCCAGCAGTACAGATGGCGTGGGTCGGTAACAACATACATTATGCCTTTAGAAACAGCTTGAAATTTAAAAAAAAAAAACCCAAGGAAATTGGTGATGCACAGTAAACAGTTTGAAGACTCATCTGGAATATATATGTTCTCAAGTTCCAGATGGACAAAAAAAAGCAGAAGCTAACAACTAGATATCTTTGCAGTGCTTCAATCAAAGGACCCGTTCTTATGTTCACATATACACATATTTAGTCTGCACACAAACCCTAAAAGACATTAGAGACCAGTTTATTTTGTTGTCATCTTTACTCAGAAATGATCCAAAAATTTTGGCATGGACAATCCAAGAATGTCAACGTAGCAAAAACAGAACATTTACAAAGCCTGCCTTCTTATATTCTATGGTTGATAATGCTTGGCGCAATAAGAGCGCATGATGCCAGGATCGTCAAAATGGAATCAATTTTTGGCCGCCCAAAAAGAGGTTTCTGAATTCTGATTGGTTTGAACGGAATTTGAACTCACAGCGGTAGACTCTTTAAAAATTTAAAAAGTTTTATATACCAAATTTACAAAACTCATCTATCACGTTGTCTATCGCTTCTAATTATTATTATTATTATTTTTAATGTATATAAAAGAATATATCTTTTATTTTATTTTAATCTGATTTATATTTATTTAGTTTTACTCATTACATTTTTTACTGTGCATTATGTTTTATAATTTATTTTAATTGATTTTCTATTTTCATGTATGTCAATATTTTTATCAGTTTTATTTTGTCTGTATTTAGCTTTATCATTTTAATGTTTTATTGAATTTATATTTTTTCAATTACTTTTTTGACCCTCCATAATTATAATATTTTAATTTATTTTTTATTTCTATGCAGTTCAAAACCTTTTTTCTCTCCTTTTTATTTTGTCTGTAGTTAACTTTTATCAATAAATATCTAGTCATTATTTATATTTTTAATTGATATATTAAATTTTTAATTGTTGTATTTGAGCAGTGAAATATAATCATTTTTCAAAAACACCTTAAAATAATGGTTGCACATAATGCAAAAAAAAAATGGCAATGCGAGAAGCTTTTGCATGAATTAGATTAGTTTATGGTTTAATATATGCTACTTCACCATATCATTCCATCGTCTTTGTTCTTTGCAACATCTTCGTCATTTGCGTCCATATCATTCCATCCCGCTTGAAAATGATTTGTCTTCAAATCCTCATCATTTGAAACAAATAAAGATAAATAAGAAATATTGAAAGTGACATTCATACTATGCTCACCTCGGAAATCAAAACGATAGCATTGTCATTGATGCGCCAAGAATTGGGAAAGAACCATCGATGCATGGAAGTAGTTTGACTTTTCTTTGGCTCTGATACGGTTGTTGGGAAATTATCAGAATAACGTAGAAACGTGGAAAGTACTGATTAAGATAATTTTCAGAAAGACGTTCTTAGCAGTCTTCTAGACGGAATTTTCTTTCAAACTAAGTTCCTAGGAAAGATTGGAGGGTCACAAACAGACACACTTAAATACCAATCTCCTAGACAAAACTTACCTGCACAGTACAATTATACCACTAACCTAGGCGGTATAAAAATAGTAGCAGATGCGATTTGAAAGTATTGATAATATTTTTTTTCTCACACCATAAAATATAACAACAACCAAGAAGAAAGAAAAAAATGAACACCAAGAATTTTACGTGGAAACAAAAATCGGGAAAAACCACAGGGACCGAGTCCAGAAAGATCTCACTATAAAAAATAAGAATTTTACAATATTTTCTAGAATCAAATATTCTAGAAATATTCACTAAGAGAAATTAACTACTCATGGAACTCACAATGTGCATAAAGCACAACACCTATTTTTCTCTTACACTTATGATTTTCTCTGATGATTCTCGTTGGATAAAATTTCACTCCCCTCAACCCTCTATTTATAGAGGATTTGAGAGACACCCTCCTCAAAAAGAGGAGGGCTCCACTATAATAAAGGAGGACTTTGCTGTAGCAGTGAATAGAGACTTAAAGTCTCCGTTCACATGAGGAGGGACCCCATCACTTATTGCGTGTAGGATTCAAAAAGCTTCTTTTTCTTACTAAATTATTCTCAACTTCCGATCTTGGGAAAATCTTATGTTCCTTAGGCTCTTAGCTTTGAAGAGACTCCTTCTCTCTCGAGATTTAGAGGATAAGTAAGAGAGGGCACGAGAGAGCACGAGAGAGCAGACAATTGGTTTTGAGGGTTTTCCTCCTAAAGATGTGTTTAGATAGACATTTATGTTTCTCGACGATGGTCCGGGGTCAACCAATCTCTCGTAAGTGACGATGCTCAATATTTTTACAAATTTTCACCGCGTAGGCGTCAACCGTTTTTATCCAAGTGTCAGTCGATTCACTATTTCTAGAGAATCCAAGAGAAATAAGTGTTCGGAGAACCTGAGTATAATAAATGTCGATCATAGCTTTCATTTTCAAAGAAGCAGAAAGGAAAAGGTGTCGACTGTTTTTATACATAGATGGAACGGTGCTTTAAAATTCACATTATTATTCTAGTATTTTTCCTGTACATTCTGTACTCTAAATTTGTTTAGTCATTCACCTTACACATTATCAATTGACATCACACGAAATCCATGATATAAACAGCCAAGTCATTGCAAGAAGTTTAAAAGGATTACAAATATTCTCTCGTAACAGTAGTCTCCCACATAATCCATATTCCATCGTCCATTTAGTGGTAGTCTCTCTTATTACTTTCACTCTTTCTTTTGGATGAAGGGTCATGAATCCATTACCCAAGATTCAAATTTTGATTCGAAATCTATTAAATACAATACAGAAGATCTGGTAGATCGACTATGGAACTTTGATTGCAAATCTCAGTTATGGACTCCTCATCAGCAGTTAGGTATTGAATTCATCTGGTTGGTTTCCGGCGCAAGCCACATAAGTTTCCTTCGTGAGTCCTCCGGTATGGCTTCTTGCACAAGTTTGCTGATAAAGGAAATTAGGGTCCACGTGCAGGTGCAAAACAAAAACATCTAATCGCTTGATCTTCGGGAATCATTCCTCCTCCTTTACTCGTGTCAATGGCTTCCAGCATTCCCACAACATGGTCCATTTCCGGGCGCTTGTCTGCATTTGCATCCCAACATCTTCTCATGATATTTGCAAAACTAGTTGGACAACATCTCGGGATTTCCGGTCGTAGATTCTGAACAAAGACATGGGAAATAAAGATAAATGAGATTAAACTCCATTCTGCTGCATGTCAACAAGTTCATTATATTCAGATGATCAATTTGCTATGTTTTTATTGGCACGTCTAGGATTTCCATTCTTGAAGCAGGAATTTTACCACTCCGGTAAAAACATCAATTTACCTGTCGAACAACTGCAGATGAGACATCAGCAAAGCTAAGATCAGGATAGGGCATGTCACAGCAGTAAATCTCCCATAGACAGATGCCGAAGCTATACACATCACACCTTCGATTGTACGGCTTACCATCGAGAACCTATATAGCATGTTCATATCGTTCTTTATCTCGCAAGGAAATGCACGAGGTTCTGAAAATTAAGAAATACCTCGGGAGCCATGTATCCAAGGGTACCGGTTTCCCCGGTCATGTCTCTCGGATTTTGAGCTTCCACACGAGCAACTCCAAAATCTGCAATTTTCAACCTTCTTTCGCCATCTAGCAACATATTTTCGGTTTTGACGTCACGGTGTACAATCTTCTTTGAATGTAGATAGCTAAGACTGCAATTAAAGTGAAATTTGATCATCAATTTCATTTCTTCAAGACTTTATGAGTTGAGAGCAAAAAAAAGGGGGAAGCAGAAATTACCCTCTAGCCAGATCCAATGCAAGCTGAATCACGACCTTAAAGGCAAGCTTCTTCCGTCTACTTCTGATCAAAAACTGTTTCAACGTTCCACCGGCTTGATACTCCACAACAACACAGCATGCTGCAGAAGGAAATGAACTCTGGACATCAGTTGAAGTGTTCTTTGATGGAACCTTAAGATTAGATGCCCCCATTGAAGCCCCAACAAACTGCATCAGAAGATAGCAAGAACGCCTAACAATCAGAAAGGCAGAAAAAGGTTACCCAAGAAAATCAATCAACTGAAATGTTATACTTTTGTGACATTAGGATGGTCAAGCTTATGCCAGACGGCAACCTCTTGCTGAAACGACGATCTCAAGGCCTTTGTCTCAGCAGCAGTTGCAATCCCATCCTCTCCCCAGTCCAGCAGCTTCACTGAAAAATCCGAACAACATCATTGCAAGAAAAATCCGAACAAAAACCTCGAATATCAGACAATATCCACAATTACCTGCGACATCTTGAGCATCATATGTACCCCTGTAAACGGTTCCATAAGTTCCATGAGCAACAACGTATCGAATATCAAGTTTTGACAAATCAATCTCCCACTCCTCTTTCGGCCTAGAACTCTCTGCGTTTCTCGACCAAACACGGCTCAAATGCTTCTCCAGCTGCATATCCAAACTTTTCAAGTCGATCTTATCTGCTCTCAAAATCATATCCTTGCCACTATCACTTCCCATACCCTTCACCATCGGTGTCATGTTTTCCTCCAAGAACCCCAAGTTCTTGGCATCATCATTCGTTTTAGACTCCATTGCCAACTGGCTCGAAATAAGGAATACACTAAAAACCAGTGATCTGAAGTGGGGAATTCAGGAAAAAAAAAGCAATTACACCCAAAACCACAACGAATTTGAATTTTCCGCCATCGTGGTCATCGCAAAACCTTGAACATCAGGTAGTAAAGAGATGAGTTAGAGCCATTGGAGATTCAACAGAACTAGCATGGAGCATGGAGCTTTCCCAGCTAAATTTAAAACTACCCGAAAAACTAAAGCAGAGAGTAAAAGTTAATCCAAAGAATCCCAGGCAACCACCAAATGCCTCCAATGTTGACCAAATAATGCGTGAAAACCAGTGTCTGTAGAGTCCCACTTAAGAAGAATTAGCAGAGAATTTGTTTCATTGTTGATACGCAAGGAGTCGGTTGAGCGTGGGGGTGTCAACACAAACCAAGTTTATAACCAAAAGTGTTTTTATTGATAACAAAAAAGTAAACCCCAACAAAACGTCAATTTGCAACCATTCAGCGATCAATACCGAGGACCACCAGCCACGAAAAACAAGTTGAAATTTCGTATCTAATGTATGACAATTAAAAGATCCATTAAAGTAAGCATCAAACCCTCGGAAGAGCCCCACAAAAAAATGCGAATAAGAAGAGACAAAACCCGACCACGCTATTAAAAAATGAGTAGAAAAAGACGAAAGATTTGACTTGGAAGCCATAAAATGAAGAGACGGATGGTAGGTGGGGAAATGGGCTCCGATTCGAAGCCGGAGGTTTGGAACGGGCAGGCGGCAGAGTAGAAGAGAATCTAAGAAAAGTCAATGGCTATTATAAATGGAAGAAGAATTGGAGCCAGGAAAGAAGTCGTATTTCTAGGTCCCGCAGCTGCTTGCCAGGGAAATCGAAAGGATTTCGAACACCCAAACATCTGAACCTGTAATTGCAGACAACCCAAATGAGAGAGAGAGAGAGAGGTCCATTTTTCACCTAGTACTACTTCCCTTCCAAGTTCCAACTACATTACCTGTATATTTATTGTCTGGTCAAAACTGCCCTCTCTTTCTCCTTTAAATTGCTGCCTTCGTTTTCTCTTGATCCATCCCTTTAAATAATTTTAGAGTAATTCTAACTATGTTAAATTGTGTACATTAAAATAGAATCTCAACTAATGAGTGAGAAATCACGAGGAAGTATGGGGATTTCATTTTTAATGTTACTTCCAAAAATGGTCCATGAGCTATATATTACTACCATGTAAAGTTCAGAGGGTTCGATCCTGCATCCGGTGAGGGTCACTTAAGTCAAGCCTCTCCGATTACAAATTGAATTGGCAGCTGGCTACCAATTAAAACAACCCATTTGGCAATTCCTAAGCTCATCGTTCTTGGTTTCTCCAATGATCTTGGAAACATCCTTGTTCTTCTCATATTCTAATCAATTGATCAAGGCGATCTGTCGTCTTATTTTTATAAAAATGAAGAAACTAACATCAAACTATTTGATAAAAATGCCAAATAAAGTAACAAAATTGTTGTTTAGTTTGTAAACCGTATTTTTTTTTATTTCTTTGGATTAATAAATTATATCGAACGAAAAAAAGATTTACAGCTTTTCCGCTAGAACCTCAGCCCAAAGGGAGGAAGCTAACAGTTAGCAACTCATCCATGCATAGACAAGTAACCAATCCTATATGAAACCACAAATCGGTTCTACAACGTATTACTATTAAAACAATATTACAATAGCACCTGCAATAAAGCAACAGTAGCAAAACAATAATGATATTAGAAAACACAAAACGAAACATACCAAACCCTTTGGACAAATGATCTAAGAGGTGGAAGGCCAGAATGAGGTCTATGGTGTGCTTGAATTTGGGGTTGAGAGTCAAAAGGAGATTTGATCCTAGCTAAAAGATTTGGGGTTGTAAACCTTATTTTAAAAATAATTTGGAAGGGTGGATAAAAATATGATACACATATTAAAAAGGTATTATAGATATAATGCCTGATATATTTTGTTTGAAATATGTTGCACGTTTTGTTTAAAATGTTTCGAGTGCAAATTTCAAAAAGTAAAAGCATTGATATTAGATTTTGGTAAAGGCCGATTAGGGTTTACCAGTGTGAGTGCATGTAATTGTGCATGAGAGCAACTTAAAATCAAGAGGAGGCTCTCCAATTGGATGCGGCTCGGCTTATTAGAACGAGAACGGCATTCCTCAGACAAGTTTTCTGCTCAACATGTTCATGGCGGTGCCATCGACTTGGAAGGAATGCGACGGAGGATCTAAGCTTTGGAAGGTCCAGCTTATAGTCTTTATTTTCCATGTTGTTCTTTCTACGCAATTAATATTATTGTCGAGATATCTCTCTTTGTTTGAACAAACAACTAGAGTAGCAATCTAAAGTTGACATAGTGAACATGTTGAATCTAGACAATGCCCCGTAGATGTAGGTTGCTATACACTACTTCCTAAACAAACTCCGTTCTTCTTTACTTTAAACTACGTGGTGTGCAATTACGACAACACTCATTCAAGTACAATGAAAAGCAATTAATCCAAAAATCGAAAGCACCACTGCACCAGAAATGAAGTTGGAAAGAACCGAATAAAAAGAAGAAAAAGTGAGAGAGAGTGTCATGATCCAAAGATAATAGGCATAGAATGAGAAACAACCAGACCTAAAATAGGATGAACCGTCCAACCATTTTTACTTAAATTCAAATCAAATAAATTACAACGGAAGACTTTAGTATATAACTTGCGAGCAAACTCGATTTATTAGATCCAACGACTTAATCTAAATTAATTTTTCAATATAAAATAATTTTTGAAAGGAATGAAAATTACAACTCTCGAATCAGTAAAAATCTTAATAAAATCTAAGGGACGATTACTTGATTTTAACTTTGATGAGGGAACTGATAATCGTCTTCAATAAATCATGAAAAAAATATATCGATTGGAATGAGCCGACAACTTAGTTAGAAAATAATTTTAAATTTATTACTCAGCAAATTTAAAACAACCAAGAAACAAATTAATATAGGCAATGCATGGCATGAATACAATGTCACACATAGACGGTGGTGGCTAAAATAATTCACACTCATAGCTATAATACACCTTAGGCAGTGACAACCATAATAATTTACATTCACGCAGTGGTAGCCCAAAATATGATAATTAGTTTTAGGGATTCAAAATCTATTGACATGTCCTAACTACCCAATTTATATATAGTGGGTGAATGAGTTAAGGATTTGAAACCCAAGGACTGCATCAACAACTTTCTATTACTTATTTCAAAATGCATGAACAAATAATGGTGATGCTCAATCAATACTTGAAATAACACAATTTATATCAAATTAAAAATAAATTAAATTCTATGTTTTCCGTGTCTACCGAAATCTGAATAGTCTCATAGTAGTCTTTCTCTAATATTGAAACCTTTTATGCTACTTTAGTTGACGTAACATTGACACAAGCTAACGTCCAGATTGCTCAACACCTGAATCAATACAAACACAAATCTTTGAAATCATTTGAAGAACATTCTTTCTATTCTCATGCCACAAATGTATTCTTCTATAAAAAAAAAAAAAGGGTTACGTGGATTCTTCCATATCCAATTCCCCATTAGTACCAAGTTAGAATAGTGTTGATTGGGGGTCTTCGTTTCCAAATCCTTCATATTTTCATTATTTTTAGAAATAGATTCTCTTACAATTTCTCTCTCAAAATACGAGACTTGAGGGCTTAGATCTTGCAGAATGAAGTTTCCCGATCACACATAGAGTAGTGGGTTTCAATTTGAAGGGAGTCGGATAGTTGCTCGCTCTGAAGACTGTGGAGTTCATACCACTTTATGTTGATCCAATTGGAGAAGAGAAGATAATTTTGGTTGAGAGAGAAAAAATGAGCTCAGATCATGCTCGGCTGAAGATGGTGATAGATTGTGAGATTTTTGCCGAATAATGAGGGATTGAGGGGACAGGGAGAAGGATTTGCTTGGAAAAGGATTGAGGGAGATTGATTTTAGAAGGTGAGTAGAGGAAAGAAAATTGAAAGATTGTCTGTTTTTATCTATTATTTTTTTCCTATATATAGAAAAAATAAATCTAATTTTTGTGGATTTTATAAGGGTGTGAATTATTTAGGTTTAAAGTTTTATGAACTTTGGAATGAGAAACAATGTCGATTCTTAGCTGATTTCGTCCTAAAAGTTTACTCGACATTCTTTGTACAAGGAAACAAAATGTTGACAGGGAAGAAGCACATTTAGTCAAGAACCTTGTTGACAGGGAATATGCACAAGACAAGCTCATCACTTGATGTTGCGGCATTGCATGCAGCACCATTTGTGGCACACTGAAACTCTTCAATGTGTTGGTGGGAGTTGTCATTTGTGCGTTTAGTGTTGTTAATGAATCTACCTCCAACACTACTACTCTTCGAGGTGTCAATAGTTGTTTGAAGAGTTGAAATACTTTTGTGTAGGTTTTAGACAAGATCACACAATTGGTCTTAGACTTCGATTAGTCTCTTAAACTTTTTATTTCATTGTTGTCTCTATTAGACTTTTCTGTCGCTATTCCCCGAACCACTAGATCTTCTCCTTGAGTTCCAGAACCTACAAAGTGCTTCATCCTTTCGTTAAAAAGCAAAGCGTTATAGACTTCCTTCAGGGTTAACATATCCCGACTATATAAAATAGTCTCCCGAAAAGTACTATACGAAACTATTAGCAAGCACAACATGATTAATCCCAGATCTCCCTCATCATACTTGCATTCAATAGTTTTCAAATTTGAAATTATCTCCTTGAACATAATCAAGTGCTCTTAATCAAAGAATCTTTTGCCAAATGATGAGAATATAATCGCTACTTCAGTCGGTACATACACAATTCTTCTAGCTTTACTCATGTATTTGCAGCACATTCCTCTTATAAAACATCTTGAAAAATGCTATTCGATAAATGCAGTCGAATTAAACATAATGCTTTTCTATCCCTTATTGATTTATCCTTCTCATTCTAAGACGCATGCATTCTATGAAGTTCCCATAACGCAGTGTCTAATTCCATCTGAGCAAGTAAAATTCACATTTTTACTTGTCATAATTGAAGTCTCCTATTCCGATCTAACATTAGAATACCATATCGCATCGACGTCATCTCCTAATAATTTTATGAATATTCATTCATTTGAAAAATATTATCCCATATATTTATAAATAATACTGCTACACAAATTAGAAAACCCAATAAAAAATAAATTCTTTTGATTTAGCCTATACATTTTTTTTCTAAAAAACCAAAATATCTCCACTTCCGAAATCAAAATATTTGATCTTCAGAAAACCCTTCAACATGGTTCGAATACCAATCGTTGAAATAACCAATGCGGAATTGGACACTGAAACCCAAGACGATAAAAAAACTACAAGAAGAGGAGAAAAATTACTAATCAAAATTGATACAATGAGTTTTGCGATTCAAACATATATTTACATATACTGAAGCTCTAATCACTATTGATATCTTAATATGGGCAATATTGATCTGCCCAATTAGAATTCGAATCATACCAAATTTGACAGCTATGATTTTAGTTGATTGTATAATCAATTCTGTTTAACTTCATAGCGTTTTAGTATGATTTCCTCTTTCAATCATTATATTACTTATAGCAAATAATTATTATTTTAGTAACATTAGAAGAACTAAGTATGCTGGTTCGGTGCCCTTTAGAAGGCTCGATATGCCAATCCAAAACCTCTTTGGTTTGTTTCATCCCCTTGAGTTTTACAGTACTTTGAAATTTTACTCAGCTAGAAAAAGCTTTTTTACAGCTTTCAGATGTAAGGAGCCAAAAAAGGTAAAATATTAGAGCAAGAAGAAGGTTTGGTAGACAAGCAAAGAATGATGTGTATAATGTGTGGAGCATGAGAAAGAAGAAAAGCAAGAAGAATAAAGAGCAAAGTCAAAATACAGGTGTCTGATTCGGTGATTAAGGTGAAACTCCACAAAACGACAGAGTGAGTCAAACCAAGGTATCCGGAGTTGGAGTGGACAACGGGGGCTGGTCGGACAGAATCTGCTTCCAACCCTGAAAACCAAAGGGTCGTCGGAAGACCTGTTTGGCAGCCCAGAAAAGACAGCAAAAAAAATTCCAAAGCAACAGCGTCGAACCAAGGCCTAGACTCCAAACTCAACCCTTTGTCCACTATTTTATGCAAAAGTAACGCAATGCCTTGGTCGTATTATATTATTGAAGTCTACCCTTCTGCTTTTGGAAGCATTGCTTCTTGGTCTTCACTCTCCCAGATCTGATCGTAGCAGTCAAAAGTGAAATTATACGCATGTTTGTCGACACTATGATGACACCATCAACGTGTGATTTAATCATGCGATGAAGCTTTCATCGCTTGCCATGCATCTCAGTTGCAGCGGATAACAAAAGCAGCCCTTCTGGCTTTTTTAAATCCTAAGGCGCCACAGTCGCTCCTTGCTGCCATTAGCATTCACTATAAATAGGTTGCTTCCCTTTATAATTCTTCATCTACGAGACTCCTATATCATCAATGGGTGCTACAATCCCAGCTCATATTCTAAACTATTTAAACGAGAGAGGATTGAATAGGGCATCACGAGAGGGCCATGGCGTCCTTGATTGAATGAGTGACCGACCGCCTCATTAATTCCAACAAAATAAACCATATTATACTTTATATATGCACACACTGGAACATATTGACACTTGTGTTGAACTGTACATGAATATTTAGCATGATCCTCGTCTATGTTGCTCTTTAATGGTGAATAAAGTGGTAGAAATGAATATGGTATTAAGAGAGACAATTGAAGGGGGAAGGGGGAAAATCAAGTCCTGAAGAAGGTGCAATTAGTAGTAGTAAGTAACGGGGGTTAGTATAACCCCTGTAATTGTCGAGCTTAAAGCTATGGCAGTTGGCAATTGGCAATTGGCATCAAGAAGCATATAGAAGATAACGAGGAGAGAGAGTGCGGGAGAAATGAAAGGAAATAAGAAAACCCAGAAACCAGAAAATCGAGACGCAGTAAAAGAAGATCAAATGCGTTACTTTGGTTATGATTTGGGTGATCTGATAATAAAATACTGATTACAGTGGAGGTGAGGCATTGGTGGTGGGGTCGGGGCTATCCCCACGAGAAAATCTGCTCTTCTTGCTTTCCCGCTTCTTCTTGAATCTCATCTGCAACACGCCATTGATGGGTTCTGTAGTCTAGTCGAGCCCAGCTGAGGCCGAGAAGCTCTGGTAGAGGCCATGGACACTCCGGAAAGGAACCAGATCGGCTCTACTTCCGCCTCTAAATTTGAGGTAATTATTGGGGGATTCTTTGTCCTTATTATTCTTCTCTTCAGTGATTTAATTGACTTACATCTTCGCCTTTTCTGCATTTGGGTGTTTTTCGTTTTTGATTCTTCTTCATAAGCTGCAATAGCTTTAGCTTGTTGCTCAATTCTCGTCGTAGTTGCATTAGTCACTGCATATGCTTGATTTGACCTCTGATGCTTTCGATCTATATTTTCCTTGGTTCCGAGACAAGTTCAAATTTCTTGAAATATTTGGCTTATAAAAATCTCCTCTCCAAGTGGATTCCAACAGTACATGTAAATAGCAAATGAATACTTCAATTTCCTGTTCTTCTCATTTTCCTTGGTTATGGAATTATTCGCCTTTAGTGTTCTTACTTTTCTACATATCTTTGTATAACTAATGTACTTAAGTTGCCTGTAGTAAATTACTACTATTCTGACCAACAAGTGCCTTCTCCCCAACTTCTTCTGCATGAGAGATTTTTGTACTCTTTCAGTGACTATGGGCTGCATCTTTGTTCTATGTCAAGGATTTTGTTTTGTTTCTTTCGTCAGTTCTTGACGAGATTCTTACTCTTTGAATGCAGGATTCCCCGTTCTTCAATTACATCAGTAGTCTTTCTCCAATAACGCATGTGAAGTATACTCACATTACTCAGGGTTTCCACCCTATAAGTTTTGCAGCTCTCCCGTCTATTTTTACATCGCCACATGTCAGCTCTAACAAGGAATCCAGATTCCTGCGAAGGTAGCTTCTTATTTGGGTCCGTTGCGAGTGAGGTTTAAGTTGCATCTCATGTTGATTATTTGATAATGCTCTTTGTTTTTTAAAAAAATTCAGGCATAATAATTATTCAGATCCATCACAGCCTGAGCTTCCTTCTAATAAAGCTAATGAGGGAGTTGAACTCTATAATAATTCAACTGATTGCCCAGAAATCTTTGATTCTGGGGTTTCACTGAGTGCTTTACCCATCAAGCCTCCAAGTGATTATGCCAAGTCGAATGGAGAATTACAGAACTTGAATTGTTATTCGGGTAGCCCAGACAGTAGCTGGCAAGCTGTTATTCAAGTAGATGGTCTGTTGAACTTTGGTGATACTTCAGATTTTATTGTCTCTAGTTCTAAAAAACACCCAGAAAATTGTTCAGTTGAGCATAGAAAGGAAGGTATGGAATATGACTGGGAAGGTTTGATCACTGATGGTGCTGACCTGTTAATTTTTGCTTCTCCTAGTGGATCGGAGTCCATAGGGCTTATACAGAAACACCTAAAGCCTTTACCAGACTTTTCTCCCTCTATTATATCAGTGCAAGATGACAGCAACAATATGCAAATGATACAAATTATTGATCCTAATGATTCTTGTGAACAGCATGAAGCAGACCATGCAGGAGCTTGTGAGCTGGATGAGCACCAAGGATTGGACTTTGTCAACTATTCTAATTCGGAAAAGTGTATGACACACTATGCTAGAAAAAACTTGGATAGTGAAGTGGCTAGTGACGGTCAAATTTCTCATGAGGTTTGTAGTGCTAATTGTACAGTTTTTTTACTGGAACTCCCCTCCGAAGATTCCCCAGTACACATATTGAGCTATTACAATTGATTCATACTTAAAAGACTATTCACTACCTTCTAAAAAATGCATATGAATATTACTTTTGATGCTGTTGATATATCACGCACTGCACCTCGGCGACTTGAATAGTTGATTGTTACTTTTTTCGTTTTTGAAAAGTGGATAGACTGATGCTATGTTGTAATACTGCTAAAATATGAAACTTTACTACTATTTTTGTGGTATATTTGGCTGTGTTGTGTTCGTAGCACTAATTATGCCATGGATTTCTTCTATATGGTATGTTTCCTACAGCTGTAATCTGTCTTTTCAATGTGACATACATCCATCATATTTTTTTTAAGACCACCTCGATAACACATCAATTGGCTGCACTTTCACCTTTTGGTGGCATTGTTGGAGACAAATTTTCTTTTGTTCAACCTTCTTGAATTTTTTTTCTTTCCCTTTTTTTTTACTTCTTGGAAAACTTGATGTCTGCACTGGCACTTAAATGGTTGCTGCCTCTTTGCTTGTAGCCAATGCATCGGGGTTTGAGGAGGCGCTGTTTGGATTTCGAGGCAATTAGTACTCTGCAAAAGAACTTGTGCGAAGGTTCAAGTTGTTCTATGATATCACATCATGATCATAACTATGTCTCCTACAATAAGCAACTGCTCCTATGTAAATCCGCTGGAAGTTCGCCACAGGTTTTGAATGGCATAGGTTTGCACTTGAATGCTCTGGCTACAAGTTCAAAGCCATACCAAGATGTCAATCATAAAAATTTATTGTACGGAAGACAACTAAGTTTGCCCAGCTCCACCGCACTAGCTGAAGATGAACCTCTTTTGGGTTCAGCTGCTTCGGAAAGAGATGCAGCAGATCCTTCTCAAAATGAGGTTCAGATGGACGAAGATGCTTCTCACCCATCAGCTTATGTACTTGATGAAGATTTCAATCCTAATAGTCCCAAAAATAAGAGGCATGTGACATGTCTACTTCACTATTTTGTCGTCCACATATGAATTAAAAGTTTGAAGATTTAGTTTGTTATTATTTTATTATTTTTCATGATTGATTGACTACTTTGCAGGCGCAAGGAACAATCTGGAGAAAGTGAGGCATGCAAACGCTGTAACTGTAAAAAGTCCAAGTGTTTGAAACTGTGAGTTCATGTTTTTTTGGGTTGATTAAACTCAAACATCTTATTTATTTTCTGATAGTTTCTGTATCATTGGGTAAACCCTTTGGTTATCATGTGGTAAAATGGGTATGAATTTGATTAATTAACCTCATGCAGTTATTGTGAATGCTTCGCTGCTGGTGTGTACTGCATCGAACCATGTTCTTGTCAAGAATGCTTTAATAAACCGATCCACGAAGATACTGTTCTTTCAACTCGGAAACAGATAGAGTCTCGTAATCCACTTGCATTTGCTCCTAAAGTGATTAGAAACTCAGATTCTGTGCCGGAGCTCGGGGTAGGCATTCGGCTGACCTAAATTTGTTTCCTGAGGGAAGGCAATTTTATATTTTCTAGTTTATCATTTTGCAGGATGAATCCAGCAAAACCCCTGCTTCAGCTCGACATAAAAGAGGATGCAACTGCAAAAAATCAAGTTGTCTGAAGAAATACTGCGAGTGCTATCAGGTCTTATCTCAGAGTCTGCATTACATGCATTTAATCTCACGCGTAATCTGATCGGATTTAGTGTTTTTCTGTAAAGGGTGGCGTTGGATGTTCCATTAGTTGTAGATGTGAAGGGTGTAAAAATGTGTTTGGTAGGAAGGACGGTGAGTTCGTCATCAAGTTTTGTCCTAGTGTTTCAGTTGAAGTCTTTCGACGCTGCATTGACTGATTTTGCAGATTGGAAATATTTGTGTAATGTAGGCTGTGTTTCAACAGAATTAGAAACCGAGCAAGAGGAAGAAGAAATGGAAGCTGGTGTGAGGAGTGTGGTGAAGAAACCTTCACCTCCGGGAACTGAAATAAAGAATACTGAAGAGCAGAATTCTGGTTCTCTTCTTCCCACAACACCATTACAACTCAGCAGGTAATAAATCAAGTTTCAGCTTACCTGAGATTGATTCTAATGTCTGTTTGTTGTTATAAGATCTTAATAAATGTGTTTATGAGTAGGCCGATGGTTCCACTAGCTTTCTCCTTGAAGACGAAGCTAGGCTCTTCATTTGTGATCAACGGATCTTCTTCCGGGTTACACGGCGGCCAAAAGCTTGTTGAAAAGCTAAACATGGTGGTTCAACCTCAACCCAAATTTGAAAGACAAATGGAAACTATTTTGGAAGATGAGACGCCCGAGAATCTTCGAGCAGATAGGTCTCCGAGCACGGTTGTGAAGACCAGTTCGCCGAATGGCAAGAGAGTCTCTCCACCTCAGACCGAGTTTGGACCGTCGCCTCTTCCAAGAACTGGCCGGAAGTTGATCGTACAATCCATCCCTTCTTTTCCTTCTCACACTCCCCAGCAGTGAAAGATGGTGATTATCATTTTACTGCGCTTTAAATTACAACCAAAGTTGGAAGAGTAGATGCTGTTGAGTTTTGTATCATGGCTTATGTTTGTATAATAAAATCTTACCAGTTCAACTCTGTTTTGTACAGTAAGGCCATTTACAGTTTTCTAAGCTTATTGTTAGCATAAATGATCATATGGAATTATCAGGTGACAATATTTGTAATACCCGAGACGTTCTAGTATTTGTTTATGTTTGTGTTGGGCTGAGGTATTGATATAGATATAATTTTAATATTTTTTTTTGCCATGACCATTAGAAAGCCTAGAAGTCCATTTAGCTCATTAGGAAATAGGTTCCTGAATCATATCGTTTAGAGTTTCGTAAAGAAGGTTATGACATTTCAAATTATGTATGTTTTTAGGATTTACACAAAATGACGGACATTGGTTAGCTTTGGAAATCATTAAAATTAAGTATCTTAGTGATGTTTGATGAATTTTTTTATCCTTTTACGAAGCTTTGATAGAAAGCTACACGAGTAATTTGACGTTTGAATCACATTGATCAAACGTCGGAAAAAAAATATAGGTGTTTGAATATGTCAAATTAGAGATTCCGGAAAACAACGTAAAACCTAACGTCTTTTGGAAATCGTTAAAAACGAGATAGTTAGTGATTGTATCTATAGTTTTTTCCTTGTACAAAGTTAAAGTAGACTTTTTAAGAATGAAGTAAACATCAAAATCGTAGCGATCATGTATTCCTAGCAAAAATTGTAATACCCCAAAATTGATATAAAAATAATAATTTAAACAGATTTTTAATGTAACTATTTTATGATATAGGTTTATCAAACGATTGAAATATTCAAACGACTCTAAAATTAAGTTAAGCACCAAATGTAAGTACCATTGTATATGATTTGTCTCTTTAGAGGCTTAAATCATAAGGTGCTAGGCTTTAATTGTTTGATATCATGTTTAATAAATTTATATTTATATGATAAGTGACACTATATGCGTTTTGTAATTTCATTTGCCTATAACATACGATGCTAGGAACTTGTATGTTCATTTGCATGTTTAAAAATATGATAATGAATTGATTGGTCGAGTTTATACTAGAATTGTTTGGATTGATGTTATACAAACTATTTGATGAATTAAATGACATAGATTGTTTTCTTTATAGATTAATGTTAAGATAGTATGTC